>JAZKJV010000371.1:0-600000 GCA_037367405.1 Ottelia alismoides | reverse complement strand
CTGCCACCCTCGTTCGGTCCTGGACTGAACAAAGCGCGGTGCGGGGACGGAGCTGTTTTCCTGGTAAGCTAGGGAAGGCTGGTGAGGCTGACCGTTCCCTATCCCCAACTGTCTACTGGCGGGGTCATGGTTGTACCACAACCCGTTGATCTCGAACACCTGCGGAGGCTCCTCGTATCCTATCTCCACTTGTAGGGGTGCGTGCTAATCCTGCTGAGAGTAAGTCTGCTCCTCTACCCAGCCACTCTGAGGCCCCAGTGCCTGTTCTTGTACAAGATGGACTCGGTGTACAGGTACAGGTGGTGCAGAAGGGGCATGCAGCTTTATCTTAGCTACCCTCTCAGTAAGTTCCTCCACTTGCTTCGGCAATCTCGAGAGTGTCTCAAGGTCAGTGACCCTCTTGTAAATCTGCTCGACCATAGTTAATTTATCTGTTATTATTCCCATGCTAGAGATAAGGTCATCCGTCAGATTCGTTACAGTCCGCCGGGTTGTCTCATTGGTGAAGCTCGAAGGAGACAACTGATAGGCCCTGGTGGCCTGAGATCTGCCTGAGTCTGCCATCTGCTCTAGGATCTTCCATACAGCTTTGTTCAGATAGCTTCTTCCACAGGCAGCACTCACTAACCCCTGCATTTCTGGGGTCATGCCACAGAACAAGGTCTGGACTAAGATCACTCTTGAAATGCCATGGCAGGGGCATTTCTGAATAAGGTCATTAAACCTATCCCAGGCTTCATGGAATGGTTCCCTGGGTCCATGGGAAAAGCTTGCGATCTTTGTTCTCATTTGATTAGTTCTACTAAGTGGGTAGAACCTTTTCAAAAAAAGGTCCTTGAACTGCATTCAGGTTGTACACATCACCCCGAGATTTTTCAACCAATGACTTGCCTTATCTCCTAGGGCAAACGGGGTGGCATTCAGTCTGATATAATCCCGCCCAACCCTACGGTGGCTAAGGTTGTTTCAAACCAGCTTGAAGTCTCTGAGGAAGGAGCATGGTTCTTCATTCACGTTTCCATTGAACTTCGGCAACAGGCTTAGGAAGTGTGTCTTCAGCTCGAATGCTTCAGGAGGGACCTCGGGTGCTATCCAACTGTGTATCTCATTCTCTGTTGGATTATAGGCATCTACCATCGGTCGGTATATTCCCTCGACTTCGATCACCTATCCCAGTCTAGCCGTTAATTCAGCGTTAAGTTGTTTGTCTCTAGCCAACTGAGCTAAGACTTGAATCATCGGGTCCTCTCTGTTTTCCTCATCTTGAGGGTTCTTCTTCGGCATTGTGTCCTCTGGTCCTGGGGATGAAATATTTCTTTGGTTAGAGGACAAATCAAGGAAGGGATTCTTATCGAGGCGATGGTCTTCCTCAGTAAGCTCAGAGGAGAGGAAAGGGTTGGTTTGAGAGTAACCACCCTGGGTATGAGGGATCCAGAACTCAAGAGGATCATAAGCTATGGGTGATCCAAGTTGCGCTTGGGCCAGTGAAGATGAGTTTCGTGGGGGACTCAGAGAGAGATTGGTGAATAAGGAGTCGATATCCCCCCAGTCACTCATCTTGGATTGGCAAGAAGAATCGGGAGCCCTAAGTGAAGATAGGATTTTACTCCTACCTGAAGCAAGCAATTAAATCCAAAACCCTGTATTTTCACACTCAATACGGTGAAGGACCTGAAACCGAGTCCGATTAGTCTGGTTGATTTTAAGTGTGATTCTTCAAGCAAGATAGCAAGGAGTTACGCTGCCTATAGGGAAGTCGGCTCAGAGCTGGATGCGTCTTCCCTGTTTAACCTGTCACCTAAGATACTGACGGTCCTTCCTTTCTTTGTTCCTATCCCAAGTTGATGGATTCTAAGACCTAACCCTATCTACCTGCAAGCAGGTGGAGGCTGACAAGGCCGAAACTTCACCCCGGGGGTTACTGGCAACTTGTTTTGAAGTACCACAATTTCGCCCATATCTACCTGAGATAGGCGGAGGCTACTTGGTACTATTCAGCGAACCTGAATAATTCAACTTGTGATATTTGCTAGGATCAGTCAGAACGTGATATGGAAGGCATGGATTTGGGCTCTGTCTTAAGGTGTTCACACACACTCAAGTACCCTCACTCAGCCTGAAAACAAGGTCGGGGATTAATCTCCCGCAAGCAGAATTTCTGATTTTATTGATTTTTTTGGTCAATAATGTCAGCAGTCTCGATTTTAAGTTAAGTTATCATTTATTAAGTCTAATCCACACAGCACGCCTATCATCTAGTCCCAATTTCCTTTTACTTAAGTTTAAAAAACCAAGAGAGAAAATCGAGAAAAGCCGATGCACGAAAAATCAATGATGCTTATGCTGAGTGAAGAATACTTACAGTGATTCCTTCACTTTTATGCAGGATGCAAAACAGAATTGAAAGCTTTTATACTACATGCAAATGCAGATGATAAAATCCGCTCCTAGAAAAGCAGTTATATTAGCGAGTGAAGCACAGGTTTGAGTTGACTAGATCTGCAGTCTAAGTACGTCTTTTAAGTGTAATGTGTGGTCCTAAAGAATTACGAGCACAAGCAAATCCTAGAGTGGCTCGAGGAGCCGCTAGTGCAAGCCTATTCTAAAAAATTCAATCCACACAGCACATGGGGACATGGTTCAACTATGTTTACACACGCGAGATCCCAAACGGGATCCGCTGGAAATAATGCAAAAACAATGAAAAAGGAATAATTACAATTCCTCACAAATCCCTCAAAAAGTTTACAAATACATGTTCCTCAAAGCGTCTTCGACTCCTCGTGTTCCTCGCACAAAAACAAATTGAGGTCAGATAGAGAACGACACAAAAATACAAGATTAAATGACAGAAAAATATTCACAAGAAAACCGGTTGTCAGACTACTAGGGATGGAAAATCAGACATTAAAAAATTAACTACAAATTAACCTAAGTCGTGCCTCCCCGGCAACGATGCCATTTTGAAGAACACGTACTACCCTTATTAATTCCGTCAAATTAATAATCAAAATTAAGGTCGTATCGTTCGTTGTAGCCAGGTAATACGGACTAATCAAAAATCACTTTTAATTAATGTTCAATTAATCACGAGCGACAAATTTATTTTACTTGAGCAAGCCCAAGGTCAAACTCAGGGATGCAGCTGTCTCCTTAGGTAAATTTTAAGCGATTTTGAGAGGTCAGATTTTCAGAAGATATTTTTGGTATTTTTTAAACATTTTTTATGCAACATATAAAAGACATGCAAAATCGGGCCAGTTTACAAGTTAAATAAGAAATATGGTCAAATTAATACCAAAAATTATGGAACTTGTCCAGATGGTGAAATGCAATGAAATTAAGCTACCCTATTTTTTTGGATTTTTCTGACACCATATGAATTTACAGTGAATTAAAAAATGAATGCAAGGTGATTTTGACTAAATTAATTTTAATAAATACCAAAACACAATATTTTTAAATATAAAAATTATCCTAGATAGATCTAAGTGTGAAGAATCCAAGAAATTTAATAAACCTCAATTTCTATGTGAAATGGACCTATTAAAAATTAATTAAGGAAATCACAAAATGATTTATTCAGGCCTCGGGATGCGTGCAAATGAGTTGATTTTTGGGCATAATGTAAACTAAATTATCCTAAGTCTAATGTGAATTGATGGGTATTTTTGGAGTAATAGAGAATTTACTACAAAATAAAAGGCATAAATGGGAAAAATAGCAAAATTTCACCAATTAATTAATGATAAATTCCACTGATATCACAAAAATAAGACACGTTCACATATGAAAGAGGACAAGTTTAGCTACACAATGCAATTTTCAAACTTGTCAAATGATATCAAATAAATGCCTAAAGATGCGTGCAAAGACACGTGCCTAATTGCAATTACAGAAAATAAAATTGCTGAAAATTAAACGTGCAGACATGAACTAAAATGCAATTACTATAATGAGGGGGACATGTATGCAAATTGCCCACGAAACACGTGCGCCTCACGTGACACTCCTGGCAGGGACTGGAATGTAATTTCCAAAACCTTCAGGGGCCTCTGTGAAATTTACCCAGACCGCACGTGAAAGACACGTGAGGGCCCAGGTTTAGGTGACTTCGAAGGCTCGTGCACAGTCTCGGGGGCGCTACAGGCTCGGACTTGGCTCGTATGGAGGCTTGGCTAGCTTCGGGAGCTCCGAGCCTAATGGTCGGGGGAGAGGCTCGGAGGCGGCGACGTGGCGCCTTCTGGACCGCTTGATTAAGTGAAGATCCAATGGTTGCTGGAGCTCGATGAAGATGACCTACGTGGACGATCGAGGGTTCTTAGATCATGAGAGATCCAACGACATCTGGAGCTCGGGGCGAGTGGCAACGTGGCGTGCTTTGGAGCATGGGATCCTCCTGATCCGATGGTTGTATTAATGGCTATGTGGCTTCCTTAGAACCGTACGATCAAGGGGATCGGATGGCTACTGGCCTTCATGCTCAAAGGGTCTACAACCTCTTGCGGCGGAGGTGGCTGCGCTCCAGCGATGAGGCTCTAGCTCCGCCTCCTCCTCCGATCGTCGATGAAGCTCACCAGTGGCTCCCAAGTAGTTGGGAAGAATCGTGGAGGCATCGGGGAGCTGCCGGAGGTCCCAGGAGCGGCTGGGGCAGTCTGTAGGAGTGAGACGATGAAGCTTGAACTGAGCTCCGATGACGTACAGGCCAATGAAAAATGGAGTACCTGCTGGGGTTTAGCTTGGTAGTCGAGGCGTACAAAGTCCTCGTGGGGTGAACGTGAGTGCGGAGGGAGGCCTGTAGTGGTGTAAGGACGGTCCGGTGGTGTTGCTCCGCCAAGGTGGCGGAGCTCTCATCGGCGTGGGGTGGAGTGTGTGGTCTGAGAAGATGGAAGGGTACGCGAGTGTGCCAGCTCCGAGGCGAAGCTTGGAGGATGGTCAAATGAAGATGAAGTCGATCGAGGGCGGCGAATAAATTATGAGAAAAAGGAAGAAAATGAAGACGAGGATCGGAGGGGAGATGGAGGCGTCTACCTGGGAAATGGAGCTCGGATTCGTGCTCCTGGTCATTGCTCGAAGGCCAGTAGAGGGTCCTGAGCTCGTGCAACTCATGGGGGAGGCTGCGACACGGCGGGGATGGTCGTGGATCTCACCGGAGAAGAAGCTCAGTCGTCGCTCAACGTCACTTCAAATTGCTGTCACCAAGATGAAGGTCGGAGCTAGGGGTTTCTCTCTAAAGTGGCGGATGGGGTCGAAGGTTGAAGATGATGGAGTATTTAACAGTGGAAGGTGATGACATAGGTGATGAAGTGGTGGAGTTGGTGGAGGTCGTGGAATGATGTGGCCGCGAGTCATGGAGTTCGAGGGGTTTGGCGAGGATGAGGGAAGAGTGGGGTACGTAACGGCAGTGACAGGAGGCGGAGAGGGTGGCCGGAGTGGCTCCCAAAATAGAAAGGGGGAGGCTCGCATGCAAGGTGGGCGATGTGGGGTACGGGCATTGCGCGAGGTAGGAGATGATGTCTTGACTGTTGTATCGAGCGATCCAACGGTCAGAAGAGGGGCGCGATGGGGCGGCTGAGATTAGATCAGTGGGGCAAGATCATAGGGTGTAGGGTGCACCATGTGGCGGGCGGAGATTGAGGCACAGACGTGCGGTTGAGATGATGCCCTGGGATTTGATCGAACGGTAGAGATTAAGGTCGAGATAGATGGTGGAGATTAAGAGGAAAAGGCGGGCAACGAAAGGTGCGGATGCAGCCACGTGATGCAAGGAGGGCATGGCGCTGGCGAACGGCTAGGATTGGATCCCGGGCTTGATTGAATGGCTGAAAAGCGCTGTGATGATGGAAGGCCCAGATCAAGAGAGAGGGTGGGCGATCGGACGGCGGAGATGGAAGGTGCTTGGCGTGCAAAGGAGCGGGCCGCGTGGCACAATCAGAGGGCGCCACGTGGCCTGCTCTGAATGGCTGAGAAATAAAATGAAATTAGAGAGAGAAGGAGGCCGAATTTGGAAATACTCAAAACATGAAAGTTGTAGATCTCAATGAGATATACAAGTTTCATGTTGATCAAAAATGGAGATGAGGTCAAATAAGATACGAAAATACAAGGTTACAAATATACATACATACATATAGTACACAAAGAGGCCCAAAAACCCATGTTTTGCATATGAGCTCTGATTTGAATGAAATTGATCTCATTTTAAAGGTCTTTGAATGTGGATTAATCTGAAAGTGAGTAAACTTAATTCGGAGGTTGTATGAGAGGGATATGGGCATTCTAAGATCTGGGGTCTCCAACTGGGTTTGGGATTTTTATTGGGAAATTTACAAGCTAAGAATTTTTGGCCTTTTTCCTTATATTATTAACTAATAATATACATAGTATAAGAAAGGTTTTATTGATTTTAGAGGTGGTAATAAGATACAGATAATTAGGTGAATTATTGGTGAGTATTTTACAAGTGAAATAGGCTTCATATTTTAATGCAAATATGGATGCTTAAATGCATGTATTGTGAATGCATGCATGAATGCTATCTATGCAAGATAAAGGGAAATATGCTGCTAAATTCTCGGGAACAAGGCTCTATTTTCAACTTTAGAAGTGATGAATCACAGATTCATCAAGGGATATCCTTGAAAATATCATCATTTTGATTCAGGGCACGAGATACAATGTTGATTTTGTCGTATTGCCTATGGAGACCTCCACTAGGGAGAACTATCCAATCATCCTGGGATGACCATTCCTCGCCTCTGCAAGGGTCGTTATTGACTATGGATCTGGAGAGATTCGTTTCTGTCATATTGGCGAGAGCGTAGTGTTTATCACCGCACCCATAGTTGACCAGAGACCTGCACCTGATGTGACTACACCTATTCTGGCTGACCCCGAGGACCATGACCTTAATGAGACCATCAGAGACTTTTGTTGTATGTTGGATTCTATTGTAACCCAAGAATTCCTCCCTGTAGAGGAAGACTCGAAAAGCACGGACCTCGGTGTTCCTTTTCCTGGGATTTGGCATTGTGTTGATGACATCCGCGGATTTACACGATTGATACCTTAGAACGGAGGGCAGATTTAGAGACTAGACAGGATGAACATGACTTGACTTCTTTCATTGATGAGTCCGCTCCTGTTCATTTAGATTCATATGAGACTAAGGCCGAATTTGATTTGGTTGCTTTTATTCGGGAATTCGCGCCTTTTGATGAAAAAGATGATCTGATTGAGATTGTAGAGGATAAACATAGTTCGACTACTTCCATTGATGAGTTCGTTCCTTTTAGTTTTGACCTGGATGAGACCTCGCAAGATGACACTGACTTTACTTCTTCCGATAATGATGAGTTTGTCCCATTCCACTTCGATATCAGCGAGACACCCAAGGTCAGACCTGACCACACTTCTTCCACTCACCCGTTTGTGCCTCTTCACCCTAGGACCACTGAGGACCTACACCATGTTGACCCTGATCGGATAGTGTCATCTGAGGACCCCGATGTCGACCTGCACCATACCAGATCTATCCCTCAGCGGTCCTGCAAGAAGGTTCGTTTTATACCTTCTTGATCTCTGTACATCCATTTCTATTGTATATTCGCTCTCGTCTATCTCCTGTATTGCTCATCCACCCATTCTCGTGTTTGCCTTGCTTAGGATGTACTTTGTCCTAAGTATGGGGGTGGATGAGCCGAACGTTCGTCGTTTCGTTTCATTACTCCTGTTATTGCCTATACTTAGGGCTTCTTTCACCCTAAGTATAGGGGGAGTGGTGTGTACATTCTCTCTGATCTCTTCTTCCATCTTCAACACTCTTTTCTTATTTTCTTCTTTTCCTTTTCATTTTTCTTTTTCTACCGAAAAGGTGTCACCCCTTGTTGTCAATCTTCTATACTTAGGACACACTTTGTTCAAAGTATAGTGGGGTGTGTACCCCAAGTTCTTCTATTCTTTGTTCCTCTCCATTGTCTCCTCTTCTTGTCTATACTTAGGGATATCTTACCCTAACTATAGGGGGAGATAGTCCAAGTACGATCTGTTTATTCCCACCCTTGACCCTCCCTGCTTTGTGTACAGTCTGCTATACTTAGGATTATTTGATCCTAATTATAGGGGGGACGGTCAACTTCTCATTCGTTCATTCTTCCTTATTCTTTAGATTTTCCTATACTTAATACGAGTTATGTCTTCTCTTTTTCTCCCTGATCTATGAGAACATGGCACAAGCTAAGTATAGGGGGATCGTATATACTGCGTATATACTTTAGCCATGACTCGTACTTTCGTATTTTTCTTAATAATTATGGCTATAAACAATATTAAAATTCATTAAAAACCTTAATAAAAGATGTTGATTATTCCACAAATTCTTTTGTATTTATTGGTTAATAAATCAGGTGAAAATGTTTTTTTTGCAAAATGTTTGAAAAAAAGTTTGAAAATCCTTTTGAAAAATCTTTTGAAAACTGTTTGGAAAATATTTTGTTCAATATTTTCAACCTTTGTACAAAAATATTTTATTTTGAAAATTTTATTTTATTTTTATGAAATAAAATGTTTGAAAAATGATTTGCAAATGGTTTGAAAATGATTGTAAAAATACTTTGAAAAATCTATCTATACTGTTTGAAAAACCTTTGCAAAATGATTTTCAAATGTGTGTACATGTTTGTAAAAATTATTTGTAAAAATTATTTTGAACTATAGTTTTCGAAAATTATTTGTAAAACCTTTTTTCAAATAAGTTAGAGCAATATATACATCACACCAAAATTCATTATATATATATATATAAAATTGATCACTTACCCTTTATAAATTCCTACAATCTACTTCTTGTAGATATAAGATGCATCCCTGTGTAAATATTTTAACCTAGTTTTTAGCCAAAATATTTTCTTTTCAAAAATCCCAAAAATATTTGCAAAATTAAAATACTAAAAACATTTGAAAAATCTTTTTGAAAAATTCAAAAAAATGCATATGCAACATAATCCTTTTCAAAAATTCATAAAAAGTTCAAATCTTTGAAAATTGCATCACAAAAATATTTTCCGCATTCTGCATAACATTTGCATATCATGAGCATTTTTTGGATTGAGTTTGATAGTTGAACAAGTCTAAGTAAAATCCGAAGATTGGAGCTTGGTTGGACCTTAAAATCTACCTAATAATAGGAACCTTATAGGAGCTGGAATTGAGGTACTTCAGTTCTAGTTGACTTAATTCTTTGGGAATTGTGAGACTTGGTTCAATGGATTCTTGACTGCCTAAGTAGAGTATTTTGGAGCACACACACGACTCTTGTTGATAATGACCTAACTTGGATACATGCACCTTTCTCTTTGCTCAACTCAATTGGAGTGGTGAGGAGATTGGATTTGTCGGTATGAGACACACACAAGTGAAAACATTTGTCCTCCTCTAGGGAGGGAAGTGCACCCCAACCCGTCCAGTGATGAGGAATTCTAAAGACAGGAGAGTGTAGATTGCAATAAAGCTTCAAAAGAGGGATAGTCTACTGGCTCAAGAGAAAAAACTCCCTATATAAATGCTGCTGTAAATAGTATTTCCAAAAAAACTCCAAAAAAAGTGGACATGCCTGTATAAAAATAAAATGCCTACCGAAGTATGTGAATATATTGTATAGGAAATAAGAAAGCTTGAGCTTCAAAGTCAAATTATGTGAGCTTGTAGTTGGATGACTTGACTACACTAGTCTTGCATCCTAGAATAGGTAGCTACACTGGCTACCGTCCATTTTTTTCTTCACCCCTTCCTCTTGAGCTGGTTGCCACTTGAACTTAGAAGGGAATACCCCGCTCCTCGAGGAAGGAGTTATTGGATTGGGGAATCATTGGGTTGTCATGCTGGAGAAGTCAATCTCTTTGTCATTTTAGTTGGGGAGAGCTACCATCACTTACACAGTACGAGTCAGACTCCTAGTCGTAAGGGTTTGCGTATGAATTGAAGTATTCTGACCTGGCTATTGAGGGGACTTGAGCTGAGTTTTGGGATTCTCGAAGGTAGTTGGATTTCAAATCTGATTCCCATTAAGGTTCCGCACGCACTAAAATTTCAAAGGCCCGACTTAAGCTCCAAACTTTGATTTTGTGAAGACAAGTTTGATAATTAAACTTAATCCATTTTCTTCTTTTTCTTTTCTTTGTTTTCTTGTTCTACCCGTATTGCATAAGTGTTTTCTAGGGATTAGCAAATGAAAGTATAGGGGGGATGATGAATCTCTGTTCTATCATCTTTATTCTATCATTTTTACCTTAAAAATCGTTGTAAATGCGCGTAAATAGCCTTAATTTAGACATTTTAGCATTCATGCATTTGTGTGTAAATAATGTATAAAACATTGTTTTTAATGCCAAAATTATAGAATAAAGAAAAGAATAAGAATAAAATATTTTATGACCCGAAACCCTGAGACCTAGGTATCTCGATGACTAGGTCGACAAGGAATATAGTAGGGCGAGATAAGGGTCCAAATCCAATAAAATTTCTATTTATTTTTATTCATTTTCTTTCATTTTTGGGACCTATTTTTAGTTCCACTTTTTATACCTCAAATAAAGAAACTTTGCACATAAAAGTTGTAGATAATTAAATATAGAAAAATACAAAATTGATTTCACACAAAAATAATGTACATGTAAACAATTATGATCTGAATAAGTTTCCAAAAGCCTAACTTCCCAGACTTGTATCTCTCAAATAAAAACTTGAAATGTATCAAAATCATCTTTAATTGTATATAATTTTCAATAAGCTATTTAATGAAGGTGGTTTCATATTTTCTGGAGTTACAATTAATGAAGATGGTTTCATATTTTCTGGAGTTACAATTTAAAAGTTAGGTTTTGGACCCCTATTGTATACTTATACCGATTAAATTATCTATTTTATTCATTATTTTTATAGTTTTATATTTTTATAATTTTGTAAATATTATTTATAATATATGCGTATATTAAAACAGGAATAAAAACATAAAGAAAATGTAAAAATAAAATAATTGTATAAAATACATAGGTAAAATACATATACTTATACCTATATAGATAATACAACTATTTCTTTAAATGTATATAATACATCAGAAAACAATAAACTAAAAATATATTAAAGTGTATAAAATTAAGTTATAAATTTATAAAATAATAAACACAACAACAAGAAAGCCTTTTCCCACAATTAAGTAGGGTCGGCTACATGGATTCTTCGCCTCCATTCAGATCTATCTTGGGTCAATCCCGGGCTTATATCCACAAAACAAAGATCCCTTCGTATGGTCTCTTTCTAACACTTCTTGGGCCGTCCCCGCCCTCTCTTAGCCAGCTCAACATCCCAATACTCGCATCTCCTAATTGGTGCATCAGCTGCTCTTCTTTGCAAATGACCAAACCATCTTAAGCGGTTTTCTCGCATCTTATCCTCGATCGGAGCAACACCAACTTTCTTTCTAATTTCATCATTCTGAATCCGATCTTTACGTGTGTGTCCACACATCCATCTTAGCATTTTCATTTCTGCTACAACCATTCTCTGCACATGTCTATGGTTTACAGGCCAACATTCAGATCCATAGAGCATAGCGGGTCTCACGGATGCTTTGTAAAACTTTTCTTTGATTTTTAAAGGAATTTTCTTATCACAGAGAACATCAGAGGCTCCTCTCCACTTTAGCCAGCCTGCATTTATTCTATTAATAACATCCTCATCAATTTCCACATCATGTTGCAAAATAGATCCCATATATCTAAAAGAATCTCTCTTCTGAATATTATCATCACCAATCTTCACCTCAATTCCTTCACCATTGCTTCCATCAAATGTGCACTCCATATATTCTGTCTTAGCCCTACTTATACAAAATCCTTTACTCTCCAACTCATGTCTCTAGACCTCAAGCTTCTCATTTACTCCATCTCTAGTCTCGTCAACCAACACAATATCATCAGCAAATAACATACACCAAGGTAACTCATCCTGAATGTGACTTGTCAACTCGTCCATAATCAAAGTAAAAAGAAATGGACTTAAAGCTGAACCTTCATGTAAACCAATGTTGATGTCAAAATAGCCAGTCTTCCTAGACGGTGTCCTTACACAATATAAAGCCATATCATACATGTCCTTTTATGAGGTTAATGTATAGGACAGGCACTTGTCTCTTCTCCTAAACTCTCCACAATATCTCTCGTGGGACAGAATCATAAGCCTTCTCCAAATCAATAAAGATCTTATGAAGGTTCTTCCTTTTAGCTCTATAAATCTCCATTGTTCTCCTCAACAAATGGATATCTTCAATAGTTGAGCGACCTGGCATGAATCCGAATTGGTTTTCTTTGACATTGGAAACTTGCCTCAACCTTCTCTCGATCACACGTTCCCAAATTTTCATAGTGTGACTCATCAGCTTGATACCTCTATAATTTGAACAATTTTGAATGTCTCCTTTATTTTTATAAAGAGGCACCACGATACTCCTCCTCCAATCTCCAGGCATTTTCTTGCTTCGCCAAATAACATTGAATAGATTCATAAGCCAAGTCAAACCGCGCTCACCTAAAACTTTCCATACTTCAACAGGGATGTCATCCGGTCCTACACCTTTCCCAGGTCTCATAACCTTCAAAGCCTCCTCTACTTCCTTTCTTTGAATCCGTCTATAGCTTGCACGATTCAAGTAGCTTTCACTACTAGCTAGATCACCCAAAGTGATCTCTCTATTTCCTTTCCCAATAAAAAGTTTATGGAAGTACTGCTCCCATATAGTCTCTATATCCTTCTGAGAAACAAGAACGTGACCTTCCTCGTCCTTAATGCATCTTACTTGAGAAAGGTCTTTTGTCTTTCTTTCTCTTGCTTTGGCCAACCTGAATATATCCTTCTAGCCCTCTTTAGAGTTGAGATTTTTATACAAAACTTCATAAGCATTCGACTTAGCTTCGCTTACAGCCTTCTTTGCTTCCTTCTTTGCTATTTTGTAGTTTGTGACAGTTTCCTCTGTTCTATCCTTAGACATAGCTTTAAAGCATGCTCTTTTAATTTTTAGCTTCTCTTGCACCCCTTCACTCCACCACCAAGCCTCCTTTTAACCTGGGGATCCTCCCTTTGACTCGTCTAGCATCTCTTTGGCTACCTTTCGGATACAAGATGCTACTGCCTCCCACATCTCATTTGCACTTCCACTACAATCCCAAGATAAATGTTCTAAAACCTTCTCCCTGAAGCTCGAATACTTCAGTGAAAGATTCCACCATCTAGTTCTAGTGATCTTAGGAACCCTCCTTTTCTTTACCAACCCTTTTATTTGTACATCCAAGACTAACAAGCGATGTTGGGTTGTCAAACTCTCTCCTGGGATTACTTTGCACTCTTTACAACAAAACCGATCTCTTCTCCTTAACGCAAAGTGATCTATCTGTGTTCTCGTTGGCCCACTCTTATAAGTAATTAAATGCTCCTCCCTCTTCTTGAAGAGAGTGTTTTCTATGAAAAGAGCATATGCCGTTATAAAATCCAGGATGACTTTTCCCTCTTCATTTCTATCCCCAAAACCATGTCCACCATGAACACTAGCATACCCTAAAGCATCTTTTCCTACATTTCCATTAAGATCTCCACCTATGCAAATCATCTCTCTTTGTGGGATTCCTTGTAAAATCTTATCTAGATCCTCCCAAAAACTTGTTTAGTCCTTTCATCTAAACCAATTTGTGGTGCATAAACTGAGATTATATTCAGAATTTCTTCTTCAAGCACCAATTTTGGTAAAATAATCCGATCCCCGAATCTTTGCACCTCAACCACACAATCTTTCAAATCCTTATGAACAACCACTCCAACACCGTTTCTACCCTTATCTTTACCTGAATACCAAAGTTTAAAGCATGTCTTCTCGATATCCCTTGCTTTCTCTCCAACCCATTTAGTCTCTTGAAGACATAGTATATGAATCTTCCTTCTTTCCATCGTATCCACTATCTCCATCCATTTTCCAGTCAAAGTGCCAATATTCCAACTACCAATCCGCAACTTCCGTTGCAATCGTTTTCGGACTAACTTCTTTACTCGCATGCGTCCATTATGCGAGAACCCTTGTAAATTTTGGACTGCATTCGGGCAGTGATGCAGCGAAACCAGCTTAATTACCCACATGCGTTCCTCATGCGAGAACCCTTACACATTTTGAACTACATCTAGACTGCGATGTAATGGCTCTTGCCAATTTTTCATTGCATTGGGGCGATGCAACGCATCGCAAGTAGGGAACGCCCCCAACGAAATCTGTATGTTTGCTTAAATCCATGTTGAAAAGATCCGACTGTCATGAGGCAACATCCTAAATAATATTCTAATAAAATAATAATAATAATAATAATAAAATATTATTTAGGAAGTCGTCTCCGATTATTTTACGCTGGCTGTCGGCTACCTAACGCAACCCTCCTCATTTACCCGGGTTTGGGACCGGCCATGGCTGAGTTTTATAAAATAATAAACAAAATTAATATAACTAAAAATAAAAAATAAAAATAAAATATTAAAATATATAGATGAATATGCCTATATATAACCCATAAAAGGTAACTTATAATTTCAAACCTCGAAAAAATAAATAAAAATCTTAATAAAATAATTCATAAAATAATAAACATTTTTCATTTTATAATCTAAAATTAATTGAATCATTTATTATTTTTAATTTAGTTTCCAATTATTTTTTCCATGCTTTTTCCTGGTTGGTCCACGTGGACCAACCAGGAGCGTCCGAGAGTTGACCTTCCGTCAACTCTCTGTCCTGCCTCTGCCATTTCGTCAGGCCTCGTTTTCCCTCCTTCTTCTTGATTTTTTCAAGGGTTGACCTTTCACCAAATCATGTTGACTCCTTGATGACTTTTGTCCACCATTCTTCGAGGATATACACTCTAGGCTTTTCTTGGGAAGTGGAGCTTCGATACGCAAGATCCGCTCCGTTCTTTGAGCCCCATTAACCCTTGTTCAAAAACCACCTGTCACCTTCCTTCGACCTTTGAACCCTTTTTTCCCTAGCTTAGCTCCTCCTTTTTGGTGCCCTAGATCGAGGATGGTGACAGCTCCTCTCCGGCCCCTTCGCGGATGAGTTTGGCTTGGTGAATGGCGATCTCCACCAATCTCCGGTGAGCTCCGCCGTGAGGTCTGTTCTTCGTGGCTCCGGCCACTGAGGTGAGATTTTTGTTGCCTTTCTAGTATAGATTAAATCCTAGGTTGATCTTTTGCTATTGTTTTAGCTTTTAATTATTCGTTTAGCCATTAATATCCACCTTCAATCTTCACCGGAGCTCAACTCCGGTGAACTCTAACACCGCGTTTCCCGTCGTCTCCGCCACGCCTCATCCCCGCACTCTCTTCCTCTATGCTTCACCACACCCCATGCATTTCCAAACCACCAGATCCAGTGTGGATCTGGCTCAGGGTGCTCCAACCCCTCTGCCTTTGCCAGAGCACTTCCGCCCACGCCATCTTGCATCCACTCCTGCCAATAAGCACCCTAGGACCATTGCCTTCATCTGCCTGAGCTTATTGCAAGTCCTGACAGGCTAAAGGACCCTCCAAGGGGTCGATTTTGCTACTTCCCTAAAGCATTTGGAGCTCCCATCTTCCCCGAGCTCATTCTTCATCAACTGAGCTCCAGGACACCTATTGAAGCCTTCATATGGAGTGGAGGAGCTCACGGTCCCTTTTACCCTCAGCCTGAGCTTTCCAGACGACTGGAGGAGCATGCTGAAGCTGCACAAAGTTCATCCCCGCCGTGCTCTGGGCGAGTTCCTCCTGGTCTCCCTTCTACAGTTGGATCGAGTATCACCCCCAGTTTGAAGCTCCACCGTTGGATGCACCGGCCCTTGACCATTGGATTTCTTGGGATCATCTAATCACAGCCATCCATCTGAACCGTCATCGCCGTGCACGGGCTCGACACGTGGCATTAGTGAAGACATATCGACCACCCCATCTGACTCGTGTGGGTATTTTGCGCAACCTACCCCGCAATTTTGTATTTACTAACTAGCCCGTAAACCTTCATTTGTAGTTATTTTATTTTTTTATAATTTGAAAAAAAACCCTACAATCTACGTATTTACACTTGGGTCCGCGCCACATCAGGTCACATACCTCATGCACGTGAGTTTGGTCTTTTTGCAACAGACCCCGTAGGGTTTAGTGTATTTGATTTAGTCTAGACACTTTTGTACTGCAGTTATATATTTTTGGAAATATTGTGAATTGACCCCCAGGTTTTTGTTATTTACATTTACATCCCTGCCAAGTCACGTGTTCTCGTACGCGGTCAGTGGCATTTTTTAGAGATAACCTCGTGCCTTTGCGTATTTACATTTAGTCCATAAAGTTTATTATTGTGTTGTATATTTTGTGGGAAAATTGCACGTTGGCCCTTGCACTTATTGTTAATTACAAAAATAGCCCTAGTAGTATGTATTTTCTTTTTGTTTCTAGTATGTATTTCATGCATCTATAAAATTCAAAAAAATCCCCAAAAATAAGCATAAGTTCCTGTTGCATTTCACTTTAACTCCATATTTGTATTATACATTTTTGAGTCATTTTAATATTTATAAAAAATAAAAAACTTGCATTTTCATCCCTGTTTGTATTATAAAATCCATAAAAATTATAAAAACTCTTCGAAAAATTCCCAAAAAATATATTTTATTTATTCTTGTGTGTTTTATATTCAGACAAAAATCACTAAAAAATATAAAAGGAAACCCATAAAAATTACAAAACCCCTAAAAATTACAAAACCCCTAAAATCTTTATAAAAAATTTAAAAATTCTTAAAAAATCCTAAAAATCTATTTTCTATCTCTAAATTTTCTCTATATTATTAAATTTATTATATTATAGATTAATTTGGAGAATTTTGGTTCATGTTTGATATTTTTCAGCTCCAATTTAATATTAGATTTATATTTTATCACCTGTTTAAAGTATTTTTTACTTTAAAATACCAAAAAATTAGCAAAAATATAGAAAATTCACAAAAACATTAGAAAATTATAAAAAGCATAAAAAGATTTTATTTCATGTATTTTGTTTATTTTTTTCTTTTTTATATATACACATTATCTCTCTCTATTCTTTATTGTATATATATATCTTGTTTTATAGTGTAAAAGAAAAATAAAATGCAAAAAATATAAAACATAAAAAGAAAATACAAAATTAGAAAATTAAAAATCAAAATATAAAAATAAAAAAATATAAATAAAAAAAATTAAAAACCCACAAAAAATATCACTTATAGACAAATTGATCACATTCATTTTTGAGCATTTATTACCCCTAACTACCCGCTTGTTCCCTTTGTTCGACACTCTACACTACTTTCACTGTACACATCTTTTATAGAGTTATAATAAATTTTAACTCCGCATTTACTTTCATTTATTGATTCTGAATTGTGGATTAATTGTTGTTTGAATCAGGGTTTCGTGTGAGGTCAACTCGATGACTGGATTTTTTGCCTTATGAGATCTCTAGACCTCCGCTAAATCCTCTTCAACACCTATATGAAGGGATATCACCTCAAAGAGTTGATGAAGTGAATGCTTGAACTGTTTGCTCTTGTGCAACATTTATGAGAAGCAAGATGTATGCTGGATGTGTACAAAAGCTAGATGTCTGCCATGCAGTGGGAGTAGTAAACTATTACTAATCCTACTATGGAAATAAAACACTTGATTGCAGTAATAACAATATCTTTATAAATGGCAAGCCTTTAGAGATAGTGATCTCTAAGTCTTATCTTCAAGAGCTTAAGACTTTATAGATGGAGATCTAAAAGGTCTTAACTGCGGATACCTTAGGGAATAGAGATCTCCGGGAAAGGATATCCGGATAAGGATAATAAAAATTGCGTACTTATTATAATAATTATTAAGTTGTAGTGTCATGGACACTATAACTAACAAATTGAGTATAGGTTGCATAGGATTCAACATTCGTATTGGATGTAAGCATCGTCAGTGGGGATATGCAAATGCCGTAAAAGTACTTGGCGTAGTCTCTTTGGAACAGAGTGAACGATTAGCTTACCTAGATATTTTTTCTAAATAGTGTATGATTGTCACATAAGTGCGGGTTTAAATGATTATCCCATTAATGGCTCTTTGGGCTAGTGGGAGAATGTTGGACATGCGAGCCCACAACGAGACATTATGAAATAAATGTTATTGTAAATATCATTCCCTGATCTGAAATGAAGAATAACTAATTTACATAATAGGTCCCTTAGTACAATTAGGGTTATGTACCATGGCCATCTTAATGATCATACAGATGTTGATTCAATTATTGAATCATAGAGGCTGGTGCTTGGATGAATATCTAAAGAGTCAAATAGAGGACTCATTAAGCACCGTCAAATGATTGTTAAGAGATGATATCCATCTTGAGTAGGATATGGCAATCCTTTCTCATTTGGATAATATCTGATCAACCTCTTGATGCAGGTCCTCTGCATGGGAATAGAGATTCGGAGGTATCAGATTAGTTAGGTCAAAGAGTTGACTTAACGAGATCGAGATAACCAAAGACCTACGCCGTATGCTCTCATGATATAGGCACACATCCTCTGACTGGAGACAGATGTGTTACTATATGTTTGAGTATGTACATTTGGCATACCAATAGGTTGATGACCTAACCATGGTCTATACACCGGCACGCTGGTGTGCATGCAAGGGCATATGAGTAATACGATCTCTCAAAGGGATCATACAGTTTCATTACTGAACCGGAAGACATGAGCTCACAGATGAGATATTGGGAAGAATCAAATTCCACGTGTGGTCGTCTTGATTTGGAAGCTTGACTGAATTTGTAAGGTTTGATATATGCTTTTGGAAAGTATATGATCAACACCTAGGTATAATACATGCTTTTGGAAAGTATATGATCAATACCAACTCCCAATGATCGAATGAGAACCTTAATGATAAAATCCTGAAGGAGACAGTCTAAAAGAGATCTAAAACTTCATGTTTGTTCTGGGTCTTCCAGTATGCAGGATGTACATGTATTAGGAATACCTGAGGGTGATATGATCATAAACGATTGTATAACCATGACGCTTCCATTCTGAGGGAGTAATGGAACATGTCTGGATTTTAATGACTCCTCCCATAGAGAAGTAATCTAATCTTAGTCCAACTATTGGAGATTGATCTGAATGTGATTCAGATGTAATGAGAAGATTAGATTTGTGATCTTGATTTAATCAAGCATCTATGGGAGGTCCGCAAGATCTGGATTTGAGATGTCATCTCAATATACAAGTTACTATATGTGGAATAATACAATCACCATGTCCTTATCTCCAAGTATATGCGGAGAAAGCGCATTATCCTTAAAAGAGTTCATGGATAATTTCATTATTGATATATGTATCCGAGCATTGAGAAAATCGATAATTAAATGTGATTTAATTATAATGAATAATATGAATTTGATTCATATTATTAGGAGATTTATCTGAGATAATTAAATGTGATCTAATTATCAAAGATGTGAATAATGTGAATGTGATTCATGTTATTTGGGCACATAAGAATAGAGATCCAAGATGATTATATGTGATTTAATTATCATGGATATGAATAATGTGGATAGTACTATACATATTAATCAAATATATTATAAATGTGATTTATAATATATTAGAGAGAGCCTATTGTGATTTATATTTGTTAATTAATTATTGTTGTGAATTGGATTCACATTGGATGATTAATTGAAAATATAATTTATATTTCATTTTGGGATGTGAATATGATTCACATTTTTCGAATGGTATGATTGTAATATTCACAAGATAATTATGAATTATTCTTGTGAAATAATTTACAACAATTGTTGTTGTAAATCTTGGAGATATCTTGAGATAATGAGATCTCATGAGATATTGAGGAGATAGACTCGTTCTCTCCTTTCTTTATGGATAAGGTCAATCTTCTCATTATCTCCACGACTAGTCAAATGACTTAAATTTGAAATTAGTTATATTTATTTATCAATATAAATTAAATTAATTTAAATCATTTGCTTGAAAGAAACACAAATCAATATCAACCATGATTGTGTGTTGTCCATGGATTGAGAACCATGGACTCCCAAAACCTTATATAAGAAGAGGCACCCCTTGTTCTTCAAGTAACACGTTTACGACAACAACATATGCTCTCTCCCTCTCTCTCTCTCTATCTACATGACAAATGCTCTCTCCCTCTCTCTCTTGTGTCCATCCACTATGGAGCCCTTGAGAGAGTCGCCATCGCCGTAGCATCATCGTTATGCTGCTGGAGTATTTGCTCATGGATCTCTGTCTCCTTCGGTGTACTTCACTCATGAAGAAGACGTCGGATCTCGTGTGATGAGATCAGGAGATTCACTGCTTGGATCATCATCATGGATTGCGAGAAGGATACGTCTCATCAATGCGCTCGCAAGCGTCTCCTCCGTCGGATCGGACTTGAGACATGAGGTCTCTTCGTTTAGAGACTCAATCGCAACTACACTTCAAGAGGTAACCTTAATACCTAGTTGTGGTTTAGATGAAACGATCCGAGAAAGGTTCTTGGATCAAGTGGTTTCATCACATTAAATTTTTAAATTATATTGCATCTATCAACTAGTGCGACTAGTCAATCCTGATCACATATGATGCAATCATCACACTTCTGTGATGCGCTTCAGTCTCTCCCCATATCGTTCACTTAGATGACTCCCCTTATGTGGCTAAAAAATATGAATCAAATCCATATCATTCATGGTAACTAATCACATTTAATTATCCATTTTCTCAATGTTCGGATACATATATCAACAGTGAAATTATCCTTGAACTCTTTCAAGGATAATGCGCTTTCTTTGTGGATACTTGGAGATAAGGATAGGGCAATTGTATTGTTCCATGTATAGTGACTTGGATATTGAGATCAAATCTCAAATCCAAATCTTGCGAACCTCCCATAGATGTTTGATTAAATCAAAGACGTAGATCTAATCTTGTCTTTGTATATGAATCGCATTCATATCTAGGTCCAACATTTGGACTAAGATCAGATCACTTCTCTATGAGAGTAGTCACTAAAATCTAGACTTGTTTCATCTCTCCCTTAGAATGGAAGCGTCATGGTTATACAATCCTTTATGATCACATCACCCTTAGTTATTCCTAATACATGTACTAACTGTATACTGGAAGACCTAGAATAAACTCGAAGTTTTAAATCTATTTAGACTATCTTCTTCAGGGTTTTATCATTAAGTTCCTCATTTGACTATTGGGAGTTGGTGTTGATCATATACTTTTCAAAAGCATATATCATACCCAGGTGTTGATCATATACTTTCCAAAAGCATATATCAAGCCTACAAATTAAGTCAAGCATCCAAAGCGAGATGATCTTGCATGGAATTTGATCATTCCTAATATCTCACGAGTGATCTCATGTCTTTCGGTTCAGTAATGAACCTGTATGATCCCTTTGAGAGATAGTATTACTCATATGCCCATGTATACACACCAATGTGCCTGTGTATAGACCTTGATTAGGTCATCAATTTATGGTTTGCCAAATGTACATACTCAAACATATAGCAACACATATGTCTCCGATCAGAGGATGTGTGCATGTATCGTGACAACATACGACATGGGTCTTCGGTTATCTTGATCTCGTTAAGTCAACTCTTTGACCTAACTTAGCAAACACCTCCGAATCTTGATTCCCATGTAGAGGACATGTATCAAGGAATTGCCATATTCTTCTCATGCTGGAGATCATCTCTTGATAATCATTTGATGGTGCTTGATGAGTCCTCAATCTAACTCTTTAGATATTCATTCAAGCACCAGCCTCTATGATTCAATAATTGAATCAATAATTGTATGATCATTAAGATGGCCATGGTACATTACCCTAATAGTACTAAGGGACCTGATATACAAAGTAGTTATTCTTCATTTCAGATCAGGGAATGATATTTGCAATAACATTTATTGCATAATGACTCGCCATGGGCTGGCATGTCCAACAGAGGAGGGGCGAGGCTACATGCAGAGGGGCGGGTGAGGAAGATGTTGTTGAAGGAAGTGGAACTGTGGAAGGATGAGGAGGCAGAGGCCGATGCTTAGATGAATGAAGGGGAGGGGGAGGTGGTGGAGGTCGGAGGTGGAGGGGTGGGAGGGAGGGGGGCTGATGTTGGAGAAGGAAGGGGATGGGGTTAGGGGTTTTATAGTTTTTTTTTGAATTTTTTTAATAGTCGTTGGATAGAATATGGGTTAGATTAACCCAATGATATGATTGGGTTAATAGGAAAACTAATGGAGGGTTATCGGTGTGAGATGGAGTGACTATCCAGGGTTTCTCATGTAATTCACGATTACATAGGGATATGATTGTAATTATAAAATTACTCAGGGCTATGGGTGTAAATATCCCTTATTATATATATTCTAATATATAATATATATATTATATACATTACATTATATCTATATATCTATATATATTCTTATATATAATTAATTCAAAAACCCACAACACATTGATTGATATCGTGCATACTTATACATACACACACTTGCATTATTTATTTATGAATAATATACATGCTATGTTCCTTGTTCTCAGTGTTTGACACCCTACTCTGTTTGTCACTATACACATACTTGTTTGTAGGGTTATAATAAATTTTGATTCACACTTGCTTTTGATTGCTTTATATTATTGTGTGGGTTGATTGTTGTTTTGATCGTTGAGTCTTTAAGAGTTGTTATCACAACAATTGTTGGTCCAGCCTTGTGTGGACCACAAGACCACTCCTTGGATATTCTCGATCAATACATTGGTAATGTTGTCTTGGAGCAACGTATATCGTAGCATTTTTGTATATAGTTTGCACGTTATTTTTCCTATTATTTTCTATTTATTTATTTTTGATAACTATTTTACCTATTCTTACCCATTTCTTCTATGTTTGACTTTCTCATGAGGGACCATGTGGCGATGTCCACTTCTTAGGAGGTGTACGCACCCGAGCTTCGAGGAGGTTGACGATTCTGCTTGTGAGCCAACTAGGAGAGAGCAGGAGAGAGAAGTAGAGAGAGAGAGAAGGAGAAGAAACAACTCCACTTAAAATTTTTATTTTATTATGTGAGGATAGATTTTTATTTTATTTTTATATAATTATTTGTAATAATTTGGACACATTAGAATAATTCTACTCCACGAGGTCAATTGTCCTGGTGTTTGTTCACTTGGGGTCCTCATCAGGTTTTTCTTGTTTTATCGCTTTTATTTTATTTCATTTCACTTGTTTAGAGCTTTCTGCCTTTATTTTTCTTCATTTTATGTGATTGTGCCCCTAAATCTAGGCTTTCTTGAGTCGGTAGTAAGGTCCAAAACCTAAATAGAAGCATGCACATAGAGAGTACAACACTTGGACTTAGTCAAAAAATTTAATTGTTAATTGCTTGAATTTAGAACCCAGAGCCTCCACACAATGCTTGCAGGACCCGTTGTGGCAGGCATCGAGGAGATTCCAAGATCGCACACTTAGGATCCATTTTTGAGTGATTAGCATTTGGTTCTTACTGATAATAGCAATTCTTATTTAGGATGCTTACTCGCTTTGCATATCGCTCAATTAGTGTAAATATTTCAATTATGCCATGCATCCTGCATGGAGAGCGTTGGGAAGCACTTTTAGTCTTCTTACTTTGCATGCATCATTTAATATGCGAGTGATATTTCCACAATAGTATCCACTTGCATTGCTTTTTCACCTTCTCTCTTTGTTTTATATCACTAAGATTCAAAAAGAAAATACAAAAAATGTTAGGCTGTTTACTTTGAAAAAATACTCAAAAAATTGAAAATCCAAAAATTAAAACAAGAGAACTGCTAGTAAAACTTTGACCTTAATTAAAAACTGTAATGAACATCCTTGTTTTGGATTCATAAAGCCCTCATTGCTTTCAGGTACTGTTCAGACTGAGTTAGGTGCGACCCCCTAAGGATTAGAGCCAAACCTCCAATCTGTGGCAACCTTGATTATCACCTAGGTTGGCGAAGATCGGTGCTTCTATCGTACAAGGACGAGTAGGGCCTTGTAGACAATGGTGTTCCTGCCTTGTGTAGAGCATCCTACTTGGTACAAAGTATTGAGCATAGGTTACACCTTGATGGGGGCGTCTGTCTCACTGTCCTGCGGCCGAGTACCTCACTTGCGAGGGAAGTATTTGCTTCACATATTGGCTTCATTTTTATATTTCTTTGGATGAGTAGCAGCCCAAGCACGAGATCAAGGACTTCAAAGTGTGCAGATCACAAGTTACAAAGAAGGTGGAAGAAGTACATGGTACTTTCCCAGTAGTATACACTCCTATGGGGATAGGCCTCGTAAGGACTTGTTAAAAGATTTTCCTGCAAAAAACCATAAATTGAAAAGATAAAATTAATTGAACTCTCACGACTTCACTTGGGTTGAGTTGGTGAATCCACAACTTGTTTGATGTTTGTTTGATTTAAATTAAAGTCAAAGATCAAGTCCCACACACTTGTGCAAATTTTGCCCTTCATTTTCTCTTCATTTATTATCATTTGAGCCCCGCTCACTTTGAGTCGTTCTACTGTTTTGAACTCCTTTTATTTCTTATTCACCTCTGTATCATTCCTCCATTCTTGATCTTCCTTTGACAATTGAGATGGCGACTCATGGATGGCTTAATCAATACTCCGCCAACACCCATATCGATTCCATGTGCTCGCCTTCTTCAATAATTTGGGGCAATTCCTGAGATCACGATTTGGACTCTGCGAACATCTCTCTAGACTACCTACCTTCTCAAAAAATTGAGATCACTCTTGTATAGAAATATGCCCATTTTGGATGGAAATTGATTTCACTCCATATGCATCTCAATCCTTAATGAAATTATGTTTTATCCTTAACATAAAACAATTTTCCTTATGTGGTGCTTCAATACAGACTGATTGGGGTATTATTCCATTTTGCAGATCAAGAGCATGATCTAGAGCCAGAAATTTTGTCAAACTCAAGATCAAAGAAAGAGATGGCTCCTACTGGAAAAGGAAAGGAACCTCAACATCCACAACCACAGTCAGGCCAACAGTTGGGTTAGAATGTGGTGAATGCCCGGCTTTTTGCCTCCATACAAGAAATCCAGCAACAAGTCACTGACTAGGAATTGGACCAGGTCATATTATAGGATATGTTAAATGATCTGAGGAGAAGGAGATTCAACCAGGAATAGGAGAAGAAGAACTCAGAGGTGGAGTTGGTGGAGGTCTGATAGATGAGAGAAGAGGAGAGCGGCCAAAGTCGACTCTCAAAGAGACTCACGACCCTGGAGCTGGACAGATGACCGAGTGGATCCAAATCCCTTTTGTCCATTCCCATTTTGAGTTGAAGCCTCAACTATTGGCTCTTCTTCCCACCATTCACGGGAACACAAATGAAGAATCTTATATCCATCTCCAACAATTTAGGCGTATCTACAGAACAACTCACTACCCTAACATCCTGTTAGGTCTAGTCAAAATGATAGCATTCCCGTTCAACCTTCAAGATAAGGCACTTAACTAGATCAATCATCTGGGGAAGGTTGCCATCACCTTGGATTAGCTAAAGTCAGTCAATCTGCACAAGTTCTACCCGCTCTGGCAGCTTAATCAGATGCATGCCCACATTGCTAACTTCACCCAAGATGTCCACGAGTCTATTCATGAGGCTTGGGAGAGGTTTACAGATTTGCAAGAAAAGTGTCCTCATCATGACATCCTGCGGACCAGCTTGGTCCAACATTTCTTTGGGAGACTTAACCATTGAAAGCTAGAAGCTCGTGGATTCCACTTGTTGCAGGTCACATTTTAACAAAGACGAGGACGCCATGTGGAAGATTTTTGATGATATGGTAGAAGGAGAAGATGCCTTATCGTCATCCTGAGCATACCATAGACATCCACAGATTCATTATAAGCTAATACATATGGTTGCATCACACAAGCTAGAAAGGGATGAAGGCTACAACTTGAGCATCATCGGGAGCCACCTGTCCAAGGTGGATATCATTGAGAAGAGATCACAAGACCTTCAAAACTTCACTATTATCAAATAGACAAGTTGGATCAGATCACCAAGCAGTTGGAGATGTTAGTGAGTACCATTAGCACTTACTAGTCTGTATCTGCATTGGCTTCGACTCCAACTAAGATGAAGGATCCCTCATCACCTCAGCCTCCTTAGCAGAGTCCCTTACAGCTAGTGGTTCAACAAATTTACTACGTGCAAGCTCCAGATCCCTCCTCGCCTCAACAGCCGCAACAGGTAGTGGTGTACTAGCTCGAGCTCCCGATTATCCAAGATCCCATGGTCTCCTCCACTACCTCTCATCCATGAGGTGTAGGGAGTTTGGTCTAACAATGTGCAATTGGCCCATCTAGGCGGACCTCAACAGGGCCAATCTACCAATTTCCGTCCATTTCCTCAACAACAAGGAAGGAGATTTGTACAGGGTAGTCAGCCTTACCACCATCAGTCTCAGCGAAGTCAGTAGGGTTGGAGACAAAATCAGTTCCAACAATCACAATACCATTAGAACCAACCATACAATTAGTACTCGGTTGTCCCCTATCAGCATCCTCTTCCTCGGCATAAGCAATACTAGTCTTCTCCCTGATTTTCTCAGCATTCCTATTCATAGCCTCCACACCATTCTCAATCTCAGCATGGTCAGCACACTGAACCATCCAAGGCTACCTCTCATGTGAATCCCGCTTTGGATTGCTTGGCTCGGCTTGTAAAGAGCCTTGTAGAGATGAGTCAGAAGATAAATGACCTCACCACTTCCAGGACCCCCATTCTGGTACAGGTGTAGGCTAATCCCAACAATTGCAGAACGTCAGAGCTGGTAGTTTGTGATGTCCCGTCTAAACCCGCAGAGTCATATATTCATGATAAGATTTTATTTAATGATGTTACCCTCAGTAGCAATAGGATTTTGCAACCTTCTACCATTATGAAGGGAAAGAATAAAGCTTCCATGGGCGAGTCATCTTCTTCTTTTGCATCAGCTGAACCAGTAGAAGGGACAGGTGAGTAAGAAGAAGATATATGAGAAGCATTACAAGAAATAGGGCAAAAAACTAAAAAAATAAAAACTACAAAAAGAAAGTAGCAGCCGAAGCACCAGCTGACCAGTGATGAAGAGGTTAGCACCAGTAGCAGATCCGGAGCTAGCCAGTGGAGCCCTGCATGCCATTTTGGATGCCCAACTCAGGTGGATGAAGATTCTTCTTTTTCTCATCTTGATATACAACCATATTTAGTCATAGATTTTTCTATAAATAAGAACAATATTTCTACTTTTGATTTTGGTTTTGTAATTATTCCGTTTCCAAATGCTTTACAAAATTCCAAAAAAATAAAAACTTGAAAACAACTATGTCGAATCCTGATGTTGTGAAAATAATTCAGAATCTTGTTCTAGAGATGCCTCTACTACATGCCATTAAGTACATGACTAACATTAAGAAACGACTGAAGGAGGCATGTACTTCGAAGAGACAGCCACATCAAGTCAGACAGAGAAACATGAAGCACATTCTGACTGCTGCAACAATGAATGCATCGACAATCTCCCAAGTAAGAAGAAAGACATGGGAGCCCCTTTTATCAGATGTCACATGTTTGATCAAGAGTTTGACTGGACTCTTCTTGACAGTGGATCATCCGTCAATCTGATGCCTACTTCACTGCTGAAGGAATTTAGGTTGGGATCGCTCAAATCTATAAGGATGATTCTGTAGTTCGCAGACACTTCAATAAAGCGGTCTCGAGGAATTTTAAAGGATGTCATCGTCACCATTAAGGGAATGCAGTTCCCTGTGGAGTTCATTGTACTCGACATGGACATCTCAACTCCTCTTCTGCATACCCCTATTATACTTTGATGATAGTTCCTTCTAACAGCTGAAGAAATGGTGGATTACGGCATCTCAAAAATCACCTTTCACTCCAACAGTGACAATGTGCCAATTCAGACAATCCAGGTGCCTAAACTGATAGAATATGCATCAGACGCGAGTGTGCCTTCAGACTGAACAAAAGATTTGACTTCCTTGCAAAAATCAGAGATACAAACATGCTCATGGATGACATTGAGATCTAAGAATTCCTCTTAACGAAAGAAGGAGTGGATTGCACAGTTGAATTCCCCTCTATCTTGGAAGAAAAGATTTTTACTGATGTGTCGAACTGCTTGATGGATATCTGCCCTTAGCAGAAGAAGAGTTAATTATAGAAGATTTTATTGAACAAGACTCTTTCATTGAAAATTTTTATGCATCTTTAGATTTAGAGCTTGAAATGTCAAAGTTGGATAGTGTACAGTAAAAAGATTTTACACCATTGATGCCCTACACAATTAGAGAAGTTCCCACCGAAAAGATTCAGACCCCACCAGAGCTCAAGCCACTTCCAGCAAACATGAAGTATGCCTTCTATGCGAGTGCACAAAATATGTTCCCTGTAATCATCAATTCACAGTTGACTCGGGAATGTGAATCTCGTCTGCTCGAGGGTCTAGAAAGGAACCACATGACCATATGCTTGAAAATTTCTGATCTCCATGGGATTAATCTGTCACTATGTTCCCATCACATCTACCTTGAGGAAGATAACAAGTTGTCCTACGAATTACAACATATATTGAATCCAAATCTTCGAGAGGTTATTATGAATGAAATTACAAAATGGTGTAATGTGGGATTCATATATCCCATCTCTGATTCCAAATGGGTGAGTCTTTTGCATGTTATGTCAAAGAAATCAAGGACTACCATCGTGAAGAATAACAAAGGAGAGGCCATCGCAACCAGAATTCCAACATCTTAGCACGTCTGTGTGGATTACAGATGCCTGAACATAGCAACCAAGATGGATCATTTCCCGCTCGCCTTAATC
Source organism: Ottelia alismoides (assembly GCA_037367405.1). Taxonomy (NCBI): domain Eukaryota; kingdom Viridiplantae; phylum Streptophyta; class Magnoliopsida; order Alismatales; family Hydrocharitaceae; genus Ottelia; species Ottelia alismoides. The sequence continues at coordinate 570,924 of JAZKJV010000371.1, read as the reverse complement.
CTCGACCAAATCGTTGAAAGACTGGCCGCGAAGGAGTATTTCTTCTTCTTGGATGGATATTGTGTTTATAATAAAGTTGCAATCTCCCCATAAGACCAAGGGAAGACTACCTTCACCTGTCTATTTGGGATATATGCCTTCCACAATATGCCTGTCGGATTATGCAATGCTCCTACGACCCTTCAGAGGTACATGTTGGTAGTTTTTGCATATATGGTTGGTAGTTTTCTCAAGGTGTTTATGGATGATTTCTCAGTCTATAGACACAGGTTTGATTAGTGCCTATCTTAACTAGAATGAGTTTTGAAGAGACCTCATGGGAAAAGGGTCACTTCACAACATCTCTTCAAGACTCGATATAGAGGCCATGTCATATCCAAGCATACCATGGAGGTAGACCTTGCAAATGTAGTGGTCATTTCAAAACTTGAGGCATCTACAAATTCAAAGCAAGTCTGGTCATTCCTTGGGCATGTCGGTTTCACTGTAGATTCAACAAAGATTTTAAAAAATTGCCAAATCGTTGACTGAACTTTTGGACAAGGAGACAGAGTTTATTGTAGATGATAAAGTCCTCCAAGCCTTCAATCAACTAAAACATCTCATCACTCAGGCCCCTGTCCTACAACCGCCAGATTGATCTTTCCCTTTTGAGATCATGATAGATGCTTCAGACCATGCCATTGGAGTGGTTCTGAGACAGAGGAGAGATAATCTTCCATTTGTAATTCACTGTGCCAGAAGAACTCTTGACAAAGCTCGGAAGAATTATACAATTACTGAAATAGTGCTGCTAGCAGTCATCTTCACCCCGGAGAAGTTTAGATCTCATTTACTTGGATCCAAAGTTATTGTGTAAACAGACCACTCTGCCATCAAATACTTGCAAGCCAAGAAGGATGCCGAGCCAAGATAATCATATGGATCCTTCTACTCCAGGAGTTTGATCTTGAAATCTGTGATAAACCTAGAGTCAAAAATGTGATGGCAGATCATTTATCAAGATTACCAGAGCCGGACACTCCTGAGCAAAGCTTGTTGCCTATTATAGTAACTTTTCCCGATGAAGCCGTTATGTCAGTCACCTTGCTCCCCTGGTTCACCAATATTATGAACTATCTTGTTTCCCAGAGAACTCCACGATATTGGTCAAAGCTGAAAGTGGACAAGTTTTGGTCGAATATCCATTTCGACCTATGGGAGCATCTATATCTCTTGCGTAAGGGGACATATTGTGTCTATAGAAGGTGCAGGTGCATTCCTTAGGAGGAAGTTCACAGTGTCCTTGAGCATTACCACGCTTGAGAATTAGGAGGACACCACTTTGGAAATCGTATCGCAGCGAAAGTTCTACAATGCATCCTCTGGCGGTTGACTTTATTCAACGATGCATAAGACTTTGTGTAATATTGCAATGACTGTTAGAAGATGGGAGGAACCGCAAAAAGAGATACAATGCCCCTGAAATATATTCATATTTTAGATGTCTTCGATGCATGGGGCATTGGCTTCATGGGCCCATTTCTCAAAATTCAGGTATATGGATATATTCTGCTCGCCGTCAATTGTGTAAGCCATTACGTAGAGGCTATCCAACCTTAAGCCGCCGACAGTCGTACCGTCTACCAATTTCTGAAAGAACAGATCATTGCAAGGTTTGGGATCCCCAAAATTCTGATATCCAATGGGGGTAGCTATTTCATAAACAGAGAAGTGTAGAAGATGACTGAAGAATACTACATTGAACTTGAGTCGCTTCTCCGTACCACCCACAATCTAATAGCTTGGCAGAATGTTCTAATAGGGAGATTAAGACAATTCTCCTGAAGCTTGTACATCCAAACAGAAATAATTGATCTCAACTACTTGATTCCAGTCTCTGGGTCTATCGAACCGCGTGCAAGTCTCCTTTGGGAATGTCTCCCTACTGCCTCGTTTACAACAGACCATGTCATTTTCCCATTGAACTCATTCATAATCTTTATAGGCAATCAATATCTACAATTTGTATCCAAAGAAAGAAGGTAAGAACAGAAAGCTTGATCTGAATAGACTACTTGAGTTTAGAGATTATGTATACGACAACAACCGAATTTACAAGGAGAAGGTCAAGAAGTGGCACAACAAGCACATCCACAGCAATACTTTCGAGCTAGGTCAGAAGGTTTGGTTGTTTAATGCAAAGTTGAAACTATTCCCAGGGAAGTTGAAGAGCAAGTGGATCGAGTTGCTCACAGTAAAGCATGTGTGTGACAATGATAATATTGCCATATCTAGTTTGTCAGCTGATGCACAACCTTTTGTCATCAACTGACAACTTCTGAAGCATTATCTTGAGCACAATAAATTCCTGTCAGTGGTTGACTCTATACAAGTGGTCTATAATGAAGAACTTCTAGCTGTAACATCTACATATTCAGACAAGGCACACAAAAATATTTTTTATTATTTAATATTTTTTTCTTTTCATTTTCATTCTTTTATTATACTGATAAGTTAATCATCCCCTTCATCATTATTATATTTAGGATATGCTTCATCCTAAGTACAAGGGGGATTAGTGTATACGGGTGTTCATTCGTTGATCCCTCACCTATCTCCCCAACTTTTGATATTCCGTCTATATTTAGGATATTTTACCTTAAGGATATGGATAGACAGGTTAAGCCGGTTATTTATTTATTCGTTCCAACCCTTGACCCTTCCTATTTTGTAAACAATCTGCTATACTTATGACTAATTGATCCTAATTATATGGTATACTGTCGACTTCCTATTCTTTATTCAATCATTGTAGTATGGACTTTCCTATACTTATTATGAGTTAGGTCTTCCTTTTCTCTCCGATCAATGAGGACATAGCTCAAGCTAAGTATAAGGGTCATATATATGTTGTATGTATTTTAGCCATAACTTGTACTTGCGTATTTTCAATAATATGGATAATTAATAAAATCAAAACACACATCAAAATTCTTTATAAAAATGGTTAATAAACTGGATAAAATGTTTTGCAAAATGTTTGAAAAGTGGTTGGAAATTCTTTGAAAAATCTTTCGTAAAACTTCTTGAAAAATATTTTATGAAATATTTGTAAACCTTTATAAAATTGTTTTGTTTGTGAAAAATTCTTTTCTTTATTTAAATAAAAGGTTTTGAAATTCTCTTTGCAAATGGCTTTGAAAATGGTTGTAAAAATACTTTGAAAAATCTATACATACTATTTGAAAAATCTTTACAAAATGGTTTTCAAATTTCGTAAACATTTATAAAAAAATATTTGTCAAATTATTATCTTCAAAAAAAATTTTTCAAAATGTTTGTCAAAATCTTTTCAAATTATTTTGAGAATCATGTACATACTTCAAGCAAGTAAAAATTCTTTGCAAATTTTGTACATAAACAGGTAAATCTTTGGTGTAAACCCTTTCATTTGATTCTTGTAAATAATAAGATGCACTCCCTTGTAAATAGTTGCACTTAATTATTTTTCTAACTCTTTTGTTTTTGAAAAATCACTAAAAATTTGCAATAGCAAAGTCCGTAAAAAATTGTAAAATATTTTCAAAAACTAACATAAAAATTTGCAGACCTTTTTAAAAAATCTTATAAACAGTTCAAAATAAGACACTTTCTTTACAAAAATATTTGTGCATAACATTTGCAATTTTTAGTATTGACAATGACAATTGAACAAGTCTAAATAAAATCCGAAGATTGGAGCCTGGTTGGACATTAATCCACTTAATCACATGAACCTTATAGGAATTGGAATTGAGGCACTTCAGGTCTGCTAGACTTAATTCTTTGAGACCACAAGACTTAGTTTAGTGTCGTCTTGACTGCCTAAGTAGAATATTTCAGAACACATGCATGACTCTTATCGATAGTGACCTAACTTACACACATGCACCTTACACCGTGCTCAACTCATTTGAAGTGGTAGAGGGCTAGATTTGTCAGCATGAGACACAAGCAAATGGAAACATACCATGGACATTATGCCCCAACCCAATCTAGTAGCCATAAGGTCTAATGACAGGATGTTGTGGGTTGCAATAATGCTTCAAAAGGGGGATAATCTACTGGTTCGAGAGGAAAAAGTCATTATGTAAATGATGTTATGTACAATATGAAAAATAAACTAATTAATACAAAAACACACAACACATTGATTGATATTGTGCATACTTATACATACACACACTTGCATTATTTATTTATAAATAATATACATGCAATGTCCCTTGTTCCTTGTATTCGACATCCTACTCCGCTTATCACTATAGACATACTTGTTTGTAGGGTTATGATAAATTTTGATTCATACTTGCTTTTGATTGCTTTATATTATTTTGTGGATTGATTGTTGATTTGATCGTTGAATCTTCAAGAGCTGTCATCACAGTGATTATTGGTCCTTCCTTGTGTGGATCATAAAACCGCTTCTCGGATATTCTCGATCAATCACCTACTGGCTTCCTTTATTTATATTTAGTCCATAAATTTAAAAATATGTGTTAACTTTTGGGTAAATTTGCATGCCCAAAACTTTATTATATTTGCAAAAATGCCCCTGCTAGTATTATATTTTATTTCTTATCTTTTTTAAATATTATTAATCATATCCTGCATGTTTAAAATTTTGGAAAAATAGGGTAGATGCCTTAAATGGTGTTCATGCATGCTCATATTTTTAGTTAGGTATTTATTGCATTTTCATATATATGAAAAATCATTGAGGTGTTTATATTCCCTATTTGTAGAGAAAAATCCAAAAAAAATTGTACCTCCAGAACAAAAATCACAAAAAAATATGAAAGGAATACACTAAAAATTACAAAACACTAAAAAAATCATAAAAGTCAAAAAATTTGTATAAAAGTCCAAAGCAAAAGTTATATGTTATATATTTTTATTTATATTATATATTACATCTTAAAATTAGTTTTGGTAATTTGTAGACTTGTTATCTATTTTTAAAACCTAAATAATTTGGCCTATTTATATAACCCACTATTTTGACATCTTTAATACTTTAGAAATGCCTAAAATTAGAAAAAATCAAATAAAAATTGTAAAAATAGATAAAAATATTAAAAACACAAAAATATTTTCTTTTCTAAATTTTGAATTTATATATATACATATATTTATAATTATAGAATCTATATATATATTATATAATACTCATATACTTATTATTATTTATAAATACCTATATTATATAGAAAATTGTTTTAAAAAATAAAAAGGATCGTTCTTGTATATATTTTCATATTTTTAAATATAAATTTATTATATATACGCTATATATTAATTATAATATGCATATTATTACAATTATCATATATAGATATTTATTATATATTCAAAACAAAAAGAAATTAAAATTTGTAAAATCAATAAGAAATTAGAAATTAAAAAATAAAACATCAAAATATATAAAATAATTAAAAATTAAAAAAATTAAATGTAATTCGTAAAATATTAAAAAAGCTAACAAAGTATAAAAAATAATTATTTTTTATTAATTAATAATAATTATATATCCAGTTTGCTCTCGGTTTGACCCCTAGTACTTGTCATTGTACTACATCTTTTGTAGTGTATACTAATTTTCACCCCGCTTTGTATTCATTTTTTATTCATTATTGTGGGTTGATTAATTATGACTGATTGAGATACCAATACTGTGATAGAGGTTGTTACAGCGATTGTCAGATCCGATTTCTCGAACAACGCGGACCCTCCAAGATCGGGCATTAGGAAGCAGTGTCCTGATCTAATCCATCAAATGACACTGTTGTCGAAAAGAGATGTTGGATATAATGGTACATATTATTTCAATATATCTGTTTTATTTTTCTTTCAAAAAAATTATTATCTATTTTGATCAATCTATTGTTTGACTTTTTATGAGGGACTTCGGAATGAGGGCAGCTTTTTTATGAGGGCTAGTGCACCCAAGTCATGTGGATATCAGCTCAGTCTTCACATGTTGATTAGAGAGCATCTAAGTCGCATTGAGAGAGAGAAGGACAACATAGCATTAGTGTAGATTTTATTTTGTTTTATAAGAGAGACTTTTATTTTTGCATTATTAATTGTAATAATACATATATAAGGACTTAGGACACTCAGACTCTCGCGAGCCTATTTTTACAAAGTGTCTGTTCATTTGGGGGTCTATTCGATTTTCTCGCATTATGTGAATGAGCTCTTGGTTTTTTTGGATTACTTGATATGTTAATTTAGGTCTAAATCCTCTATATATGCATGCTCTTATAGTCTTTGATATGTTTGGACCTAGATCAGACTAAACCTATGCTTCACGCAAATAAAAATTGTGCTTACCGTGATTTCACCGCTTGCATACCTCATATAAAGTAAATTTAAATTCTTGTCTTACATCCCGCACAGAGAGCGCTGGGAAACACTGTGAGTCTTCTTACTGAGAATTCTTTATTCTGATATAAGGGTGAGATTTCCACCCTAGTATCAACTTGCATTGCTTTCCCGCCATCTCCCTCTGTTTTTTCTCACTTAGGATTTAAATAAAACACAAAAAATTGTTAGGTGAATTACTCCTTAAAATACTAAAAAAAGTGAAAATTCAAAAAAAAGGAATTACTCGTAATGGACTGCATGTATTGGGTTCATGAAGCCCACATTGCTTTCAGATACACTACAGAGATAGTGAGGTCTGACCCTAGGAAATATAGACAAAACCCAGCCTGAGTATTGCCTTGTTGTTGATTCGATTCACGAAGTATTGGCGCTTCTATTGTACGTGGGCGAGTAGGTCTTGGTCTGCTTGCAGACTTAATCTCAAGTATTGAGCTTATGACATCCCCTCATGGGGGTGCCTGTCTCATCATTCCACGTCCAAGTACCTACCACGGGAAGTATTGGTTTCATCTATTGGCTTCCTCCTCTATTCTTTGGCTGAGTAGTGGATCCAGACCCAATATCAAGGATTCTCTTAAAAAGTACATGCTATAGGTTACAAAGGAAGTGGGGAGTATGTGATACTCTTCTGGAAATACTTACTCTCATATAGGGCTAGCCTCTAAGGTCTTGTTAAAAGATTTTCCAGAAAAACAACATAAAATTAAAAAGATAAAATTAGCCAAACTCTTACGACTTCACTTGACGTGAGTTGGTGAATCCATTTGCATTGGTGTTTGTTTGAATTTTATTTTAGGTCAAATATCTAGTCTTGCACACTTGTGCCCTTTTTCATTTCACCTATTTTTATTTCTTTTTACTTTTCTCACTTTGAACCTTCTTCTATTCCCCTTTTCATTTCATCCATTGTTTATCAACGCATTCCATTCCTCATCTACTTTACTTCTCTCTCAAGACGTCGACTCATGGATGCTTTAGTCAGGACCCTACTGATACCTACATTAATTCCATGAACTCAACAACTTCAATAATTCGAGGAGATTCTTGAAAACCTAGTTCTGACTTTGTGAACCGAAATCTAGACTCCTCATCTTCCTCTCCTTCCTCAATAAAATGGGATCACTCTTGTCTTGACATTCACCCCTTGTGTTTAGATATTGATTTATCTTCATATCAAATTCTCAATTCACACCTATATGTGATTGTCCCTAATCCCAGATTCATCACTTCATCTAGTACACGTGATTGTTTCTCTGAATGGGATAAAATTGAATGTGCAAATCAAGAACCGAATCTAGACCCTGTGCAAATTATTTCCTCTGAGTTTGATTTAGATATGGCTCCTCAAGAAAAAGGAAAGGGACCGCAACAGCCAAATCAGTGTCTGCATCCAGATCTGAATGAAGTGAACGCACAGCTTCTTGCATCCTTCAGTCCATTCAGCTGCAGTTGACAGATCAGTATCTCGCCCAGGTCGCCTTCTAGGATATGTCTAATTACAGGAGGAGAGACAGAGAGAACATAGTAGGAGGAGGAGATGATGAACAAGGCGACAGACCTCATGGAGGATCAACAAATGAACCAAGAAGAGAGGCTACTAAGCCTACGCTCAAGGAGACATACAATCCTGGCTCTAGCTAGATGATTGAGTGGATAAAGATTCTTGTAGTCCACAAACGCTTTGAGCTTAAGCCCTGGTTCTTGACTCTTCTTCCCTCCTTCCATGGAAACACCAATGAAGAGGCGTATATCCACCTCCAACAGTTTTCCTGCATCTGTCGCACCACTCAATACCCCAACATTTTGTTATGTGTAGTCAAAATGAATGCATTCCCCTTCAGCTTTTAGGACAAGGCTTTATATTGGATAAATCACTTGGGGAAGTTCGTGATGACCTGGGAGGAGCTAAAGTTTGCGTTCCTCCATAAATCATATCCTCTTGGTCATCTTAATCAGAAGCAAGCAAGGATTAGCAACTTCTCACATGGATCGCACGAGTCCATTCATGAAGCATGTGAGAGGTTTAAAGATTTGCAATAGAAATGCCTGCATCATTACACCCCTCAGACAAACCTTGTCCAACATTTATTCGGCACCCTCACTCAAGAAAGCTAGAGGCTTGTTGACGTCGCATGTGGTGGACCCCTCTTGAACAAGGATGAGGATGTCATCTAACATATATTTGAAGAAATTACTAAAGAAGAGGTCACTTTATCCTCATCACGTGCAAACTAGAGACAACCCCAGATCTGATACAAGCCCATCAATATGGTGGCATCCCATGAGTAGTACAGGGATGAACGCTCCAATTACAACATTAGCGGGAGACACCTATCCAAAGTTGATACTATCAAGAAGTGATTACAGAATCTAGAGAAACTACTCTGATTGAATAGAGAATCCATCATCTGGACAAGCTGGATTAGATTACCAAGCAAATTGAGCCACTGGTTAGCACTATCAACGACGTATAGTCTGCTAGCCCGACAGCCGCAACTCCTACTGAGTCTAAGGAGCCATCATCACCACAACATCCTCTATCGAGTTCAGGGAAACATGTGTGATGAATCTACGTTTCATCATCTTTATTCTATCATTTTGGCCTTAAAAACCCTAGTAAATGCGTGTAAATAAGCTTAATTTGGGCATTTTAGCATTCATGCATATTTGTGTAAAAAGTGTATAAAATGTGATTTTTAAGGCCAAAATTATAGAATAAAGAAAAGAAAAGAAAAAGAATAAAATATTTCAAATATTTTATGACCCGAAACCCCAAGACCTAGGCATCTCGATGACTAGGTCGACAAGGAATAAAGTAGGGGTTATAAGGGCTAAAATACAATAAAAATTCCTTCATTCTTTATTCATTTTGGGACCTATTTTTGGTTCCACTTTTTATACCTCAAATAAAGAAACTTTGTATATGAAAGTTGTAGATAATTAAATAAAGAAAAATACAAAATTGATTTCACTCAAAATTATTGTACAGATAAAAAGTTATGATCTGAATAAAAATCCAGAATCCCAACTTCCCACACCTGTATCTCCCTAATAAAAACTTGAAATGCGTCAAACTCACCTTTAATTGTATATAATTTAAAATAAGCTATTTAATGGCGGTGGTTTCGCATTTGGTGGAGCTACGGTTTGAAAGTTGAGTTTTGGACCCCTATTGTATACTTACACATATTAAAATATTCATTTTATTATTTATTCATTATTTTTATAATTATATTTTTATAATGTCGTAAATATTACTTATAATAAATATGCATATTAAAATCAGAATAAAAACCTAAAGAAAATATAAAATAAAATACTTGTATATAATATACATAGGTATAATACCTATATACATACCTATATAAACCATACTTTTATTTTATTAAGTGTACAAAATACCTCAGAAAAATACAATAAAAATATATTCAAGTGTATAAAAATACTTTATAAATTTATAAAATAATAAATAAAATAAATAAATTAAATACATAAAATAAAAATAAAATACTTAAATATATAGATATAGATACCTATAAGGGGTATAAATGGTAACTTGCAATTATACACCACATAAAAATAAATAAAAATCACCATAAAATAACTTATAAAATAATAAACATTTTTTATTTAGTAACTAAAAATGAATAAATTCATTAACCATTTTTAATCTAATTTACAACATATTTTTTAGAGGTTTTTCCTGGTTGGTCCACGTGGACCAACCAGGTGAGTCTGACAGTTGATCGCGGGTCAACTGTCTGACTCTTCCTCTGTCTGCAGTGTCAGAGATGGTTTTGACCTATTTTCACGAATTTTTGGGGGCTCGCTCTTTCACCATTTCATGAAGCATCCTTCTTGACCTTTTCTCCCCATATATCAATGATCCACGCCCAACCATTACTTAGGGGATTGGATTCACGACACGCTCAATATTCATCGATCCATGGAGCCTGTTCATCATATTGTACAAAAAAACCCCTCTATTGCTGTCAGAACATCTTTCTCGCCTTGTTTATCCTAATTTTGGAGCTCACACCTTTCATTTTTTGGCGTCAACTTCTTCTTGGATTTTTCTCCTTGTACATCTGGGATACACGCCAGGTGCTTGGATTTTCCAAGATTGCCCCCATTCTCCCGTGATCATTCATTGAAGGGCACGCCATCACCACTTGTACATAAACCACCTCCATTATTCTCTCTCGTTTCTGAACCTATTTTGACCGACCTAACCCTCCTTTTTGGCTGAGCTCTGGAATGGAGAGGTGACAGCTCTCCTCCAGCTCCCTCCAGAGGGCTCCGGCGACGTCTTGTGGTGTCTCCACCCACCTCCGGCGTGCCGCCGTCAAGGTCCTCCATCTCTTGGTCATCATAGCCAATCTAGGTCGTATTTTGTGCTTTTTTTCTCATCGTTTAGCTAGCTGTTAGATTTAGGATTTGGTTTATGCATTCATTTTGTTGTCCCATCGACTAGTTCGCCCCGATTTTGCCATCAAACTCCTCGCCAGAGTTCAATGAGCTCTGATCACTTTCACCACTCCACGCCACCATCCACCCCCTTTTGATGTCCCTAGAACCTTTTACTGTTGCCTGTGAACCTTATTTGCAAGTCCAAGTGCCGAAGAACCCCATCTGGGTTCGTTTTTGCTGACGCCGAGCAGCCTGGAGCCGTCCTCCTCCGCCTACGTCGCGGCGGCGTCCGGGCGGTCCACCCGCCATTTTGGAGCCTCTATCTGCCTGAGGAAGCTTCCAGGAAGCTCGTGCGGCCATCGGACGGGAACAATCAGCTCTGGGCATCGAGATTTTGTCGCTTCACGCTCGCCGGGGCCCTGTTCGTCGCTCGTTCATTCTTGTACCCCTAGCACCGTCCGATCTTAGCCTGTTCTTCGCGGAAGGCAGTTGCCGTCGGATCGTGAAAGTTCCAGCCGTCAGATCATCAGAGCATCTTCTAATCCCAGCCACACAACGGGAAGGGGTATCGGGCCATATAAAGCGCGCCACGTGGCTTAAGTGACCGATCTGCGACCGTCCGATTGTGAGCGTGGGTTATTTTGCTTCCCTAGCCCCGCCATTTTGTATATTTATTAATTAAGTTTATTAAAGCTTTCATCAGCCTTTATAATTATTGTAATATTTATAAAAAACCCTCAGACTTCTTTGAAATTACAGTTTCGTCCTTGCCCGCCAGGCGCATGTGCGCAACCACGTGCGTCTGGCCATTTTGCAGGCAAGGGGCATGTGTTTTGCTGAATTTGTATATTGTCCAAAAAGTTTTTATTGCCTTATAATAATTCTGGTGATTTTGCACAAAAGCCCCTATATTTGTACTATTTGTAGATTCGTCCCTACGAGGTCACGTGTCTAGTGCACGTGACCCTTGCAATTTTACGGCGATAACCCCGCGGCTTTGAGTATTTCTTTCTAGTCCAAAAGGTTTTTAATTAGTTATATATTTTGTGTACAATTTACGTGCAAGCCCCTCAACTTTGCCATATTTGCATAAAAACCCCTACCAGCATGATTTTTCTTTTTGTTTCTTTTATTTATTACATGCATCTTTATATTCGTAAAAAATCCACAAAAAAATTGCATAAGTACATGTTGCATTCTAGTTTCATGGCATATTTTTATTTTGCATATTTATTGCATTTTAATATTTATAAAAATTCAAAAACACTCATTTTCAGCACTGTTTGCATCATAAAATCCCTAAAAATTATAAAAACATCTCAGAAAATTCTCTAAAAATATATTTTGCTTATTTTAGTATGTTTCAACTTCAGTCCAAAAATCTCTAAAAAATACAAAACAAAACTCCTAAAAAGTAGAAAAGCCCAAAAACCTTCCTAAAAATATTAAAAATTCAAGAAAAATCCTAAAATATAATTTCAATTTTATAGTTTCCCTATTTTATTATCTTTAGTTTAAAATTAGTTTGAGGAATTTTGGACACTGTTTGATATTTTTCATCCTTATTTTAATTTCGGTCAGCAACTTTTAATCACTGTTTTTAGTATTTTTGACTTTAAAAATACCAAAGAAACTAGGAAAAATCTAGAAAAATCATAAAAACAATAGAAAAATACAAAAAGACCAAAAATACTTTATTTCCTGCTTTTCCCTTATTTTTACCTATTTTTCTAAATACTCTATTCTTCTCTCTTATATTATATATATATTCTATTATTGAATTATAAAACATAAAAATAGAAAATATAAAAAGAAAATATAAAATCAGAAATTAAAAATCAAAATATAAAAATATAAAATTAAAAACCCACAAAAATATAACATATAGACATTTCATCACATTCACAGTTTTGTGCATTATTGCCCCGTTCTACCTATTTGCTCCCTGTGTTCGGCCTCTGCACATACTTGAACCTATATACATCTTTGTTGTAGAGTTATAATAAATTTTAACTCCACATTGACCTTCATTTCTTTATTTGATCGTTGTGGGTTAATTGTTGATTAATTGAGGTTTCGTGAGCGGTCGCTCATCGACACTGTTGTCCTGCCTTGTGTGGACTACTTTAGACCCTCGCCAAAACTCGATTATCAATGTGTACTACTTGTAGGCACCTAACCAGGCACCCCAAGACATCACAAAGAACTGTCATCTATCAGCTAGAGCCCCAACCCCCATCATTTGTGGATCCATTTTTCAACCACCACCTCAAATCCAAAAAGTGAACGGTTTGGAATATCGAAGCACAACTGGCATGTCCAAGTGAAAAGTAGTAGGGCCAGTTCTCTACAATCAGATCGTATCACCAATGGTCTAGTTGGAGGTTTGTCTAGAAGCACATCCTCTGCAAAACTAGTCTCCACCATATCAGAACATATGGAGATAGAACCAGCAATACTGACAGCCTTCGTACAACAAGTACCAACTACGTCATAATTATGCAGTTGCTCAGCAACAGCAGTATCCTCCTCCTCATCAACAATGCCAACATCCTCCTCCTCAATAAAATTCTCAGTTTTCCCATTAGCAGCGTCCACATTGTCACTCCGAGTGTAGTCAACATGTTGAACCCGAGGCCACTCCAGTGAAACCCGCTCTCGACTATTTGACCCAACTAGTTAAAAGTCTAGTAGAGATGAGCTAGAAGCTCGTTGAACTCATTGCGGCCAAAACTCCTATTCTAGCGCAGGTGGAGGCCAACCCCAATAATTTCAAGCATAAAGAGCAGATAGTTTATGATGTATCATCCAATCCCGCAAATCAGGTATTTTAGAGTTTTCGGTTGTCTCATGTAGTGACTCTCAGGAGTAGAAGGACATTGCAATTGTCTGCCGCACAGAAGGGAGATAATAAACCATCTTCTATCGAGTTGTCATCTTCTACATCAGTTGGTCCAGCAGTAGAGCGAGTGAGGAAGAAGATGATGGAGGAGCAGCACCTGCCCATCGCCATCTACATCAAAAATGCCCAAAAATTAGCAACATGAAAATCTCTAGAAAGACAATAAGAGATGAAGCCAAGCCGCACCAGCCCAGGAAGAGCCAACACCACCAGCAGCTCTAGTGCCAGCCGACGAAGCTAAAGCTCATGTAGATATGTTTTTTCCTATTTTGAATGACCTTTCTTCTTCTAGCCGGTTAATTTGTAAATGATAATTTAATTAAGAATAATGCATTTCGTTCTATGAATATTCATTTTCCTAATGTAATGAAAAATCCAAAAAATTGGAAAAATTCAAAATGCATTGTCTGACCCCAGTGTTGTGGAAATCATTGAAAATCTTGTTTTGAATATGCCATTGATGAAAGTCCATATAATACATGTCAGAAGTAAACAAATGCCTGAAAGAAGCATGTACCTCAAAGCGTCAACCCCGCAAGAACAGACACAACAGAGGAGAAAAGCACATCTTGACCATGGTAACCGTGAATGCTATCAGTTATCTCCCACAAAAAAAGAAAGACAAGGGAGTACCCTTAATCAGATGAAAGGTTTTTTATCATAATTTTAAGCATACTCTGCTTGATAATAGTTACTCTATAAACCGCATTCCCTCCTCGCTACTTCAAGAGTTTGGGTTGGGTCCGCCAAAGCCCACGTGTATGATCCTTCAGTTTATTGATCAATCCATCAAGCAGCCTAGGGGTTTACTAGAGGATGTTATCGTGACTATGCATGAATTGCGCTTCTCAATGGACTTTATCATCCCGTACATGGACTCACCTACATCATTACTCTAGACTCCCATTATTCTGGGTCGGACGTTCCATCGAATTGTTGAGGTGGTCATTGACTACGGGTTTGGAAAGATCACATTTTTCTCCGGTAGTGACAAAATCACCATGGACATGTTTAATGAGACAAAATTCACATCTGATGAAGGGAAACCGGAATCAGTAGAAGACTGTGATATTGTGAACATCAGTGAGCAACATTTGTCTTTAAATGATATTTTGATACAGGAAATCCTCTCTTCAGAGGAGGATACAAATAACACAGTCGACCCTTGCTTTGTAGTCAACTGGGAGACATATTATGAATCACTAATCATCATGTTTGAAGACGATTCATGCCATATCGAACATGAATAATTGATTGTAGATATGCTTGGTACCATTTTATTAGAGCCATGAGCGACAGAGGTGGACATCACCTCATTGTCAGCCGAACATTCACATACCAACACAGTTTCTGAAGTGATCGTGGAGCAGACTCAACAATTTCCTGAGTTAAAGCCGCTCCCGGTAGGTCTAAAGTTCGCTTTCCTTACAGGTGAGAAGAACATGTATCTGGTCATCAGCAGCAGGAGGCTGACCCCGGATCAGGTATCTCGATTGCTCAAGGTTCTAGAGAAAAACCCACGACACTTGGTTGGAAAGTTTCGAATCTCTGGAGGATTAATCCGACCATGTGTTCACACCATATTTATCATGAAGATGATTTCATGCCATCTCGTGAATTCTAGAGAATGTTGAATCCTAACATGTGGCATGTCGTTATGAAAGAAATCATGAAATGGTGTGAGGCAGGCTTTATTTATCCAATCTCCAACTAAAAATGGGTGAGCCCCCAGCATGTAGTTCCAAAGACATCATGGCTCACCATGGTTACAAATGACAAAGGAGAGGAGATTTCTACTAGAGTACCAACATCGTGGCGAGTGTGTGTTGACTACCGACGCTTTAATGCAACAACGAAGGACTACTTTCCTCTACCATTTATCGATCAAGTTCTTGAGAGATTAGCCGGGAAGGAGTTCTTCTATTTCCTAAATTGGTACTCTGGATACCACCAGATGGTGATATCCCCAAGAGACCAAAAGAAAACTACATTCACTTATCCTTTCGGCACATATGCCTTCTGAAGAATGCCCTTTGGATTGTGCAACGCCCCTATCACATTCCAAAGGTGCATGCTCATTGTGTTTGTCGATATGGTTGGTTGTTTTCTCGAAGTTTTCATGGATGATTTCTCAATCTACGATGACATCTTTGATTCATGTCTTATGCACCTAGACCGAGTACTGCAGAAGTGCTGTGATGTCAATTTGGTTTTGACATGGTAAAAGATACATTCATGGTGACTAAAGGGATTGTGTTGGGCCATGTTGTTTCCAAGCGTGGAATGGAAGCCGACTCGGAGAAGGTGGACGTGATTGCAAACTAGAGCCACCTTGAAATGTGAAGAATGTGAGGTCATTCCTAGGGCATGTCGGTTTTTACAGAAGATTCATTAAAGACTTTAGCAAGATTGTCCGGTCTATCTCCGAACTTCTATGTAAGGAGATTGATTTCATTGTTGATCAACATGTTCTCCAATCATTTTATCATTTGATTGATTTAGTCACTCCAGCTCCAATTCTACAGCCACCAGATTAGTCTTTCCCATTCAAGATCATGACAGATGCATAGGACTTTGCAGTTGTGGTTGTATTAAGATAAAGAATAGAAAAACCTCCCTATGCCATTCACTATGCCAGCAAAACATTAGATGATGCACAGAAGAACTATACATTCACAGAGAAAGAATTGTTGGCAGTGGTTTTTACCTTGGAGAAGTTTAGATCCTATCTTCTTTGATATAAAGTCATCGTCTACACTGACCACTCTGTTATCAGATATTTACAACAGAAGAAGGATGCCAAATCATGCCTCCTAAGATGAATCCTTTCTCCTCCAGGAATTTGACTTGGAAATCAGATACAAGCTAATAGTTCTGAACATGCTAGCGGATCGTCTGTCTAGAATTGAATGCCAAGATACTCAGTTGAGCAGTGCACCTATCACAGAGACCTTCCCTGATGAATCAATTCTCAGCATTGGATCTCTCCCTTGGTTTGCCGATATTGTAAACTGCATCATGTCTAGGGTAGTTCCACAATATTGGATGAGAATCAAGGAAAAATTTCTGTACGACATCCATTTTATCAGTAGAAATACCCATACCTGTTTAGGGAAGGAGCAGATTGCATTTGGCATCGGTCTTTTCCTTAGGAGGAGTACACAAGTGTCCTCAAGCAATGTTATAAGCTCAAATATGGTGGACACCATTCTGGAAGTCGAACGACCGCAAAGATATTGTAGTATGGCCTTTGGTGGATGACACTATTCAAGGATGCCACTGAATATGTCAAACCTTGCACTGATAATCAGAAGATGGGAAAAAACCTTAGCACCAAAGATGCCATGCCCCCTCAAATTCATTCAGATTTCTGATGTGTTTTAATGAATGGGTCATTGATTTCATGGGTTCATTTCCGAACAGCCAGGGCTATTAATACATCCTGTTTGCCATGGACTATGTGTGTCCATGGGTAGAAGCTATCCCTGCTCGAGCTGTTCATAGCCACACCATTTGTCAGTTTCTAAAAGATAACATCATATCGCAGTTCGAGATACCGAAGATTCTGATATCCACTTCATCAATAAAGAAGTTAAGAAACTAGTGAAGGAGTATGACATCGAACACCTTGTCGCTTCTCCTTATCATCCTCAATCTAATTGCCTGGATGAATTATCCAATAGAGAAATTAAGATGATATTGGTGAAACTTGTGAGGCCAGATAGAGATAACTAGTCACAACTTCTAGACTTAGTTCTCTGGGATTACAGAACCACCTAAAAGTCTCCCTCAGGCTTATCGCCCTATCATCTTGTCTATGGAAAGCCATATCATATGCCCATAAAACTAATTCATAAATCACTTGAGGGTAGTACATATTTGTAACCTTGACCAACCAAAAGGTGGTCAGAACATAATGATAGATCCAAACAAGCTCCTATAATTCATAAACTACACGTATGCAAATAACTAGATGTACAAAGAGAAGGTTAAATGCTGGCATGACCGGCACCTCAGAATAAAGACCTTTGAACCTAGACAGAAAGTTTGGCTATTTGACGTCAAGTTGAATATTTTCCTAAGCAAATTAAAGAGTAAATAGATAGGGCCATACATAATCAGAACTATGCATGGCAATGAAGGTATCCTTATAAAAGTGTTGTCAGCTGATGAACAACAATTCATCATCAACAACCAGTTGCTGAAGACGTTGTTGGACATGCGAGCTGACGGCGAACCATTATGCAACAAATGTTATTGCAATTCACTCCTTAATCTGAAATGAAGAGTAATTAATTTGCATAATAAGTCCCTTAGTACAATTAGGGTTATGTGCCATGACCATCTTAATAATCATACAGCTGTTGATTCAATTATTGAATCATAGAGGCTGGTGATTGGATAAATATCTAAAGAGTTAGATTGATGACTCATAAAGCACCGTCAAATGATTGTTAAGATGTGATCTCCAGCCTGAGTAGGAGATGGCAATCTCTAAAGGTTGATATCTGGCTGACCTCTTGATGCAGGTCCTCTGCATAGGAATAGAGATTCGGAGGTGTTTGAGTAGTTAGGTCAAAGAGTTGACTTATTGAGATCGAGATAACCAAAATCCTATGTCGTATGTTGTCACAATATAGGGATGCATCCTGTGACCGGAGACAGATGTGTTACTATATGTCTGAGTATGTACATTTGGCAGACCAATAGGTTGATGACCTAAATACGGTTTATACACCAGCGCGCTGGTGTGCATGCAAGGGCATATGAGTAATACGATCTCTCAGAGGTATCATACAGGTTCATTTACTGAACCGGAAGACATAAGCTCACTCATGAGATATTGGAAAGATCAAATTCCATGCATGGTCGTCTCGCTTTGGAAGCTTGACTGAATTTGTAGGTTTGATGTATACTTTTGGAAAGTATATGATCAACAGCTGGATATGATATATGCTTTTGGAAAGTATATGATCAATACTAACTCTTAATGATCGAATAAGAAAACTTAATGATAAAACCCTGAAGGTGACAGTCTAAAAGAGATCTATAACTTCGGGTTTATTTTGAGTCTTCTAGTATGCAGGATGTACAGGTATTGGGAATACCTGAGGGTGATGTGATCATAAACGATTGTATAGCCATGATGCTTCCATTCTTAGGGAGTGATGAAATGGGTCTGGATTTTAGCGACTCCTCTCATATAGAAGTGATCTAATCTTAGTCCAAATGTTGGAAATTAATCTGAATGTGATTCAGATGTATTGTGAAGATTAGATTTGCGGTCTTGATTTAATCAAGCATCTGTGGGAGATCCGCATGATATGGATTTGAGATGTGATCTCAATATCCAAGTCACTATACCTGGAATAATACAATCGCCCTGTCATTGTCTCTAAGTATCCGCAGAGAAAGCGCATTATCCTTGAAAGAGTTCATGGATAATTTCATTGTTGATATATGTATCCGAGCATCGAGAAAATTGATAATTAAATGTGATTTAATTATCATGGATAATATGAATTTGATTCATATTATAAGGAGAGCTATATGAGATAATTAAATGTGATTTAATTATCAATGATGTGAATAATCTGAATGTGATTTATATTATTTTGGCACATGAGAATAGAGATCCAAGATGATTAAATACGATTTAATTATCATCGATATGAATAATATGTATAAAAGATAGCCGCCCTGCACCCTATGTTAATGCGGTCAAGTTAATGTCCAAATTAATTTAAAGTGTTCGTTTCAGTCGGATACGAGAGGGAATATCAAAAACCACTTTCAATTATATTCGAGTTAATTTCAAGTATCAAATTTTTTTACTTGGTGAAGTCCAAGGTCGAACTCAGGGAGGCATCTGTCTCCTTAGGTGAATTTTAGCAAAGATCAAGTGTTGGATTTTCGGAGAATTATTTTTTGATCTTTTTCTATTTTCTATGCAGACACATGCAAAAATCAAGCCAATTATGAGTTAAATCAGAAATATGATCAAATTAATTCCAAAAATTATGAAACTTGGCCAGATTATGAAATGGGATGAACTTAAGCTACCTTAATATTTTTAGAATTTTCTGATGCACGTATAATAAAATATACAGACTTTAGTGAAAATGACTAAACTAATTTTAATAATTACCAAACGATTATATTTCTCAGAAATAAAATTAATCCAAATAGATCTAAGCAAGATCTATCCAAATCAACTTGAATTTCCTTAAAACACTTCACGGTTAAAGTTTTCACTAAATGATTTTTCTAAGACAAAGGATACGTGAAAATGAAATGGTTTTTGGATATGTTGTAGCACATACTTATATCTACCAATGACGATTTTTCACAGATTTTTCGATAAGCAGACAATGCACAATAAATAATCAATCAAAATGGGCAAAATGTTGCAATTTCTTCCCAAATTAATTTTCATAAATAATCTGCAAATCAGAAAAATACAAATAAGTGCTAAAATGGTAGAACAAGAGTTATGCTACACAATGCAATTTTCGGAATTAAAATTTGATGACAAAATGAAGATAAAATAAACATGCAAATGCATGGGTGTGAATGCAATACAGAGAAAAGAAATATGAGCTGAAATGAGAACAAGGACTTACATGTAATTATCGGAAACTTCAAAATTTTTTAAAAACTTGCAAAGAGGTGCAAGTGTCCCCTTTGCAAATTCCAATTTTGTCCGCTAACACTCCTCTGTTTGGAGGAGAGCTTCACCGTGGAGCTTGGAGGAGGAGGTGGCCGGTGAGGGGGCGGCTGGAGTCCTTCTTGAGCGGCCACCGCGTACACACGCGCCTGGACGGTGCGGGATGGCGCACGAAGGTGAGTGGGCCGCGGGGGCGGCGCATGTCGGCCTGGAGGAGGTCGCGGTTGACGCTGGTGGTGCAGCAACAGGCGGGGCGCGCGTGGACGGGCGGTGTGCCACGCGCGAGGAAGTGACTGAAGCGCGCGCCTGAGGAGGGCGGCTGGAGGTCGGCGGTTGGCGTGAGGGGAGGGGGGGGGGCTGCGGCGTCGAGTGGAAGATGGTGGAGGTGCGGGCGGCTGGTGCTCGATGGCCGTTGCTACAATGCCATTTGAAGCTCGCAATGGAGGAGGAGGTCGGAAGGCTGGAGCGGAGGGGAGCGGCGTTCGAAGGCGGCGGCCGTGGGGGGTGTCAACACCTCCTCTGTTTCTCATGCATTTGTTTAAGTGGACGCAAATAAACGATTAATCGATTGGTGAAAGTTCGCCGAAAAATTTAAGAAAAATCACCGTTGCGTTCGCAACGTATGATTTATCCATAGAAGTGCAATTGGTTTTGCGAATTTGTGGTCGGAAGGAGATGAATCGAGGAGAGAGAAAATGAAGAAAAATGGAGATAAGAAGAAATAAGGAAGAAGAAGTTACCTGTAGATGGTTGGTTGCCTGTGAATGGCTGAGATAAGGCTCAGCCGTGGTCGTCGCTCGAAGCCGCGGCTAGGATGAGCTTAGTAGCTCCGGTGAGGTGGCTACGGTGGTTATTAGATCACCGGATCTCGCCTGCGAAGAAGGTGGGTCGTCGCTCAACTATAAAACTCCCTAGCTGTCACCTAAGGTTGATAGGAGCTCTCTTCTCCCTCACTATGAAAATGGCGGATCCGGATGAGTGAAGGAGTGGAAGTGATTATAAAGAGGAGAAGGTGGAGGTTGGAGAGGGCATGGAGAGAGTGGGAGAGATGGAAGAAGGAGTGGAGAAGATGGGATGGGAGGTGTCGAAGAGGCCTCTCCCTTAAGTCAAAGGAGAGTGGGCAGGAATGGGTAGAGAGGAGAGAGATGATGCCACTTGGCGCGCTAGGGTGCGGCCATGTGGCATTTATTTAATTAGTAGCCAAAAACCAAGGGATTACACGTGTCGGCTTCCGGAGCCACCACGTGTCGCTCTTAGAATAAACCTAAGTTAAATGAAATGAAAAATAAAAAAGACATAATAAAAGGGATCAAATCAAAAAGTGGTCAACACGAATGTCGCTCATCTCGACGATATCTACAACTTTCGTGAAGAGCCGAAAATCAAACGAGATCATCTGTACAAATTGTATTTTTGGGCGGTACCTTATAGATATAAAATACCACATTTTATCTTTTGTAATTTTTTGTCATTTTTAATTAAGAGAAAAATCAAAATAAAAATAAAGAAAATATGAGAAGAATATTTACAATTTAATCTAATTTTTTTGGATTTTTAATAATTAAGAAAATGAAAAGATAAAATACAGGGGTAAAATGATCATTACATACAATTTACAAAAGGGGCCCAAAACCCAAGTTTTGCATACGAGCTCCGATTTTAATGAAATTGGTCTTGTTTTCGAAGGTCTCCTAATATATATTACTTAAAAGTGAGTAGACCTAATTCGGAGGTTGTATGAGAGAGATATGTGCATTTTAAGGTCTAAGATCTCAAACTTGTATTCGGGTTTTATTGGTCAATTTTATAAGTTAGTATTTTTTTTTGATATTTTTTCTTTATTAGTGTTAGTAATATATACATAATGGAGTTGGTTTTATTGGATTCAGAGTTAGTATAAAATATATACAAATAGGGTATTTTAGCTAATATACAGGTGGATATTTACAAGTTAATTTGGCTTCTTATTTTATGCAAATATGAATGCTAAAATGCAGATGTTATCAATGCATGCGTGAATGCTACTTATGCAATATAAGTGGAAATATGCAGCTATTTACTCGGGAACAAAGCTCTATTTTCAACTTTTAGAGTGATGAATCACAGATTCATCAACCCCCTATACTTAAACCTTGCTCGTCCCCGAGCAACTAAATGAAATGCAAGAGTGAAATGATTTTGGGTTCCATACCAAGGTCATGAACACAATTTGAATATGGAGCTTGACTTGACCTTTGGATTAATTGTGTGGCGGAACCTTATAGGGACCTGAACTTAAGACCTAACAGACTTCAAGTTCCACAAGTCTTCTATTCAAGATGCCTCAACAGTCAGGTCAGAACAAATCCTCAAACGCAAATTTCTGATGACTATGATTCATACTTGTACTGTGTAAGTGAAATGTAACTCTCCACATCAGAAATGGCTCATAAACAACCTCCTCTAACAAGGTAACTCAATAACCCGGTCCAGTGACTCTATCCTCGAGGAGCGGGGTATTCCCTTCTAAGTTCAAGTGCGACCAGCTCAAGAGGAGGGGGTGGAGAAAAGAATGGACGGTAGCCAGTGTAGCTACCTATCTCGAGATGCCTGACCAGTGTAGTCAAGTCATCCAGCTGCATTTTCTTTCCTAATATACATAGTCCGACAGGTTTTTTTTGGACCTGTCTGGTTTTTTTGGAGTTCTCGCATTTTTTCTTTTTTTTTTCTTTTTTTGAACTATATACAAGGTGCAACATGTACTTCAGGAGTTTTCCCTCTTGAGCCAGTAGACTATCACTCTTTTGAAGCATTATTGCAACCCACATCATCCCGTCCTTAGATGTCAACACAACCAGACTAGGTTGAGATGCACTACCCTCCCTAGAGGAGGACGGATATTTCCACCCGTGTGCTACTCCAAGCTAAAGGATTCTACCTCCTCACCACCTCATCAATGAAGAGCTATGTGCATTGTGCTTGTTCAAGTTAGGTCATTATCTAAAAGAATCCTGCATGTGCACGAGATATTCTATTTAGACTTATCAAGATGACATGTGAACATAGACTTGCGGACTCAAAGAATTAAGTCACTTGACCTGAGAAATCTTAACTCCAGTTCCTATAAGGTTCCTCTGAAATTAGGTGGATTAAGGTCAAATCAAGTCCATCCTCAATATCTACTCATAACTTGGTTCAGAACCCACTAACTTTTCACTTTGCATATGCAAAGTATGCAGATGGGATGGGATGTCATGCTATGAAAATGCAAGACTCTTTTTCTTTTCTTTTTAGATGCAGAGATATGCAAGAGTAAATAAGAAGCCTATTTTTATTTTTTCATTCATTTTTTTACACAAGAATATTATACAAGTATATACACACTTTTTTTTTCAATTTTTACAAAAGTTACAAGTATACAATTTTTTTTTTCAATTTTTACCCACCCGTAATTATTGTAAAATATATACAAAAGTACACGAAAGTAAGAGCTATGGGTAAAGTATATATGTAATATATACATGCCCCCTATACTTAGCGTGTGCTATGTCCTCAGAGCACGAAGAGAGAGGAAAAAGACATAGCTCGTGCTAAGCGTAAGAGAGCTAAAGAGAAAAGAAAATGTATAGAAATCGACCAGCCTCCCTATACTTAGCTCTGGCAGCCTAAGTGTAGAAGAAAGTCAAAAAGTGGGGCGGACGAGGTCAAGAAGAGAAGTGGATGAGTATACAATGTATGCATCGGTCCCCCCTATACTTAGGCTCAGGTCAGCCTAAGTATAGGTCGGAAGTGAGTATGAGGACCAATGTGATCTGGAGAATGTACAAAGAACCGACTCAAGTGACTCCTCCCCCCTATACTTAGGTTCTGGTCTTCCTAAGTATAGTCCAAGATAGTGATATGATGAGGCTGGGATGGGTCACTAGAGTCGCATGGATAGGATGTACAAGAAGATGATATACACAAATGAGTCGGTCTGAATCTTTCAAGATGCTGCTGATGGCTAGGGCTCACTGCTGCAAGGTCTCATACGCGGCTCGAGGTGTATCTGCTGTATCTATCTCGCGCATGAATACAATCTCCTCAACATGGACTAACTACTCATTGGATTCAACGAAGTGCTTCAACAGCTGTCCATTCACTAGGAATGTCGGTGCGTCATCTGCGAGATCTGAGATCTCGACACATCCACTATCATGCACCGTACAGACGACAAATGGGCCTGTCTAATTAGACTTCAACTTGCCTTGGAAAATCTTCAGCCTAGCATTGAACAACCATACCTTCTATCCAGGAGCAAAGGTCTTTCGTCTGATATATCTATCATGCCAACGCTTCACCTTGTCCTTGTACACCAAACTGTTGTCATATGCGCGGTTTCTGACTTTCACAAGCTCATTCAGATCCATGTCTCTCTGCTTCTGTCCCAGATGCGTGTTCCAGTTGACCTTCTTGATTGCCCATTCTGATTTGTGAACTAACTCTGCGGGCAAATGGCACGGCTTTCCGAATACCATTTGGAATGGGGAGGTTCCTAACGGTGTCTTGTAAGCCGTCCTATACGCCCAGAGGACTTGATCCAAGATCTGAGACTAGTCCTTCCTGTCCAGGCGGACAAGCTTTTGCAATATGGTTTTCACCTCCCGATTCGACACCTCAGCCATACCATTGGTTTGTGGGTGGTAAGGGCTAGCGACACAGTGTTCAATGCCGTAGTCCTTTAGGAGTTTCTTCACCTCATGATTCACAAAGTGGCTACCCCCGTCAGATATCATCATTTTGGGGATCCCGAACCTAGAGATTATGTGTTCTCTAATGAATTTACAGACAGT
Organism: Ottelia alismoides; assembly: GCA_037367405.1. Classification (NCBI taxonomy): domain Eukaryota; kingdom Viridiplantae; phylum Streptophyta; class Magnoliopsida; order Alismatales; family Hydrocharitaceae; genus Ottelia; species Ottelia alismoides. Next base: position 545,723 of record JAZKJV010000371.1, on the reverse strand, counting down.
CCTGCTGTCTGCGGCTCGGGTCGGGATAGCCTCCACCCATCTGGATAGATAGTCCACCGCAAGAAGGATATATTCGAACCCGTGGCTAACAGGGAATGGGCCCATGAAATCGATGCCCCAAGCGTCAAAGACATCACAAATGATGACCGGCTGCATTGGCATCTCATCCTTGGAACCTATGGTTCCTCCCATTCTCTGGCATACTAGGCACGACTTCGCGAAGGCAGTGGCATCGCGAAATAGAATCGGCCAGTAGAAGCCACACTGAAGTACCTTCCATGTGGTCCTCTTCCCGGAGTGGTGTCCTCCTGCCTCTAAGCTGTGTCATAAAGAAAGGACACTCTGGTATTCCTCCTGAGGAATACATCGTCTCCAGACACAATCTGGTCCTTCAAAGAAAAGGATCGGATCCTCCCTATGGTAGTGTCTAGCGTCCGACTTTAGTCGGTCGATTTGGCTCTTGGGCCAATCTTTGGGAACTTTCTTGGAGACAAGATAATTCACGATATTGGTGTATCATGGGAGTGAGTCGATAACAAAAATCGACTCGTCAGGGAAGGAGTCTCGAATTGGTGAATCCTCGGAAGTATTAAGATCTTCGAGACGAGAGAGATGATCGGCCACTACGTTCTTCTTTCCAGGTTTATCACGGATGTCCAAGTCAAACTCCTGGATAAGTAAAATCCATCGAAGAAGACGCGCCTTCGCGTCCTTCTTCTCCATTAAGTACCGTAGTGCCGTATGGTCAGTGAACACAGTTACCTTGGATCCAATTAGGTGAGATCTGAATTTGTCCAAGGCAAACACTACCGCAAGCATTTCCTTTTCCGTAACTGTATAGTTACGCTGAGCGGTGTCAAGCACTTTGCTTGCGTAGTGAATTGCAAACGGGACACCATCTCTTCTTTGTCCCAACACAGCCCCAACAGCATAATCTGAGGCGTCCGTCATGATCTCAAAAGGAAGAGACCAATCTGGGGCTTGTAGGATGGGTGCGTCCATAATCATTCCTTGCAAAAGCTTAAAGGCCTCAAGACATTTGTGATCAACAATAAACTCCATGTCGTTGCCTAAAAGCTCAGTTAGCGGCCGGGCAATCTTAGAAAAATCCTTAATGAATCTTCGATAAAATCCAACATGCCCGAGGAACGACCGCAACTGTTTAACGTTGGTTGGTGGCTGGAGTCGTCTGATCACATCCACCTTGGCAGGGTCAATCTCCATTCCTCTCTTGGAGATGACGTGCCCCAACACTATGCCCTCCGTCACCATGAAGTGACTTTTCTCCCAGGAGAGCACCAGATTGACCTCACAACATCTTTTTAGGACTTGGTCCAGATTCCTTAGACAGGAATCGAAGGAATCTCCGTGGACCGAGAAGTCATCTATTAAGACTTCCAGGAATTCGCCGACCATTTCAGCGAATACAGCAATCATACACCTTTGGAAAGTACCTGGAGCATTGCATAACCCAAAAGGCATGCGCCTGAAAGCATAGGTACCAAAGGGGCATGTGAATATGGTCTTTTCCTGTTCCTCTGGAGCTATGGCTACTTGATTGTAGCATGAGAACCCATCTAAGAAGCAGAAGAACTCTTTCCCCGCTAGTCTCTCTAAGATCTGATCAATGAACGGTAGGGGAAATGATCCTTCTTCGTCGCGGCATTCAGGCGTCTGTAATCCACACAGACGCGCCAGACGTGGGTACTCGCGTCACGATCTCCTCTCCTTCCTCGTTGGTGGTCGTCTGAATTCCCGACTTTTTCGGAACAACATGGATTGGGGCCACCCACTTAGAGTCGGAGATTGGGTAAATGAAACCCGCGTTGCACCATTTTTCTATCTCCTTCTTCACGACCTCTCGTAAATTTGGATTCAAACGACGTTGGAATTCACGAGAGGGTTTGGATTCATTCTCCAAGTAAATATGGTGCGCACACAGAGCGGGATTTATCCCGTGGAGATCGGAAATGCTCCAGCCTATCGCCTTGCAGTTTTTCTCCAATATCTCTAGCAAGCGAGATTCCTGATCCTTGGTCTATCGCGAACTGATGATGACCGTAAATTTCTTGTCTTGTCCCGCAAGGAAGGCGTATTTTAAGGTTGTGGGTAAGGGTTTGACCTTAGGAATAGTGTGATCATCTAAGAAGTCCGGCTCAATCTGATCTGGCTCGGTGTTGGAAGTGGCTGGATCTTTCTCTGTGATAGCTGCCACCAAGTTGTTCGGCTCAGGAGTCGGATCGTCAAAAGTCTCCATGCAATCGGCAAAAGCCACGTCCTACTCGTCATCCTCATCTTCCGATTGTCCTAAAGAGGGGAGGACAGACAGGCCCAACTGGGCCTCTACATCATCGAAGATGTAGGGCGATGCATGTTCTGAGCAGTACTCGTCTCCGAGGACCTCACAAACTGATTCATGCACTGGATCATCTCTGGAGGAGATGGACGCATCTGTGCTGGCTGGGTTCTATCTCCATGGCCCAACTATGTCTACCTGATCGCAGTCTGTTCCGGTAGAAGAGTACTCGGTGCTGGATTCTGAATCCGGTCTCTGCCATCTTGTCTGCTTCATTTCGAGTTCCTCATCTCCGCCTGGAGTTTGGAACTGAATCTTCCCGATCTTATAATCAAATAAGGCCCCTGCTGTTCTGAGGAAGGGCCTACCTAGAATGATCTGGGAGTCTCTCCAATTACGAGGGGTTTCCATATCCAGGACAGTGAAGTCCACCATGTATTCTTGTCCCTCAACTTTGATCACAATGTTCCTCAATTCTCCTTGGGACCTCTTGGTTGATTTATCAACAAACTGTAGAAGGGCTCTAGATTTCCTAAGAGGTCCGAGATTAAGCCGCTCATAGAGGACTGTCGGCAACAGATTGATGGAGGAACCATTGTCCAGGAGAGTGCGTGCAAACGCGATGTCATCAACATGACTCACTACATAATGTGCACTCATGTCTCTTCGTTTCCTTGGAAACGAGTTTTTTATTGCGCAAGTTGTGTCTACTGATAAAACGTGTTTCTCAACACGGCTTTTGGTCTTCCTGCTAACCCTAGTAGGTGTGCATCACACCTTAAGGTATTTTTGGAATGCAGGGGTCATCTCCACGTACTTGTCAAATGGGATTGTGACCTTGATGTGTTTGTTGCAGAACTCTGCCATCTCAGGGTCATCTTTTTGGATTTTTTCATTTTCTTCTTTCTTCCCTTGAGAGATCGGGGGAAAGGGATTATTGGCTTCAACTCATGTTCGGAAACTGAAAGATTCTCATTAAGATCATGAACTGAGTTTTGTACATGACTCGGACTCTGACTCTTTGACAGACTCGGACTTCGACTCTGACTGAAATGAAAATACTGAGGCGAAACCGGTGATACTTCTTCCGCAACTGCTGGACGATTCTCCTTAGATGGAGGTGCGGGCTCTTCATCGGTTTCGTCGGACTCCATGCAGATGAGAGAATGCTGCTTCGAGGACTCAGATGTCCTCTTCTTCTGCCGGCGATGGTGGTGGTGATGCTCCTCCTCTTCTTCCTCCAAGTTCTCCTCAGGTAGAGTCTCGGAGGCTCCTTCCTTCTGTGCCCGTGCCCGATCAGGTATTGTCACGGTCCTTCTGCTCCTGAGGGACATATGATTTACATTATCGTACGAAAGGATCTCATGTTCAGATAAATAATTATCTGAATAATATACCTGATCTCGAGGTCGGTTCTGGCCATGATGTAAGCTGTTCGGGTTGGCCTGAACCTGTGCGGGAATTGGGGTCTTTGGCGCCATCTGTTGGTCCTGGGTACGAGAGACCCGATTGATATCAGTTCTCATGTCCAGGTAGTCATTCTGCATCTATTGGACCCTATCAGACAGGGTCTGGATCGCCAAGGTGAGAGACTCCAATTCGATGGGCTGGGCGTGCTGCGGTGCGGACGAGGTTCGGTATTGGCCCTGCTAGCCATGCCGATACTGCTGCTGCTGGTGGGGCGGTGCTGGGCCCTGCTGATATGTGCGCTGCTGCTGCTGGTGCTGTTGAGGCTGGTACTCTTACTCTAGCCTAGATTGAAAATGCGGTGCGGGAACGGAGCTGGTTGCTTGGTAAGCTGGGGAAGGTCGGTGAGGCTGACCATTCCCCATCCCCGACTGTCTACTAACGGGGTCACGACTGTACCACAGCCCGTTGATCTCGAACACCTACGGAGGCTCCTCATATCCAGTCTCTACTTGCGGGGGTGCATGCTGGTCCTGCTGGGTGTAAGTCTGATCCTCCACCCAGCCACTGTGAGGCCCCGGTGCCTGCTCCTGCACAAGATGGACTCGATGCACAGGTGCAGGTGGTGTAGAAGGGGCAGGTAGCTTCATCTTGGCTACCTTCTTAGTGTGTTCCTCCACTTGCTTCGGTAGACGTGAGAGAGACTCAAGCTCAGTGACCCTCTTGTGGATCTGCTCGACCATGGTAAGCTTGTCGGCAATCATCCCCATGCTAGGGATGAGGTCCTCGGTCAGATCCGCTACAGTCCTTCGGGTTGTCTCAATGGATAGGATTGAGGGAGACAACGTATAGGCCCTGGTGGCCTGTGACCTGCCGGTTTCCGCCATCTGTTCCAAGATCTTCCATACATTGTGTTCGTTTTTGTTCAGATAGCTTCCTCCACAGGCAGCACTGACTAACCCCTGCATCTCCGGGGTTAGACCCAGAACAAGGTCTGGACTAAGATTTCCTTCGAAATGCTGTGGCAGGGGCATTTCTGCACTAAATCATTGAACCTATCCCAAGCGTCATGGAAAGGTTCACTGGGTCCTTGGGAGAAGCTGGCAATCTTCGTTCTCATCTGGTTAGTCCTACTGAGAGGGTAGAACTTTTTCAAGAATAGGTCCTTGAACTGCATCCAGGTAGTACATATCACCCCTAAGTTCTTCAGCCAATGAGCAGCCTTATCTCCTAAGGCAAAAGGGGTGGCCTTAAGTCGAATATAATCTTGGCCAACATTGGGATGTCTAAGATTGTTGCACACTAGCTCGAAGTCACGGAGGAAAGTGTACGGTTCTTCATTCATGTTTCCGTTGAACTTCGGAAGCAGACTATGGAAGTGGGGCTTCAGCTTAAATGCCTGGGCGGGAACTGCTGGTGCTAACCAATTCTGAATCTCGTTCTCCGACGGGTTGTAGGTATCGACCATTGGTCGGTCGATTCCTCCTGCTACTATAATCTATCCCATCTGCGCCGTGAGATTTGCATTCTTCTGTTCAACTTCGGCAAGACGAGCAAGAAACTGTCGTATTTGTTCCTCATCCGGTGGCATCTTTGGCAACATCTTGTCCTCTAGTCCTGGGTGGGAAATAAGATCGGTGTCAGAGGACAAATCAAGGAAGGGATTACCGAGGCAATGGTCTTCCTCGATAATCTCGGAGGAGAGGAAAGGGTTGGTTTGAGAGTAACCACCCTGGGTGATAGGGAACCAGGACTCAAGAGGGACATGAGTCCTGGGTTGTCCAAGGTGCGCTTAGGCCGATGAAGATGAGTTACTTGGGGGACTCATAGAGAGCTCGGTGAATAAAGAGTCGAGATCTCCCCAGTTGCTCATCTTGATATGGCGAGAAGAAGATAGGATTTTACTCCTACCTGAAGCAAACAAATCAATCCAAGACCCTGCGTTCACACTCAACACAGTGAAGGACTCGAAATCGAGTCCAATTAATCTTGTGGTTTTTAAGTGTGATTTTTCAAGCAAAAATAGCAAGGATTACACAACCTATAGGGAAGTCGGCTCAGAGCCGGATGCCTCTTCCCTGTTTAACCTGTCGCATAAGATACCGCCGGTCCTTCCTTTCTTCGCTCCTATCCCAAGTCAATGGATTCAATGACCACACCCCTATCTACCTGCAAGCAGGCGGAGGCTGACAAGGTCGGAACTTCACCCGGAAGGGTTACTGGCAACTTGTCGCAAAGTACCGCAATTTCGCCCCTATCTACCTGAGACAGGCGGAGGCTACTTGGTACTAGTCAATGAATCTGAAATTATTCGACTTGTGATATTTGCTAGGATCAGTCAGAACGTGATATGGAAGGCGGGGATTTGGGCTCTGCCTTAAGTTGTTCACACACACTCAAGTACCCTCACTCAGCCTGAAAACAAGGTCGGGGATTAATCTCCCACAAACAATTTTCAAATTTTATTCCTCTTTTTTTGGTCAATAATGTTTAGCAGTCCCGATTTTAAGTTAGGTTTTCACTGATTAAGTCCAACCACACAGCATGCCTATCGGACAGTCCCAATTTCTGTTTAATTAAATGTGATAAAATCAGAGGGAGAAATCGAGAAAAGACGGTGCAAGTTAAAATAATGATGTTATGCTGAGTTCAGGAGACTTACAGTGATCCCTTCGCTTTTTTTATGCAGGATGCAAAACAGAATTGAAAACTTTATCTAAATGCAAATACAGGCGATGAAAGCCGCTCCTAGACAAGCAGTTCTATTAGTGTGAAGAACAGGTTATTTTGGCAAAGTCCTGCGGTCTAAGTGCGTCTTTTAAGTGAGTTGTGTGGTCCTAATGATTACGAGCACAAGCAATTCCTAGATTGGCTTGGGGAGCCGCTAGTGCAAGCTAAGTTACATTCATCCACACAGCACACGGGGACACAGTTTCATTATATTTACACGCTCGAGAACCCAAATGGGAACCGCTGGAAATGATGCGAAAAAGAAAATGAAATAAAAATTTAAATTACAAAGCCTCTCTTTCACTCAATAAAGTTAAAATGCTAGATCCTCGAAGCGTCGGCGACTCCTCGCGTTCCTCGCACAAGAACAAATTGAGGTCAGAGAGTGACACAAAAATAAAATAATGCAAAGAAATAAAAGAGAGAGAAAATAATTACAAGAAAACCGGGGGTCAGACTAACCAGGGAAAGAAAATCAAACACAGAGAACATCACTAAAAATTAACCTAAGACGTGCCTCCCCGGCAACGGTGCAATTTTGATAGCCGCCCCGCACCCTATGTTAATCCGGTCAAGTTAATGTCCAAATTAATTTAAAGTGTTCGTTGCAGTCGGATACGAGAGGGAATATCAAAAACCACTTTCAATTATATTCGAGTTAATTTCAAGCGACAGATATTTTTACTTGGTGAAGTCCAAGGTCGAACTCAGGGAGGCATCTGTCTCCTTAGGTGAATTTTAGCAAAGATCAAGTGTTGGATTTTTGGGGAATTATTTTTTTGGTATTTTTCTATTTTCTATGCAGACACATGCAAAAATCAAGCCAATTATGAGTTAAATCAGAAATATGATCAAATTAATTCCAAAAATTGTGAAAGTTGGCCAGATTATGAAATTGGATGAACTTAAGCTACCTTAATTTTTTAGAATTTTCTGATACACGGATAATAAAATATGCAGACTTTAGTGAAAATGACTAAACCAATTTTAATAATTACCAAACGATTATATTTCTCAGAAATAAAATTAATCCAAATAGATCTAAGCAAGAGCTATCCAAATCAACTTGAATTTCCTTAAAACACTTCACGGTTGATTAATAAAAATCGATTAAAGTTTTCACTAAATGATTTTTCTAAGGCAAACGATACGTGCAAATGAGATGGTTTTTGGATATGTTGTAGCACAGACTTATATCTACCAATTTCCTCTGTTTCTCATGCATTTGTTTAAGTGGACGCAAATAAACGATTAATCGATTGGTGAAAGTTCGCCGAAAAATTTAAGAAAAATCACCGTTGCGTTCGCAACGTATGATTTATCCATAGAAGTGCAATTGGTTTTGCGAATTTGTGGTCGGAAGGAGATGAATCGAGGAGAGAGAAAATGAAGAAAAATGGAGATAAGAAGAAATAAGGAAGAAGAAGTTACCTGTAGATGGTTGGTTGCCTGTGAATGGCTGAGACAAGGCTCGGCCGTGGTCGTCGCTCGAAGCCGCGGCTAGGCCGAGCTTAGTAGCTCCGGTGAGGTGGCTACGACGGTGATTAGATCACCGGATCTCGCCTGCGAAGAAGGTGGGTAGTCGCTCAACTATAAAACTCCCTAGCTGTCACCTAAGGTTGATAGGAGCTCTCTTCTCCCTCACTATGAAAATGGCGGATCCGGATGAATGAAGGAGTGGAAGTGATTATAAAGAGGAGAAGGTGGAGGTTGGAGAGGGCATGGAGAGAGTGGGAGAGATGGAAGAAGGAGTGGAGAAGATGGGATGGGATGGGAGGTGTCGAAGAGGCCTCTCCCTTAAGTTAAGGGAGAGTGGGGAGGAATGGGTAGAGAGGAGAGAGATGATGCCACTTGGCGTGCTAGGGTGCGGCCATGTGGCATTTATTTAATTAGTAGCCAAAAACCAAGGGATGACACGTGGCGGCTTCCGGAGCCACCACGTGTCGCTCTCAGAAAAAACCTAAGTTAAATGAAAAGAAAAATAAAAAAGACATAATAAAAGGGATCAAAACAAAAAGTGGTCAACAAGAATGTTGCTCATCTCGACTATATCTACAACTTTCGTGAAGAGCCGAAAATCAAACGAGATCATCTGTACAAACTGTATTTTTGGGCGGTACCTTATAGATATAAAATACCGCATTTTATGTTTTGTAATTTTTTTGTCATTTTTAATTAAGAGAAAAATCAAAATAAAAATAAAAAATATGAGAAGAATTTACAATTTAATCTATTTTTTTTGGATTTTTAATAATTAAGAAAATGAAAAGATAAAATACAGGGGTAAAACGGTCATTATGTACAATTTACAAAAGGGGCCCAAAACCCAAGTTTTGCATACGAGCTCCGATTTTAATGAAATTGGTCTTGTTTCGAAGGTCTCTGAATGTATATTACTTTAAAAGTGAGTAGACCTAATTCGGAGGTTGTATGAGAGAGATATGTGCATTTTAAGGTCTAAGATCTCAAACTTGTATTCGGGTTTTATTGGTCAATTTTATAAGTTAGTAATTTTTTTGATATTTTTTCTTTATTAGTGTTAGTAATATATACATAATGGAGTTGGTTTTATTGTATTCGGAGTTAGTATAAAATATATACAAATAGGGTATTTTAGCTAATATACAGGTGAATATTTACAAGTGAATTTGGCTTCTTATTTTATGCAAATATGAATGCTAAAATGCAGATGTTATCAATGCATGCGTGAATGCTACTTATGCAATATAAGTGGAAATATGCAGCTATTTACTCGGGAACAAAGCTCTATTTTCAACTTTTAGAGTGATGAATCACAGATTCATCAATAACACTATCCATATTAATCATATAAATATTATAAATGTGATTTATAATATATTAGAGAGAGCATATTATAATTTATATTTGTTAATTAATTATTGATGTGAATTGGATTCAGATTTGATGAATAATTAAAATATAATTTACATTTTGTTTTTAGGTTGTGAATAAGATTCACATAATTTCAATGGCATGATTGATATTTTCCATAAGATGATTTGGAATTATTTTTTGGTGAAAATATTGTTGACAAGAGTCATAGGAGATAACATGAGATAATGAGATCTCGTGATATTTTGGGGAGATTGACCCATTCCTCCCAAGAGGAGTGGACGGCTACAACTCTCCATGTGGAGAGGAGTAACTGTCCCCTCTCTTTTAGGGATGGGAGTTGGTCTTCTCATTATCCTATCTCTAGTCAAATGTGATTAAATTTAAGATTAATTATATTGATTTATCAATATTAATTAATTTAAATTAAATCACTTGTTGTTGTGTTTTTACAACAACAACTCAGCCATTGGAAGAAACACAAATCAATCTCATCCATTGATTTTTTGTTGTCCATGGATCCCAAAACACTATTTAAGAAGAGGTACTCCTTTCTCTTCGATAGATATACATGATCAATCCATATTCTATCTTCCTCTCTCTCTCTCTCTACATGTCATGTGCCTCTCTCTCCCTCTCTCTATTATGGCCGTCCACCATGGAGCCATTGAGAGAGACATCATCATCGCAACATCGTCGTTATGCTGCCGGATTATCTACTTGTGGATCTCCATCTATTTCGGTGTGTCTCACTTGTGAAGAAGATGATTGATCCCGTGTGATGAGATTAGGAGATCCGCTGCTTGGATCATCGAGATGGATTGCGAGAAGGACGTGGCTCATCAACGCGCTCGCAAGTGTCTCCTCCGTCGGATCGCACTTGAGACAGGTGGTCTCTTGGTTTAGAGACTCGATCGCAACCACGCTTCAAGAGATAAACCTTATACCTAATTGTAGTTTAGATGAAATGATCCGAGAATGGTTCTTGGATCATGTGGTTTCATCATATTATTTTTTTAAATTCTGTTGCATCGAGCAACTAGTACGACTAGTCGCTCCCGATCGCATTCGATGTGATCCACACGCTTCTGTGATGCACTTGAGGATCTTCCCATATCCCTTCAAGTGGTATCAAAGCCAGGTTTATGGAGGTTTTGGATATGATCCATGAACCTACGAAAATTTGGGCTCGTTTGGGTTCGTAAAGATTTTTGCATTTCAATTTTCGCAGCCCTATCTTGTGATAATTTTTAGGTCCTGTTTAAAATGTTTAAATATGAATTTGTAACTTATATAATGTTCCCTTTTAAATAAGGAAAATTTGGAATTTTAGTTTGCATAATTTAGATTCCGTTTGCTCCAGATATGATTGTTTTATTGACCATATCTCCACTGTTTCGGGATCACGATTAGAGATGTGATTAAGATGTTAATTACAGTTTTAAAATGCCTGGAAATCCATGTTTATCACTTGTTTTCGTTTTTAAATCAAGTTATCAATCTCTGTAATTTGAATTTGCTTAATTTGGATTTAAACTGAATGAGATATGCTATTTTTAGTTAGTGAGGGTCACTGCTGGAAATTGCATCATTATCCGAAATCTTGTGATTGTTGTTTAAGAAAAATACCGAAATTAATAGTTACTTTCCAGGAATAATTGTGGATAATATTTGAGAAATATTAGAACAATAATTATTCCCTTAAATAACATTGCCTCAACTAATGAATGATTAGATTAGATCTAGATCACCAATTGGTTGCTTGATATACTTTCAACAAACATGTTACTTGAATAGGCTTTGGGAATTTATCTAGCAAATTTCCTTATAATTAAAATGGTTTTGATTATTACTATATGGTATAATTTCGGTTGAAGAACCGATGATCATCTCAAGTACAAAGTGATTGGCTCGGCATTATTTTTTCCCGAGGCGGATATGGTGTTTACTCGGGGAGCGTTGTTGTAGCAAGTTGCATGTGTGCGGTCTGTCCCACTCCCGCCGGTACTGGCCATGACAACGGGTAGGGAACGAATGATGCTTGAGAGATCATGATGTATTTTCTAATTATTAAAATTCGAATTAATACGTACTTTGAGATAATACCATATATTCAAGTAAAATCAAGTTTGTTGATTGAATTGGATTGATAATTAATTTAATGTGATTAAGTTAATTATATCCAATTATAAACACTCTATTATGAATAGATGTGTATTTCCCTTGGAAGAATTAATTATATGAATATGATTCATAGCAATTAATTAAAATTTGAATATGAGGTAGAGGATCACATAAGTGACATCCATAGTCTCCAGTCAAGGCGAAGGGTTCCGTCGCTAAAGATTGTATGTGGGAGACGCATGTCTGAAGTGACAGCTCTTGCATACGATCCATTTGGATCGGGCTCTTCGCTTCTCGAATGAGTAAGGACGTATGCGTAGTGACCCCAATATCGGATCCTCATATTATTGGGGCAATATTGGATTGTGCATAGCGAGTTGTACTCCTGTTGACGGTTGGTTCAATTAATGACGGGTCGACATCGCCTTAGGGGTGGTGGACCCGGGTGTTAAAGACCGAATTGGGAGATGCAAGTTGGACTTTCAAGGCGGAATGGGTTCCCGCTTCTTTTTATCCGTGTTACAGGTTCTCATATTATTGGGATGTAACAAAGATATGGAAGGGGATCCTAGATCTTGCTGAGATATAATGGTAAGTATATCTCTTATATTGAAAGTGATTAAGGGAATGAACTTTGATGGTTGAAAAGATAGGACAACTTTGATATAAAAATTCCTAAATCAAAGTAAAATATGTATATATATACACTTATGCATATTTCTTATTTCAGAAGTTCCTATTCCAATAGAAGACACAAAGAAGGTAATCCTTCATTAAACCCACTCAATGTTATACTCAATAATAACCAGTAAAATATCATGGATTAGACTCATGATCCAGATATTGTACTTGCAGTTGGACACATAATGTAGTGGTTGAAATGTGCAAGTTTCCTCATAATAATGAGGAATGACAATTAAATAGACAATAGGACTACAACATTAGGGTTTGTATGTCTCTATAGTCTTGATCTCTCATCGAATGCACTTTGGAAATGACATGTCGATGATGATCGTAATTGTCAATTAATCCTTATAATAATCAAAGAAGATATTATGGCATACGTATGTGCTCTTGACATTTATCATGAATGACATGGTTCTCTGCATAATGCAGAATGGTAGCTCTGTATGAGATGGTATATTCAAAATGTTTGAGTACCTACCTGAACCAAAGTCATTTAGAGTCTAGATGGATGTAGATCAATGCCCCCTTACCCACCTTCATCCGCACAGATCGATGCCCCCTACTCAATGTCATACTTCCTACACAACCTAACCCCCTTTGAATCGACCATCAGATCGAGATTAAGGTCGAGACCTCCTTCTTCCATTCCCGCGGAAGATCGAACTCCGTTCCCCGTCGCTTCCTCCTATTTTACCAAGTAATAACTCGACCGGAGCTACGCCCCGAGTCACTCTACCTTTCGCAGGTACTTGTGCACATGAGAAAAAACATTTGATACCCCAGCTCCTCCGACAGAGCAGCTCCAGGAGGCAGACCATCGCCATGCCAATCCGCGATCATCCGCGCTCGCATCCAACCCATCCACCAGACACAGAGGATCCTCACAAAGGTGTTGAACCTTGTTGCGAGTCAATCCAATGCTCTCATTGCTAGATATTCTCGATCAAAGTTTGCCCGACTGCAGTTCTTCCAGCACCCTCCAAAGCCATCCGATGCCCCTCCACGTCCAATTCTGATCGTGGTCGTCCTTCCACGCCTACCGATAACGGTCTGATCAAAACCCGTACAGATCTGAGCCGCACGTTGTCACAACCTTTCCAGACTGTCAGATCTGCTCCACTAATGACCATCAGGGTCGTACATCAGAGCCTTACTCCGTGTGCACCACGTGTCCCTGCAGGGTATATTTTACCTTTACACTGCAGCTTTCTGTATTTCGCTTTAGTTCAGTAAATAAAATGTGTAGTTAAAAACACTTGCAGTTGGACCCCTACACTTTTTATATTTGCATTTCAATCCCTCCTATTGTGAGTCATGTATGTCCCCACGTGCTCTTTGGGTTATCTGCACTTTGTTTCCTGAACTTTTTATGTTGTTATGTAATGAATGAAATGTTTTGAGATTTGCATTTATAACCATGTGAGCCTGGATCACGTGTGACATGCTTTGTTTGGGTTATTTACATGATTGACCTTGTTATTTAATAGTATATTATCTAACTGGTCCTAAAAATTAAATTAGTTGCATTTTAATCCTTGTAAACTGTGTTTAACTTCTTGTATTTTATTTGATGAAATAAATGTTAAATTAACTCTAAAAATTTCCTAAAAATTACTCATTGCTCCTGCTAGTGTCTAATATTTATGGTAATTTTCTTGAGTGGATTTATTTACATTTTCTATTATTAAAAATTCAAAAACCACTCAAATTTGTCCTATTTGTGTTAAGAAAATTATAAAAATTTGAAAAATACCTTACATTTTCCATAAAATACCTTTAAGTGTATTTTGGTGTATTTTGTTTTCAATATCAATTTTGTTTCCAAAATCTTTATAAAAAATCCTTAAAAATATAAAAAACCCAAAATCTTATAAAAATTGTATAAAATAAAAGAAAATTCCAAAAATTGTGTTTTTAGTTTCTGTTTATAGGTTTTTATTTCTATTTTATCATAAAATTATCATTTAGGAGTTTCGGGCATTAAATTCATTTTAAGTTGCAAATTACTCCTAAATGTGCATTGTTTTGTGTTTTTAGCACTGTCTGATTTTTAAAAATTCACAAAAACATCTGAAAAACTCTAAAAATTATCAAAAACACCTTAAAACCTATAAAATACAAAAAAATTTACTTTAATTTTCTGAACATTTTTTTATCATTTTGAAAAATCCAAAAATAGTGTTGTATGAGTCTTTTATTCCTTGTACTTGTTTGACTTTTATTGAAACTAAAAATGTGAAAAATTAAAAACCATGAAAAATACTTTATTTTCTGAAATTTGACTACTTATTTTTAAATCGTGTTCCTTGTGTTTGACCTTGGTTGTTATCCTAGGTAAATAAAATAGCGAGATCGCTTACATTCCTTGCTTGATTTCTTGAGTAGTTTATTTTTCTCGTTGACCGAGCCGAGTGATTTGGGTCACAATGACCTTTGATTTACTTCTTACTTAATCCGGGTCGCTTGGACGCTCATCAAAATGGCGCCGTTGCTGGGGAGCATGACTTAGTAGTTGATTTCATTTTGTAATCATTTTTATCTATCTACTATAACTGCTCTCTGACATTCGTCTATTTCACTTTTTGTGTGAGGAACTGTCCGAGGGATGACTCGAATAACTTTTGGAGGAGCCCGCATCCGAGGAGGAGTAGAGGAGGAGAAGAAGTAGTTATAATTGATAGATAGCTTTTTATTTTTGTAAAAATTGTTGTTGTAATAACCTTAGACTCTTGAGGCACTTGGACACTTGTTTATTCGGGGTCTGTTTCGCCGAGTGTCAGTGCACTCGGGGGTCCTCACCACGGTTTTCTGAGATTTCTTTGCCTTTATTTCTATTTGATTCCCGAGGATTTGGCCCCTAGATTTCGGACTTCTATTTTGCCTGAGCTCATAATTAGCTAGATCCAAACACCTTAATTGCTTATATGTTCCTATAAAACATAATTGGACTTAGTTGAGATAAATATAAAAAGTTAATCAATTGGGATTAGAGACCACGTGCCGAGAGAGGCCGTATACAGCGCTGGCAGGACCCATTGTGATGGGAACCAATCGGCATCGAAGATCGGACTCCGATATCTTTTCCTGATAGTTAACTATTGTTCTTTACGATAATAGAAGTTGCTCATCTTAGGGATGATTTCCTCGTGCATCATATAGGTAGTTGATTTTTGTCTTTTATTTTATACGTAGACCACCCTACATGTAGAGTGTTGGAGCAAGGTACACATTTCTATCTTTGCATGCATCATTGTGTTTGATTATGTATCAGCTTTTCCATCTTCCTTCCCCCTATTTTATTGGACTTAAATAACCAAGTAAATCGGAAAAATCATTAGGCGTTGTATTCTTTCAGAAAAAACACATAAAAAGTGACAACCAATAAAATTTGGGACTTTTAATGCAAACTTGACCTAAAACCTACTTCACCTAAAAATCTTTGTTTTGGAGAGAGTCACCCCTCCTTGTTTGATTTATTTACAGCGAGAGAGTAACCCGCACACTAAGATAGAGCCACACATGATCTCTCTTCATACTACTGGGCCTTGTGATTAGTTGTTCTCCTGTAAGGATTTCACTGGGTAGCCGATAGTCGGTCTGGGACTTCATTAGCAAATTGGGCAGACCGGGTAGTAAAAACTGATTGTGAGATTCGGGATAGTCTCCTGGGAGCATTGGGTTCCTAACAACTAGCTTAACCACTTTGATAGGTTGAATTATCACCTTACTAAACATTAACAAGATTAACGACCGAACTTTCACGATCATCAGCTCGTATTGCATAGGTGAACTTGGGGTTTGATTTCTCATCTTGTTTGCATCCCAGATCCAATCTCATCTTCATAAATCCCCATATCACTATGATGGGAAGGAGGTCCCTTAGGTTGTCTTTGATAGCACCGCTTTCTAGCACTCCTCCCCGTTCATCTAGGGCGGTTTCAGAGAGCTCAAACCCGCTCTCTGAAACCAAATTCGCCTCCACCATGTTCCCCCTCGACTACCCTTCTTTCACACATGAGGTACCCATACAGAGGCCAGTATAACTATATGTTCATTTGACAACACCTGAGCTAGGGTTTTCTGCCTTTACAGAGGCTGGAGACAAGGCCAATAGTGAGGGCAGGACTGATGAGCAGCCACAAGGAACATCGTTCATATTGAACCAGGTTGCCATCAACAACACAGTGTTAGCTTCCTTGGAGACCATGTAGAGATAGATTCGAGACCAAGGAGTATTCATGGAAAAGGTGAGGCAAGAGCTCATGTAGATAAGAGCTGGGCGAGTAGAGCCACAGAGACCAGCTAGTGGAGAGAAATCTTAATCTGAGGGAGGAGATGGACATCTCGAGGAGCCGTAGGAGCCAACCAGACCAACACGTACGATGAGGCAGTTGCACAACCCGTGTACAACCCTCACCCACAGATGGATCCAGCTGCCAGAGATCTTTCGCGACTTCGATCTTTGCCCCCAGACGATAAAGTTATTACCCAAGTTCCATGGGCTAGCCACCGAGGTGCCCCATCTCCATCTGCAGGAGTTTGAGATGATTTGTAGCACTGTCCATGACAGATTTGTTGATGAGGATACGAGCAAGTTGATTGCCTTCCCATTCTCCTTGGTTGATAGAGCAACCTATTGGCTGAAGCACCTGGGAGGGTAGTCACTACTTGGGAGCAGCTTCGGACCGAGTACTTGAATAAGTTCTATCCACTCGACCGGAGCAATACATCACGAGCCATGAGCAGCAACTTCACCATGATCCCAAACGAGAAGTTCCATGAAGCATGTGATCGATTCAGAGAGCTCATTGACCGGTGTCCACACCATGAGATATCCAAGCCCTACCTTGTTTAGAGCTTCTTCTTTAGGCTGACACTGGAGCTGCAGGAGCTTGTAAACGCCTCATATGGAGGGTCCTGTTTGCCAAGGATGAAGACCAGGTCTGGGACATCTATGAATAATGGCAGAGAACTATACAGTGATGTCCCAGACCCACATATACACTTAGGGGAAGCCTCTCCCACATGTCATTTCACATCAGAGGATTGCACGCGTCGATGTCGGTCCCTCTACCTCTCCATCAACAGCAGCACTCGTCGAGTCTTCAACTGTCGACATGGGCATTATCAACCAGAAGTTGGATCAAATTGAGATTATAGAGAAGAAGCAGAGCTAAGGCATGGACAAGCTCAACAAGCTTAATGAGCTTTCTCGGACCTTGAGTGACATGAAGACCCAGATCATGTGTCTCTAGGATGCACAGATGGCTTCTCAGCCCCATCTTAGGTCAAGGACTAATCCAGGGAGCAGCTCCACCCAGTCATCTACCTCATACCGCTAGGTTCACCATATCCAGGCAGAGCCAGTTCAGCAGCTCCGGCACTACCAGCAACCACCACCATCTCCAGACACTCATATGATGGTCTACCAGTCGGATCACCCCTTGGCAGCCCTTCCTCTGCTACAACTTGAGCAGCAGAAGCCATTGATGGAAGTCAACGGGATCTGGTACTCCTAATACCAACCTCAGCCTGGGACTCATCGTGACCATCCCGACTTTCGATGGTCCACTGGAGGCAGATCTTTCCAGCAGCAGCCTCCAGCTCAAGCAGGGCAGAGAAGCCAGTCGCAGCAACCCCAGTACTCCTACCAGTACTAACAACAGTAGGGTCCTCGTCCCCACTATTAAGGACTACAGTGGAGGCAGCAACCTCAATAGTATTCCCAACCTCCTCCTCATTACCAACAGCAACAGACCCGGCCTCATTTCTAGCGAGGCAACCCGTCTGGTTCTCATGCACCAGTATATGAGAATCCAACCCTTGATGACCTCGCCTACTTACTCCCTGGTCAGCAGGCATCCTTCCAGCGAGAGATGAACGAGTTCCGACAGGAAATGAGAGAGATAATAAAGGTCAAGGCCACCATACACACTCAGATTGAACCCAACCCAAACAATCTGAAGAGGAAATGAGCATGTATAGTTTACAGAGGCCACCACTCCTAGTGATATTATGCATGATACTTCTTCCACTATATTTGATGTTGCTTTTGTGACACTTAGGAGCGGTAGGATGCCAGCCGACGGCAACTCGTCTGAGCGACATCCAGATGAAGATTCCAGGGTGCCAGATGGGGACGAAAGCGGTGTTGATGTCGTTTATCATAATGATGATGACGGTGGTGCTGAAGCCACCAAGGATGTTGATTCAGACGACGATATTGAGGCCTTCACAGTCCCATATGCAGACGGTGGTGTTGATGCCACCATGATTCCAGATGCCATGCTGGAGCGCGGTGTTGATGCCGCGAGTTCAGATGTTGTTGGTGGTGCTGATGCCAACAAGATACCATCTGTTGTGTTGCCTCATTTCGTACCTGAGGACAGTTATAGAGAAATACAAAAAAATGGAAAACCATAAATCAAAAATATTATGCAAGATACCATCTATGTTTCTTGATGATCTTTACATGGATTCTAGCCTATTGCATGCACAAGAACCTTCTCCTGAACCTCATCTCTCTGGAGAGGGTCCCTTCATCCCATTCCCTCAAGCACTCTACTTAGGAAAGGAGATCAAATCAGAAAATCCAAAAAAGAATCATTGGTTATAGTTCAATGAACAGATGATAGACAGATTCCAAATACAACTGACTCTACAAGAGGCACTAGAGAACATTCCTCTTTTTCAGAAGAACCTGAGAGATAAGACCACCATCCACATGAAGAAGAGGAACCACAATGTAGAGATCCATGTGCTTACCCGTGCCACCTACTTTGCTATTCAGAATCGATTGCCAGTCAAGAGACCTGATGCAGGAGCTCCTTATGTCAGATGCCATATTCATGAGCAGCGGTTCGATCGTACTCTATTAGACAGCGGCTCTTCAATTAACCTTCTCCCGGCTACCTTACTCGACCGATTCAAGTTTGGCCCTCTTAGACAAAGCATGACAGTCCTTTAGTTTGCTTATAGATCTGTTAAGAGGCTGAAGGGATTACTTAAAGACATTGTCATCACAATTCAGGGCTTGAAATTCCCCATGTACTTTGTAGTATTGGACATGGAGATCCCTTAATCTGTGATCGATACCCCCATCATCTTAGGATGACCTTTCTTGACCACAGCCAAGGCAGTGTTCGATCATGATAGCGAGAAGGTATACTTTCTCATCGAGGGTGAAAGTGTACAAATAGAGACAATCGAGGAGACCGGAGTTAGAGATTCATCTTGCTCGGAGCAGACGAGCGACTCAGAGCTGATGACAGATGTAGAGCTAGACGTCCACCAAGAGTGTAACTTTGTGATTACAGATGATGAAGTAGTTTGGGCAGACCCAACATTACGAGCTCTTGTCACACATTCAGACGCTGCAGAGTTTCATACAACAGTTGATGAGAGTTCGGAGTGCACACTGATGGCGCAGGACACCTTAGAGCTGATGACCGTATTTAGGATAACGAGGCAGATTTTGTTTCATGTGATTCAGATTTTGATCCCTCAGACACAGATATTGATTTTCATTGGTAGGACTTTGATGACTACTTACCGAGTCTAGTGTCCACAGAGCCCACAACTAGGATGGAAAGCGAGCCAGTAAAGTTGATAGATACACCAGCAGTGATGTCTTCATCAGTTTTTCATAGTCAGTGAGATTTCTCACATACAGATCTGGTAGCCTTCACGTAAACATTTCAGAGACCAAATTTGCAATCTCATACTTATCCAGAATTGAAGACCTTGCTGCAGAGCATGAAATATAGGTTTCTTGCAGGTGAACCAGATATGTTCCCAGTCATTATCTCAGCAGATATGACTGAAGACCGAGAATCTCGTTTGATGGAGGTTCTTGAAAGAAACTGCATGGCAACAGAATGGAGTGTAGCTGATCTCCAGGGGATAAGTCCAGCCCTTTGCTCCCACCACATGTATCTCGAAGAGGATGCCAAGCCATCACGTGAGTTCCAGCGATGGTTGAATTCGAATCTTCGAGATGTGGTTATGAAGGGAATATCGAAGTGGTGGAGTGCCGATTTTATCTACCCCATCTCCGACTCCAAGTGGGTTAGTCCATTGCATGTGGTACCCACGAAGACGGGTATCGCCACAGTTTCGAGCGAGTCTGGAGAGGAGATAACTACCCAAGTTCCCACTTCTTGTTGGGTCTGTATGGACTACAGACGATTTAATAATGCCACCAAGAAGGATCATTTTCTGCTGCCATTTATTGAACAGATTATCGAGAGGCTAGTTGGGAAGAGTCACTAGTGTTTTCTTGACAGGTACTTGGGATACAATCAGGTGGCCATAGTTCCCAAAGACCAGGAGAAACCGATATTTACGTGTTCGTTTGGTACGTATGCTTTTAGATGGTTCAGACGCTGCATCAAGGTCAATCTTCTTTTATCTTGGGAGAAGAGTCCTTTCATGATGACTCAAGGGGCGTTACTTGGTTATGTCATCTCCAACAGGGGCATGGAGGTCGATCCGGCCAAGATGGATATCATCAAGAAACTCAATCCACCGTCCAATTTGTGTCAGTTATGGTCTTTTCTAGGGCATGTCGGTTTCTACCAACAGTTCATACACGACTCCAGTCTTATTGCCCAATCGCTTACTGATTTACTGATGAAAGACACTGAGTACATTGTAGATGATAAGTGCCTTACGTCATTTGAGACTCTCAAGGGATTAGTCGTTCAGGCCTCTATCCTTCAGCCACCCGATTGGCCTCTCCCACTCGAGATCATGATGGATGCTTCTGATTTTGCCATAGGGGTTATGCTTGGATAGAGGAGGGATGGATTATCGTTTGCAATTCACTACGCTAGCCAGACTTCAGATGTTGCTCAGCGGAATTACACCATCACTGAGAAGGAGATTCTAGCTGTAGTTTTTGCTTTGGATAAGTTTCGATCTTACATTCTTGGATCTAGAGTGACTATCTATATAGATCACAATGACATCTGATACCTCATGGCAAAGAATAATTCCAAAGCCAGATTGACTAGATGGATCCTTCTACTCCAGGAGTTTGATATAGAGATTAAGGATAAACCTGGAGTCAAGAATGTGGTGGTGGATCACCTCTCCTGGTTAGAGCATCTTGAGGATTCAGAGCATACCACACCTATTATAGAGACTTTACCAGACGAGGCGATTCTTGCTATCACCTCGCTTCAATGGTATGCTGACATTGTGAACTATCTGGTTGCCAAGAAAGTTTCGCAAGGTTAGCCGAGACATCGACTTGAGACCTTCCTAGCGAAGGCCAAGTCATACCATTGGGAGGATCCCACCCTTTACCATGAAGGGGGGGATAGTGTCTAGCGTCGGTGTATTCCTCAGGAAGAGCACCACAACGTCCTCACGTACTGCCACAAGCTTAAGGTAGGAGGACATCACTCAGGGAGATGGACAGCACAGAAATTTCTCCAATCTGTCCTTTGGTGGCCTACCCTCTTCAAGGATTCAGATGAATTTGTAAAGAGGTGCACTAGCTGTCAGAGGATGGGCACTTGTGGACAATGTGATGGTGATGTCGATGCAGCTCATTCATTTCTGTGAGGTTTTTGATGCATGGGGTATCGATTTCATGGGTCCATTCCCTAAGAGTCAGGGATTTGAGTACATTCTGCTTGTTGTGGATTATGTGAGTTGTTGGGTTGAGACCATCCCCACCCGAGCCTTAGATTCTAAGACTGTTTGCAGTTTCTTGAGGAAGAATATCATTTCACAATTCGGGGTACCTAGAGTCTTGATTTTTGATGGGGCGACTCATTTTATCAATGACAAGGTAAGGACCTTTGCTAACGAGTTCAGCATTGACCATCGAGTTGCCACTCCATATCACCCTCAGACTAATGGTCTTGCTAAAGTATCGAATAGGGAGATCAAGACTATATTGCAGAAGGTTGTTCGCCCAGATCGAAAGAATTGTTCACAGCTTTTGGACTCGGTCTTGTGGGCCTATAGGACTTCCTTTAAGACATCTTTGGGCACGTCTCCCTTTCGTCTCGTTTATGGCAATCCCCCAGTGGAGATCAAGAATAAGTCACTTTGGGAAGTTACAGAGTTATTATTGGATCCCAAGAGTGTAGGGGATCAAAGAAAAGCAGAATTGGTCGCTCTTGAGGAGTTGAGAGATACAACCTTCTCAAGTAGCCTACAATATAAGGATAGAGTGAAGATATGGCATGATTCTAACATCAGCCATAAATAGTTTGAGCCGAACCAGAGAGTATGGCTATTTGATGCTAGGTTAAGATTGTTTCCAAGGAAGTTACAAAGCAAATGGAAAGGACCATAATTGGTCAAAAAGGTGCACGACAATAGAAGCATTGATATATCTAAGTTGTCATCTGATTCCACCTTTCGGGTTAATGGTCAGTGCCTGAAGCCATATCTAGATCATGATCTGTTGATCGTTGATATTGCCCCTGTTCATTTTGTATGAGATGTGGTCTTTGACTCACATTATTTGCATCTCATACCTGATTATCAATTCTTCTCCGCAGTTGTATAGATCCATTTTGTCCATATCATTCACTCTTTTTGTCTGACACCATGTCTTCATCTTATGTTTACGCTACACTTAGGGTGCACTTTGACCTAAGTATTGGGGGGTATCAGACCTGTGATTATTCATTTGATTCTATTTACCTCTATTTTGTTGTCAACTTAGGGATATTTTACCTTAAGTATAGGGGAGGCAATACATGTACATCCTATTTTCCGGTTTTCCCCTTATGTACAGTCTTCTATACGTAGGGTTATTTGATTCTAAGTATAGGGGGATCACCGACTTCTATTCATTTGATACATTACATTCTTTCATTTGTCGTTGTAGTATAGCATTCTTTCCACTTCCCAATACTCAGCACGAGTTATGTCTTCTTTCACCACTCTTTGATCACTCTGAGGACATCGGTCGAGCTACGCATAGGGGGTGTCATATATATTACATATATTCTTTAGCCATAACTCGTACTTTGTGTGTGTTAATAAAATGGCTAAAAATCGCAAAAAAATAAATTAATCCTTACTTAAATGCTTGTAAATAGCCTTTGTAA
Organism: Ottelia alismoides; assembly: GCA_037367405.1. NCBI lineage: Eukaryota > Viridiplantae > Streptophyta > Magnoliopsida > Alismatales > Hydrocharitaceae > Ottelia > Ottelia alismoides. The sequence continues at coordinate 522,551 of JAZKJV010000371.1, read as the reverse complement.
AAAACTATTTTTGTACAAACTTTTGTACAAAAATATTTTGATTGTAAAATTTTTTGTAAATATTTTGGTATCAAAAGTATGTACATAGTATAAATTTTTTGAAAAATATTTGAAAAATAAATGTTTGCAAAATTTTGCTTGTAAATGTTGTAAAAAGATTTTGCAAAAATTTTCTCTTTCTTACATTCAAACATTTCCATAGTTTGAAAAATATTCCAAAAAAAGAGTTTTTATATATACTTGCATGTATATTCTTCTGAATCATGGTTGACATTTAAATTAGTCTTGAATTAAACTGAAAAATGGAGCTTGATTAAACTTTAATATACTTAACTTCAGAGGAACCTTATAGGATTTGGGATTAAGACTTTTCAGGTCCATAGAGACTTAATTCTTTGAGTCCACTAGGCTATGTTCACATGTAATCTTGATGAGCTTAAGTAGAACACTTAACGACACACGCATGACTCTTAGAGACAATGGCTTGACTTGGAAACACACCTTATACGTAGCTCAACACGGATGAGGTGGTGAGGAGGTAGAATTCTTTAGCTTGGGGTAGCATTGTCCAACTAGCCAGAACCTCTCGTCTTCCTCTAGGGAGGGATATGCACCTCAACCTGGTCTAGTGGCATTGAGGTCTAAAGGCAGGAGTGTGGGTTGCAATAAAGCTTCAAAAGAGGGATAGTCTATTGGCTCGAGAAGAAAAACTCCTTATGTACATGTTGCACCATGTAAATATGTTTTATATATGCACATCAAAAAAAATGTGTGCAGAAATATGAAAAACTCCAAAAAAGAGGACATGCCTGATCGAAAATAAAATGCCTGCCGGAGTGTGTATAGTGAATAAGCAAAGATTATGTATTCCACCCTCTCATCTCATGGAAGCTTGCAGCTAGAGACTTAGCTACTCTGGTTAAACTCCAAGGGATACGTGGCTACACTGGTCACAGTCCATTCTCTTCTTTCCCCTCTTCTTGAGCTAGTTGAACTTGAACTTAGAAGTGAATACTCCGCTCCTCGAGAAAAGAACTACTAGACTAGGGGATTAGAGTTACCTTGTTGAGGGAGGATGTTTCTTTGCCATTTCTTAGGTGGGGAGCTACATATCACTTATACAGTACAAGAAAGATGATAGTCATTAGAATTTGTGTATGAAGACGTGTTCTGACCTTGTTATTAAGGAGGCCTGACTGTAGAACTGTGGAACATGGAGGTTGTTGAGTCTTAAAACCATTTCCCAATAAGGTTCTGCTAAACTAATAATCCAAAGGTCTGACTGAGCTCCATACCCCAATTGAGTGAAGATAAGTTTAATAACCAACTTTTGGTTCTTTTTCTTTTCTGCTTTTCTTTTTCACTTCTTTTTCAAATAAGTGTTTGCTAAGGGACTGGCAAAGGTAAGGTATACGGGGATGATGAATCTACGATTCTCATTCTTTATTCCTTTATGTTAGCTCTTTATTTTAGCAAAACCACCTATAAATACTCGTAACTACAATAACTTAACATTTTGCATGTCATTATTAATATCTCATATTTAACACCTATTTTGCAAAAATAAAAGAACAAAGAGAAAATAAAATGAAGGATGTATTTAGAATAAATATAGAGTGATCTAAATCCCAAGAGAAGGTCATATTTTAACCTGATCGCAAAGGAAATAAGTAGATAGAGATAAGGGTACACTATGTATTGTACATATTACCTATAATTGTACAAAAATATGTATTTATTTATTTTGACAAAATATAAATAATTTATTTTTTTACACCCTTGTTTATATGCCTAGAAATAATATAAAAATAAAATAAAAGTCATAAAAACAAAACAAAATAAAATCAAATCAAATCAACAATTCCTTATACAAAAGACACATGTATAGAATACAATACCTATTTATTTTACACCCTTAAATAATTCAAAAAATGAAATATAAATCATTTAGTATTCCTAAAATTATTTTGTAAATAAATAAATATAAAATAAAAAGTATTTTCGTAAAAATAATAAATTAAAAATACTTGTACATAATGCATAGGTATATTATACCATACATAATACTATATATTGTATATACCTTTTTTTTATTTTCATAAAAATAATTAAAAATCACATAAAAATAGCTTATAAAATAATAAACATTTTTATTATATGCATTTTTAATTTAAAAAAAATTACTATTTTATATTCAATTTCCTTTTATTTTGTAAATCTTGAATTCTCATTGCTTCACGTAGGAATGTTGACCTCGGTCAATGTCTCCTTCCAGTAGGGTCGGGTCTGGACTCACTTCGCCTGAGTTTTTTCTCCCATTTTTAGCACCCGACTCTGATATCCTTTTGCCTCGATTCCACCGCCCGATTCCTCTCCTAGGATCAGTTATCCTCGCAGATCCCTATGCATGATCGGATCTTCTTAGGGTTTCGCTCCACTCGTCGATTGCTCTAGACCCTCGAGCACTACTATATAAGATCTCTTCTCCCTTCAGTGCTCCAAAGCTCGTTCCTCGCAACACCACAGACCCCCAGATATCTTCAGGAAGGTGACAGCTTCTCGAATGTGCCTTTGGAGTGTTGTTAGGTGGTCCGATTAAGCGTAGCTCGTCGCATCGCTGGAGAGCAGTCGCGAGAAGCCTCCTTGGTCAGCCACAACCGGGTTGAGGCTATAACCCACCAACCACTTCACCTGGAGTTGTTGAGCTCCTCAGAAGCTTCAGGTATCGTCCATATCACCTGCACTTTCCAAGTTCGATCCATCTTTCCATTTCATCTCCGTCGTAGTTCCTCTTCTCTGAACCGCTGGTCTGGAGCCTCGTTTCCCTCCTTCATCTGCATAGATCAACTCCCCCTACTCGTTGTCATACTTCCTACACAACATGATACCCTTAGAATCGGCCATCAGTTCGAGATTAAGGTTGAGACCTCCTTCTTCCACTCCCACCAAAGGTCAAACTCCGTTCCCCATCGCTTCCCCTTATTTGACCAAGCAATAACTCGATCGGAGCCATGCCCCCGAGTCGTTCTACTTTTCGCAAGTACTTGTGCGCCCGAGCAGAACCATCTGATACCCTAGCTGCTCCAGCGGAGCAGCTCTAGTAGGAGGACCATCGACATGCCAATCTGACTGTCTGTGCTCGCATCCAACCCATCCACCAAACACGGAGGATCCTCACGGAGGTGTTGAACCTTGTCGCGAGTCGATCAGGTGCTCGCATCGCCAGATATTCTCGATCGAAGTTCACTCGACCGCAATTCTTCCATCACCCTCCATAGCCATCCGATGCCACTCCACATCCAGTTCTAATCGTGGCCGTCCTTCCACACCTACTTGATAATGGTCCGATCAGAACCAATAGAGATCTGAGACGCACGTTGTCACAACCTTTCTAGACCGTCAGATCTGTTCCACTAACGGGCATCAAGATCGTACGCCAAAGCCTTCCTCCACGTGCGCCACATGTCCCTGTTGGATATATTTCACCTTTTCTCCGTAGCTTTCTTTATTTCATTTTAGTCCAGTAAATAAAATGTGTAGTTAAAAACATTTGCAGTTGGACCCCTACACTTTTTATATTTGCATTTTAATCCCTTCGAGTTTGAGTCACGTGTATCTCCACATGCTCTTTAGGTTATTTGCACTTTGTTTCCAGAACTTTTTATGATGTTATGCAATGAATGAAATGTTTTGATATTTGCATTTATACCCCTGTGAGCATGGATCACATGTGACGCATGCTTTGTTAAGCTATTTGCACGGTTGACCCTGTGCTTTAATAATATGTTTTCTATTGGTCTTGAAAGTTAAAATAATGGTGTTTTGGTCCCTGTAAACTGTGTTTAATTTCTTGTGTTTTATTGGATGAAATAAATGTTAAATTAACTCTAAAAATTTCATAAAACTACTCATTGCTTCTGCTAGTGTGTAATATTTATGGTAATTTTCGTCAGTGAATTTATTTGCATTTTCTGTTATTAAAAATTCAAAAACCACTAGAAAGTGCCTTATTTGTGTTAAGAAAATTATAAAATTGTGAAAAATACCTTAAATTTTCTATAAAAATTCATGTAAGTGTATTTTGTTGCCTTTTATTTTCAGTCTCAATTTTTTTGAAAAAATATTTATAAAAAAACCCTAAAAATTAAAAACACGCAAAATCTTACAAAAAATGTATAAAATCAAAGAAAAAAAAATCCAAAAATTGTGTTTTTAGTTTCTATTTGTACATTTTATTTCTATTTTATCTTAAAATTATCGTCCTTGAGTTTTGAGCATTAAAATAATTTTAATTGCAAATTACTTCTGGTTGTGCACTGTTTGATTTTTAAAAATTCACAAAAACATCTGAAAAATCCCTAAAAATTACCAAGAACACTTTAAGACCTAAAAATCCAAAAATAGTTTTACTTTAATTTTCTGAGCATTTTTTATCATTTTGAAAAATCCAAAAATAATGTTGTGTGAGTCTTTTATTCCTTGTGCTTGTTTGACTTTTATTGGAAACTCAAAATGTAAAAAAATAAAAACCACCAAAAGCACCTTATTTTTTGAAATTTGACTATTTAGTTTTTAAATCGTTCTCCTTGTGTTCGACCCTAGTTGCTATATCAGGTAAAAAAATAGCGAGGCCACTTACATTCCTTATTTGATTTCTTGAGTGATTTACTTTTCTCGTTGACTGAGCCGAGTGATTTGGATCGCAACGACCTTTGATTTACTTCGTACTTCACCCGAGGCGCTAGGATGCTCATCATGCACCACACGAGCTCCCTGGGTAACTTGTGTTCTTCCCCCTTCTAGTCTTTTTAGTAGTAAATAAGTCCCTACATTGACACATGTCTAATTGTGGTCGTTCAAACTTTTGAAAACAAACCCTTGGATGTATTTTTAATTACATTTTGGTCCTCCTAAGCTGTAATCATTTGACTCCACACGTGTGTTTTCTAGTTGTTTTGCAACATTTATCCAGCATTTTTTGTGTGTTAATAAATGTGAGAATATTTTGAGTAATTACATTTTTCCCCTAAGCGTCTATGCACATGATTTTGCATGTGTCTTATTAGGAACTTTGCACCAGTATTCTTGCACTTTGTTTTCTTGTTATTGTTCAGTCTCTAAACATTAAATAATTGTAGTTTGGCCATCCATTCCATATTTAATTTTGTGTCTTATTTTGTTTGAAATAAATATTTTATTTACTCTAAACAATTCACAAAAATTATGTTAAGTTTTTGCTTTGTACATGTAATTTTGATTTTAAAAAATAAATTGATTTATTTTTTTAATAATTTAAAAGCTCGTTAAAAATTCCATATTTTCTTTAAAAACTCATTAAAAATTACTGTAGGTGTATTTTGACTTGTTATAACTTTGGTGCAAATTTTGTTTGAAAATCTTTCACAAAAACCACAAAATTACAAATTATGGAAAACACTAAAAAATAATCTATAAAATCAATAAAAATTTTAAAAATTGTTTTTGGACTTGGTTTGAAGCTTAGTAAAAAAACTCTTTTTATAAAATCTGTTTCCAATATTTTTATCTTTATTTCATATCTTAAAAACCCAAAAGATAGTAGCATAATTTACTTTAAATCTGTTTCTTTTTTTAATTTATTTAAAAATCCTAAAAATCTAAAAATCTTAGAAAAATCACAAAAATAGAAATAAATAAATAACATAACATAAAATTATTTTTATTCTTTTTTTGGACATTTATTACTATATTTGAAAAATACAAAATGACTGATTGCTTTTCCTTTTACATTCTTTTATTTGCTTTGTTTGAAAATTTTTTAAAATGTAAAAATTTGCAATGTTAAAAATGATTAAAATTTTAAAAATAAAAAAACATAAAGAAAAACATAAAAATTAAAAATTCCATAAAAATAAAAAAGCTAAAAAAATCCATAGAAATTAATGTAGTTTGCTTAGACTTTCCTTCTTTATTTTCATTACTTACCTTTGATTTTAATAATCCTCGCTTAATAAGTGTTGCCTCCTGAGTTTGACCCTGGGAGCTGTACCAGGTTAAAAGTCAATCCATCTTTTATTTGGTTTAGTTGGATAAAATAATTAGTTTGATTGAATCTGGTATCATTTTGGGTAACATCGACACATCACATTTTCTTCATTAAATAAGTAATTAACCTTGAGTGAAATTAGTATCATCAAAATGGTTTCGTTGCTGGAGAGGCACGTTGATGATAGCTAGGTTTCCCCTTTAGCACGCTTTTTGTATATTTTTGTCTTTATGTTTTATTTTTGTCTATATTTGCTTCTCTCTTTCTTTTTATTCATATTTCTGTCACTTGTTGCATATTATTTTCTATCCCTTATTTCTATCTTTTATTTCATTTTATTTTTGCCTATATTTGTGAATATATCTTGTTGTGGATTGCATCTTGTTGAGAAATGAGCAGTCACTTCGAATTCTGCATGTTGTGAGGGAGCTTATACAATCTTGCAGGATCCGATGTGTCGGACACTAAAATCTCTCTTAGATTAGATTTAGGGATTCATTTGATATCGTTTTTATTTGCTCTTCTCATTTTACCCCATATTCACTTGTTTGTTTTTGTTTTTCTATTTTATGCTTTTATTTTTGTCTTATTTTTGCTTATATTTTCATAACTGTGATTTGACACATTTCTTGTTTCTCTCTTTCTTGCGACAATCCGATGAGCGAGGACATATTTCTTAGGAGTACCAGTGCACCCGAGCGAAGCGGAGGCGACTCGTTTCTTCATCCTTGCATGAGAGCATAGGGGAGAAGAACCAGGAGATTTGGAGGACCGCTTGAGCATTTCATTTTTTTTATTTTAGTCTTATTTCATTTCTATTTTTTGTATAAATTTGTAATAATTCTTTGCACTTGCCCTTTCTTTATTTTCTACGCCATTAGATAATTTTGTGTTTCCTGGGTCTGTTTCACTGTGGTGATGCACTTGGGGGACCTCACTGATTTTTGTTTTCACTAACTTTATTTTTATTTGATTTCTCACAGATTTTTGTGCTTGAGCCCTTAAAAGTAGGTTCTATGACCTTGGCTAATCCAGGTAACTGATTAGGTCTACATCCCTTAATAAGAATATATGTTCCTATAGATTAGAGCGTAGGATTGGACTAGTTAAATAAACATGTTCTTTCCCGCTAGGATGTTCCTCTTGCATCATTTAGGAGTTTATTTTCTTATCTTTATTTTATGCGAGGATCATTTTGCATGTAGACTGTTGGGGCAAGGTACACATCTCTTTACTCGTGCATGCATCATTAATTTCCATCACATCGGCTTTTCTGACTTCCTCCCTTTATTTCTCTCACTTAGAAAATAAAGGAATTGGAAAAATCAGTAGATCATTTTATTCGGAAAAGATCCAAAAAATAGATAACCAATAAAAAAGTAACTGCTAATTTTCACTCGACCCTAAAACTAAATGTGAAGACAAATCATTCATTATTTTGGGTAGAGTAACCCCCTCATTATTTGCAAATACTTACCTCTAGACAGAGTGTGTGAGGACACAACCATAAGGTTGGAGCCCAAATCCCTGGACTTGTACCCTATGCTCATATGCATTACTCTTTGGTGCATGGTCTATATGGAAGCAATTGCCTTAGACGTTAGAAAATCGTTTTGGTGTGCTCATTCTCCTTTTTCCTTTGGGCTTGATATTGAACCTAACAGCCCGAGCAAATAGTTCCATTTATTGGGGAGGATTGAGAACACATAATGGGTGATAGTGGTGACTCACCCTATGTGCTTGGTAGTAAGTAACTTCTTGTAAATTCACTAAAATAAAATTTAAAAGATAAAAGACCGAACATTTACAGTCTCCACATGCATTGAGTTGGCGAATAGGGGGTTGTATTGTGCTTGTTTTATGTGAGAAGTCCAGATATCATCTATTCATCTACCTCTTTCACTTTCTCTTCTTTTCTTTGAGCTACATGATGATGGGAAGAGATCTCTTAGGTCAACTCTTACGGCACTGGTATTCAGTGATCCTCCCCATTCATCTAGGTCATTTCAAGAGAGCTTAAATCCTCTCTTTAAACCTGAGTTTCCATCTTCTCCTTCTCCTCTTGACTCCCATTCTTCCATTCCACCACTTCGATCGGTTCGAGAGAACCCCATTTTTTAGCAGAAGTCTATTTTACAGCAACAGTCGTTCATAGATCTACCAAAGACTAATTCAGACCTTCCTTTATTTTCGGAGGGAGACGTTACGGCTGGGAAAGCACCCCCTAACAGCTGCAGACCACTTCAGTTGTGATTCATCAAACATTGATCAATAATGGTTTACTTGCATCCCTTGAGTCCATGTAGAACAAGATTAGGGAGGAATGGAGGTGATGATAGAGGTTAGAGTTGAGCTTGTCTAGTTGAGATAGAGGCGAGATGATGAGAGAGTTGAGGATGTTCCTGATGATGTTGATAGAGAGATACCTGAGGGTCGAGGAGCTGGGATTCCATCTAGACATGCTCGTATGATGAAGAAGTTGTACAACCCTGGTGCAACTACTACACATCGGTGGATCCATTTGCATGTTATTCTTGTTGACTTTGAGCTTCATCCTCAGACCATTCAGCTTTTGCCCAAGTTCCATGGGAATTCTACTAAGGAGCCTCATCTACATCTTCAGGAAATTTTAAGATTTGAAGCATTGACCATGACAGATTTTTGGATGAGCACAACATCAAGATGATAGTGTTCCCATTCTCCTTGGTCGATAGAGCAGCCTACTAGTTGAAACATCTTTGGAGAGTCATCAATCCGTGCGAGCAGTTGAGGACTGAGTACTTGAACAAGTACTATCCACTCAGTCGTACCAATGCCTCTCGATCTATGATTGGCAACTTCACCATGCTACCTAACGAGCAGTTTCATGATGCATGGGATCATTTTAGAGAGCTCACTGAGAGGTGTCCACATCATGATATCAACAAGCCCACTCTTGTTCAGAATTTCTTTTGTGGGTTGACACCTAAGTTGCAAGGGCTGGTCAACGCTTCATGTGGAGGTTCCTACTTCTCCAAGCATGAGGACCAAGTCTAGGCCATTTATGAGGAGATGGCAGAGAACTACACTACGACGATCTAGACTCGATTCTACACTCATGGGAAGCCTCTTTATCATTTACAGCACTTTAGAGTGGCACACATTGAGGTCGATATACCTTATACTGCAGTAGTACAGTCAGAGTCCTCATCTGTTGATATAGGGATCATTTGTCAGAAGTTAGACCGCATGGAGATTATTTAGAAGAAGTACTAGAGTCTTTATAAGCTCGATAAGATCGATGAGTTGATCCTATGTTTGAGTGACCTGAAGACTCAGATCATGTGCCTTGAGGAGGTATAGATGGCTTCTATGCCTTCTTCATGGTCACATGATGATTCAAGGGGACGTATTCCTCATTATCAGACTCTGACACATCATGCTCATCATATACATTCTAATCCAGTACAACATACTCCCTAGTATCACACGCACCAGTCACCATCTTTTAATACTCAGATGGTGGTCTACCAGAGTGATCAACCTATTGCTACGCTGCCACCATATAGTCCATAGTAGCATGATCCATTGATTGAGGTCAACGAGATTTGGTGTAACCGGCACCCACAGCAGCGAGGGATCCGTCGTGACCACTCAGGTTTCCGTTGGTCTACAGAAGGTGCTTCTTCCTCGCAGCAGCCTCAAGCACATTCAAGGTAGAGTATAGAGCAAATCTTACCTGGTCCTTGTCCATCTTACCAAACTTCATAATAGAGACAGGGTGCATATCCAGCCCAGCACTCGTATACACAGCAGTAGCATCATTCCCAGCAATACTATACACAACAACCTCATTTCCAGAGAGGCAACTGATCTGGGTCTCATACTCCTTATGAGAACCCCAACATTAAAGGATCTCTCTGTTTGGTTTCTGAGTAGCATACAACATTCAAGCGAGATATGGATGAGTTTAAACATGAGATGATAAAGATCATCAAGAGCAAGGTCGTCATCCCTACTCAGATTGAGTTGAATCCGAACAACCTGAAGAGAAAGCCCGAGTAGGTATAGTCAGTAGAGTCTACCATTCCGAGTGAGGTACACGATGATATTACTTCTTTGTTTGATGTTGAATTTGTGACACTTAGGAGTAGTAGAGTTCCAGTCGACAATGCCTCATCTAGGCAAGGAGATGATGCACATGCAGATTCAGGCAAGCCATATGAGCGAGAGAGAGGTACTGAGGTTGTTGTAGCTTTTGTTGATGGTGGTGTTGATTCCACCTATCCTGACAATCTAAGGGTGGTACTGAGGCTGTCATTCCCCCAGGTGCAGACGGTGGTGCTGATGCCACCATACTTGTTGATCCAAAGAGCAGTGTTGATTCTGCTACACATATTAGTGATGGCGATGTTGATTCAACCAAGTTTGATTGTACAGATATACCTACTAATACTCCTTTACTTGTATTCAATGATGATGAGAAAAAAATATAAAAAATGTATAAAGCAGAAAATTCAAAAAGAAAAATAAAAGAAAGGTTTCTTCTTCTAGTACTAGTTCATCTTGTCGTGATGGCAATGATCATACTGATGATAGTCATACTCCTGTGAGGAGGCATATTCTTATTTCTGACCCTTGCGCTTTTGAGGAGGGTCCATCTGTTCCTTTCCCTCAAGCACTCCGCTTAGGGAAAGGAAATAAAAATAAAACCCCTAAAAAAGAAGCATCTTTTAGAGTTCAACGAGTAGATGATAGATAGATTTTAGATTCAGCTGACTCTTGCAAAGGCCTTAGAGCACATCCCTTTCTTCCAAAAGAACCTTAGAGAGAAGACCACAGCCCGTAGGAAGAAGAGGTGCAACCATTGTTCAGATATCCATGTGTTGACGAGGGCCACTTGCTATGCCATCCAGAATTTTCTTCCATCCAAGAGGCCTGATTCAGGAGCTCCACATGTTAGATGTCAGATCCATGAGCGTAGATTTGATCGTACTCTATTAGACAGTGCTTCTTTGATCAACCTCATTCCTTCTTCCTTACTCAATCGATTCGAGTTTGGTCCTCTTAGACCTAGCAGGATAGATCTTCAGTTTGATGATAGATCTGCCAAGAGCCTGAAGGAGTTACTCAAGTACGTTGTCGTTACTATTCAGGGTTTGCAGTTCCTCGTGGACTTCATTGTGTTGGACATGGAGGTCCTTGAATGTGTGATTGATGCCCCAATCATATTAGGTCGACTTTTTCTAGCGACAGCAAAGGTCGTGCCTGATTATGGTAGCGGGAAGGTATACTTTTGCGTCGAGGGTGAGAGTATACAAATAGAGATGATTGAGAATTCCATTGCCAGAACCCACTCAAAGCAGACATTAGATGCAGAGCCAGATATCTACCATGAGTGCGATTTTATGATTACATATGATGAGGAAGTTTGGGAATATCCAGTTTCACATTCTCTAGTCATGATTTTAGAGTTGTCAGATTTCTAGTCACTAGTTGATGAGATTTCGGATATCACACTCGTGGAGAAGGATACATTAGAGGTTGAGGAAGCAGATTATGGTATTGAGGTTTATTTTATTTATTGTGATTCAGATAGTGATCCCTCCGATTCAGACATGGATATTGATTGGCATGAGTTTGAAGAGTATATTCCATGTTTGATTTCTACAGAGCTGACATCTAGTATGGGGACAAACCCAGTACAATCGTGTCAGTCATCAGTTGGGCAGTTTCCATAAGTTTCATAGGAACAGAGAGAGTTCTCACATTCAGATCTGGTTGCATTCACTCAGACCCTTAGGAAGCCAGATTTACCCACTCCCACCTATCCAAAGCTGAAGCTATTACCATAGAGCATGACCTACCAATTCCTTGTAGGTGAGTCCAAAAATGTTTCCAGTAAAGGTTCAGTAGTCTCCCCTACAAAATTAGAAATAGGTAAAGTGTGTAGGATATTTAAGTGGTGGAGCATCAATTTTATCTATCCCATTTCTGACTCTATATGGGTCAGTCCGCTTCATGTGGTACCTAAGAAGACGGGTATCACTACAGTTATCATTGAGGACGGAGAGGAGATTGCTACCCGAGTACCAAATATTGGTGAGTTTGTGTGAACTATAGACGATTGAATCAGGCGACCAAGAAGGATCTCTTCCCACTACCATTCATTGATCAGATTATTGATAGATTAGTTAGGAAGAGTCATTATTGCTTTCTTGATGGTTACTCAAGATATAATCAGGTGGACATTGCGCTCGAAGACCAGGAAAATACGACATTCACATATCCGTTCGGAACACATGCTTTTATACGGATGCCCTTTATGTAATGCCCCGGCTACATTCCAAAGGTGCATGCTTTCCATTTTCTCGGACATGGTTGGTGAATTTTTGGAGGTCTTCATGGATGACTTCTCGATCTTTGGCGATGATTTTGATGCTTGCCTTTCTAGTCTAGACCGCATGCTTCAGCATTGTGTGGAAGTCAATCTTGTATTATCTTGGGAGAAGAGACATTTCATGATGACTCAAGAAAGGTCCTTGGTCATATAATCTCTAACAGGGGCATGGAGGTTGATTCGACAAAGGTGGACATCTTCAAGAAGCTCAATCCACCATCCAATTTGAAGCAGTTGTGATCTTTTCCATGGCATGTTGGTTTCTACAGACGGTTCATTCAGGACTTCAGTCAAATTGCCTGATCTCTTACTGATCTTCTCACAAAAGACACCGAGTTCCTTGTAGATGATAAGTATCTTTCGTCATTTGAGACTCTTAAGAATCTGTTTGTGCATGCACCTGTCCTTCAGCCACTCGATTGGTCTCTCCCATTCGAGATCATGATGGATGCCTGAGATTTTTCCATAGGGGTTGTTTTAGGACAGAGGAGAGATGACCTACCTTTTCACATTCACTATGCCAGAAGACTTTGGATTCCTCCTAGCGGAATTATACTATTACATAGAAATAAATGCTAGTTGTAGTCTTTGCTCTATATAGTTTTGATCTTACATCATTGGATCTAGAGTGACCATTTTCACATACCACACCGCCATCCAGTACCTCATGGATAAGAAGGATGCCAAATCATGCTTTAATAGATGGATCCTTTTACTTCAGAAGTTCGACATTGAGATTAAGGATAAACCTGGGGTCAAGAATGTGGTGGCGGGTCACCTTTCCTGATAAGAGCCGCTTGAGGTTTCTGAGACAGCCCCACCTATCACAAAGACTTTCCCAGACGAGACGATTCCTTATATCACCTCACTCATGTGGTATGCCGGCATTGTGAACTATCTTGTTGCTAAGAAAGTTCCAGAATGTTAGACCAGGTATCAGCTTGAGACCTTCCTTGCGAAGAAAAAATTGTACCATTGGGAAGATCCCACCCTTTACCAAGATGGGGGGATAGTGTCTGGCATCGGTGTATTCCTCAGGAGGAACACCACAGTTTCCTCACCAATTGCCACAAGCTTGAGGTAGGAGGACATCATTCTGGGAGGAGGACAACGCGGAAGGTGCTCCAATCAGGACTTTCGCGACCTATAGCGTAGAAGGTGCTCCAATCAGGACACCACAAATGTTTGTAAAATGTTTGAAATAAATGTTTGCAAAAACTTGTTTGTAAATTTTTTGCAAATAGATTTTTAAAAAGTTTGTAAATTTATTTTTGAAAATCTTTTATAAAATTATTTGAAAAGCTTTTGTAAAATAGTTTGTAAAAGGTTTTCTAAATTATTTGTAAAATGTTTTGTAAACTTATGTAAAATTGTTTGTAATTTTTTTAATTTTTTTTTCATTTAGGATACAAATTATGGATATAAAAATTATTTTGTAAACTTATTGTAAAATTTACGTATGTATAAAAGCCATAATTATTTGTAGTTCATGTAAAGTAAATTCTTTTGTAAATAAAATTTGTACATAAAAATACTATTGCATAGAAAATCCTTTAATAAAATTTGTAGATAAAATCCTTTGTAAAAACTTTATATAAAATTTATAAAAATTCTCTTTGTAAAATCTTTTATAAAATGTGTATAATCTTATATTTGTTTTTTTTATAAAAATATTTGTAAAGTGTATATAAAATCTTTGTAAATTCTTGTAAATATGTATAGTTCTCTATTAAAAAACACCATAAAAATTCAAAAAGATAAAATCTATAAAAATTTGCAAAAGCTCTCTAAAAACCTCTTAAAAAATCTTATTTCTTTCTTTCTTTCTATTTCTTTGAAAAAATGTGTTTTACATATTTTCTTGCGTGTGCATTTGCATTTTTCAGAATGGTATTGATGCTTAAACTACCCTGGAATAAAATCGAAGAATGGAGCTTGGTTTAGACCGTAATCTACTTAATTTCAGAGGAACCTTATAGGAACTGGAGTTGAGATTTTTCAGTTCATAGCTTCTTAATTCTTTGAGTCCACAAGATTATGTTCACATGTCATCTTGATTGGTTTAAGTAGAATATTTCACAGCACACGCATGACCCTTTTACACAATGGCTTAACTTGGACAAGCACTATACACATAGCTCTTCATGGATGAGGTGGTGAGGAGGCAGGATCCTTTATCTTGGGGAAACGCATGAGTGGAAACATTCGTAGTCAAATTAAGTGGCCATTGTGTCTCAACCTAGTCTAGTAACACTTACATCTAACGATGGAATGGTGTGGGTTACAGTAATGCTTCAAAAGAGGGATAGTATACTGGCTCAAGTAGAAAAAAAATCCTTATTTACATGTTGCACATTTGTACATGTGTTTGAAAAAAAGTAGAAAATCTCCAAAAAAAATTATATGGGCAAAAATTAAATAAATAACCCATCGAAGAAAAAAATATGAATAAGCAAGGCATATGTTTTAAAGTCTCATACCAAGGAAGCATGCAGCTGGAGACTTGGCTACATTGGTCAAGCTCCAAGGATATGTGACTACACGAATCACATTCCATTCTCTTCTCTACCCCATATTCTAGAGCTAGTTGCACTTTAACTTAGAAGGGAATACCCCGCTCCTCGAGGAAAGAGTAGCTAGAGCAGGGAATTAGGGTTTCCTTGTTAGAGGAGGCTATTTCTTTGCCATTTCTGAGGTAGGGAGCTATATTTCACTTACACCATACAAGTAAAGATTCATAGTCACAAGAGTTTGCATATGTAGACTTGTTCTGACCTAACTGTTGAGGCGACCTAAAATAGAATTGTGGAACTTGATGTCTATTAGGTCTTAAATCCATTTCCCAATAAGGTTTCGCCAAACTAATAATCCAAAGGTCTGACCGAGCTCCATACTTTGATTTTATGAAGATAAGTGCAAAAAACAAAATTGTTCTAAGTTCTTTCCTTTTTCTTTTCTTGTTTTTATTTTGTACTTCTTCTTTGAATAAGTGTTTGCTAAGGGACTAGCAAAGGGAAAAGTATATGGTTGTCAAAATTGTTCTAAGTTATTTCATTTTTCCTTTTTATTTTTCTTTTTCATGTTTTTAAAAATTAAATTGATTTCTTATTTTTAATAATTCAAAAACTCATTAAAAATCCTTGTTTATTTTATAAAAATTATAAAAACTTGAAAAATGACTTAAAAATTCAAAAAAAAATACTGTAGGTGAATTTTGACTTGTTTTAACTTCAGTGCAATTTTGTTTGAAAATCTTTTACAAAAATCAAGAAAATTCTAAATTGTAAAAAGTACTAAAAATATATAAAATCATTAAAAAAACAAAAAATATGTCTATGGACTTGATTTAAAGCTTAATAAAAATCTTATCATAAAATTTATTTCCAGTAATTTTGTCTTTATTTCGTATTTTAAAAACCAATAAAACAGTAGCATAGTTTGCTTTGAAATATATTTATGTTTTTTATTGATTTGAAAATCTAAAAATATCTGAAAATCACAAAATTAGTAAAAAAATATCTTAAACACAAAATAATTTTATTTGATTTTTCTGGGCATTTTTACTATATTTGGAAAATACAAAAGGAGTGATTGTTTCTTCCTTTTACATTTCTTTTATTTGCTTTATTTGAAAAATAAAATTGCAAAATTAAAAAACATTAAAAAATTGAAAATCAGAAAACATAAAGAAAAATATAAAAAATCAAAATTCCATAAAAAATTAAAAGGATAAAAAATCCATAAAAATCAAGGTAGTTTGCTTAGAGTTTCATTGTTTGCCTTTGATTTTAATAACCCTCGCTTAATAACTATTGCCTCCTTGTGTTTGTCCCTAGGAGCTATATCGGGTTAATAACTAAATAGCAAATTAATCCATCTTTTATTTTCTTTAGTTAAATAAAATAATTTGTTTGATTAGTTTGGGTTTCATTTTCAGATCATCAAAATGTCCAGAAAAATCAACTAAATATTTGCAAAAAAGTTTTTCATTTATTTGAATAAAATTTTTGAAAATTCAATTTGCAGATGATTTAGAAATTAGTTGTAAAAATATTTTGAAAAATATATTCATACCTTCTGAAAATCTTTGAAAAAAAATCAAATTTTGTAAATTTTTGTAAAGAGTTTGTATAATTATTTGCAAAATATAGTTTTCATAATATTTTTTGAAATGGTTTCAAAATATTTTGAGAACTTTGTATATAATAACAAATAAATTTCTTTATATAACCCTTGTATATATAACCTATAAATAACAATTGACTTAACTCCTGTAAAAAATCCGTCTGTAAATCCTACACCCAACTCTTGTAAATATGTAGACACTCACGTGTAAATATTTGTACATACCTTTCACTAACCTTTCTTAAAAATCCCTAAAATTTTTAGAATTTTCAAAACCCATAAAAATTTACAAAATGATTTCAAAAATTGCATAAAAATTTGCAAAACATTTCCAAAAATCCATCAAAAGATCAAAATTAGAAAATACCTGCACAAAAAAAATTTTCTTGCATTGCATAGCATCTCTATTTTTTGAAATGATATAGATAATTGAACAAGTCTAAATAATGTCTGAAGATTGGAGCTCGGTCTAAACCTTAAGCCACTTAATCAGAGGAACCTATTCTGTTCAGGATTGGAATTGAGATGCTTAATGTTGATATTACTTAAGTCATTAGATTCCATGAGACGATGTTCATAAGTCGATCCAATATGTTTAACTAGAACCTTCATGTAATCTGTATGACTCATGAGACAATGGCTTGACTAGAGACCTCGCAATTAACATTTAGCTCAACCCAGATGGATTGTTGAAAGATCTTGGAGTCTGTCGGGCTGATACTAGGTAGCTTCATCAAGGGTGGCTCAGGAACCATTCTTGGGGACTGCTGAAATCAGTACTTCAACATAATTCCTCTGGTAGCATGGACATCTAATGATTGGAGTCTAGATTGAAACAAAGCTTCAGATGAGGAATGGTCTGGTAGCACAACTTTTCCAAGACCCAAAACATGGGTGGAACAAAAGATCTATATCCGTAGAGGCAAAACAAGAATGCAGAGTAATGCTATATAAAGAAAATATCCAAAAAGAAAGCTACACCAAAAAATCCAAAAATATTGAGCTTCCAAAAAAGGCATGTTTCTTGGTGGAGACTCAGTTACACGGGTTGAGCTTCAAAAAGAAATGTGACTACATTGGTCTGTCTCCACTTCTTTTCCCATTCTTTTAGGTCCCCCCCCTCGATTGTCAACTATCACACACCTGACCTTAGAAGGAAATATCCATCTCCCGAGGATGAGTTGCCATAGTAGGAGACCACTTGAGTTCAGTGATTTGTTTGGGAAGAGCTATCCCACTTTACAAACATGGTACCAGACATTTCAAGGTTGTGAGAATATGCGACTGAAAGGATGGTTCTGACGAGGTTGTGCATTGAATTGGATAGAGGAGCATGGAACCTAAGGGTTGTTGAGTCACGATTCCTAGCCTAAATGTTAATCTGAACAAACCTAAAATCCAAATGTCCTAACTAAACTCCAAACTTTAAATTTACTAAGACAAATTTAAAAGTCAAAAATTATTCCAAGTTTTCTTCTTTTTCTTTATTTTCTTTTCTGCACTCATCGTCATAAGTGTTTGCTAATGACTAGCGAAGGCAAGTATAGGGGGTGATGAATCTCCATTTCATTACCTTTATTCTTTCATTTTGGCCTTAAATACCTAGTCAATTTCATGTATATAACATTAATCTGTACTAAATAGCACTCATTCATTGACCTATAAATACTTTATAAATATTGGTATTTGATTCCAAAATAAAAGAATAAAGGAAAGAAAAGAAATGAAATGAAGTGTCAAAGACATGGAATGACTCTAGACCCTGAGACCCAGTCATCATGAT
Organism: Ottelia alismoides; assembly: GCA_037367405.1. NCBI lineage: Eukaryota > Viridiplantae > Streptophyta > Magnoliopsida > Alismatales > Hydrocharitaceae > Ottelia > Ottelia alismoides. Next base: position 504,239 of record JAZKJV010000371.1, on the reverse strand, counting down.
GACTTGGTCAATAAGGAATAAAGTAGGGGGAGATAGGGTACTCAATTGTACAAAAAATACACAAAAAACCCTAAGATTTATTGATCAATAAATACCATTTGGCACCTATTTTATTTTCCAATTTTTATACCTCGAATAGTAAAAATTTAACATGAAAGTTGTACATAAAAATACAAAGGAAATCATTTATTTCACACAAAAATAATACATAGTGTGCTTGGGACTCACAGAACAAAAAGCCGCAAACAAAACTTCACAGACCTGTATCTCCTCCATAATTACTCAAAATTAATGAAACTCACCTTTATTGTTTATAAAATTTAATTATATATTTAATGAAGGTGGTTTCATTTAATTTGGAGTTGAGATGCAAAAGTTGACTTTTGGGTACTTATTGTATTATATACTTTATATAATATTTATTATATTTATTCTTTGTATTTTATGATCTTTATATTGTTATATACTTGTAAATATTATTCAAAACATATTTAAATAATAAATATAAAATTAAACCATCAAAAAACAAAAAAATAAATAAAGTAATAAAATAAACACGTAAATTAGACCTATAGAATACAAATACATATTTATTTTAGTAAATAATAGAATCAGAAAAATAAAACAAAAAATTGTCTATGTGTATTAAATATAGTATAAATGTATAAAATATGTAAACATAATAATAAAATATGGAGCAAGCGACCTTTGTTGACCTCCACTCAACTGGCCCTCTTGGCTCCTTTGATTTGTCAGAGCAAGCGACCCACCATCTCCTCCCTTTTTCTCGCTCGACCCATCACCTTTTTTCTTCAATTTATCATGCAAACCCTAACATTGAACCCTAATCCTATTAGCCCAACAGAGCAGTACGGAGCGGTCATGAGGTCATACAAGGTAGACTTTAGTCGTTGTGGTGACCAACGTGAAGCTCCACAAACTAAATCAATAATCAACCAACATAATATAAGAATCAAGCAATGAAATCAAGGCATATGTGAATTAAAATTTATTATACCCTACGATGAATGTGTATAGTGGACAAGCAGGTAGGGGTCGAACTCAGGGAACACTTTAAGTATGCACAATATCAATCAAGGTTTTATGGATTTTTAATTAAATAAAAAATCTTTTTGTAATTATATATATACTATTTTTTTTATTTTTTTGATTTTTAATTAGTTTTTAATTTAATAATATATAATAATATTTATATATAAAAGTGTGTATATAAATATATTTATGAGGTATATATAATAAAAGTAATATATAATAGAATTTATATACAAAAATCAAAAATATTCAAAAAATAGTCTTTTTTAAGTTTAAAATATATTTATAATATTTAATAACAATAATATATATATATATAATATGTATATATATGCTATATAGGGTATACTATTTACAAATATAGATAAAAATAGTAAAAAATAACCAAATAATTTTTTTATATTTTTCAAATATTTTTTTGTTTCCATTGACTAAAGGATTTCGTATAAGTAGGGCTAAGACTGAATATATGGAGTGTACTTCTAATAGAAGCAATGGTAAAGGAAACGATATTAAGATTGGTATGATAACATTCAGAAGAGAGATTCTTTTAGATACTTGTGATCTATTTTGCAACATGATGGAAACACTGATGGAGATGTTACAAATAGAATAAATGTAGGTTAGCTAAAGTGGAGAGGAGCATCTACTTTCCTCTGTGATAAGAAAATTCCTTTGAAAATCAAAGGAAAGTTTTACAAAGCAGCTATGAGACTTGCGATGCTCTATGGATCTGAATGTTGTCTTGTGAACCTTAGATATGTGTAGAGAATGGTTGTAGCAGAAATGAAAATGCTAAGGTGGATGTGTGGACACACACGTAAAGATTGGATTCGGAATGATGCCATCAGGATGAAAGTTGTTGTAGCTCCGATCGAGGATAAGATGCGAGAAAATCATTTAAGATGGTTTGGCCATTTGCAAAGGAGGTCAACTGATGCACCGGTGAGGAGATGTGAGTTTTGGAATGTTGAGCTGGTAAAAAGAGGGCGTGGAAGGCTCAAGAAATGTTGGAATGATACTATACGAAGGGATCTTAGTTTTTGTATATATGCCCAAGAATGGCCCAAAATAGATTTTAATGGAGGCAAAAAATCCATGTAGACAACCTACTTAAAGTGGGAAAAGGCTTTGTTGTTGTTATGGATTTTGGGAGATTTTTGTATTTTTTTGTATTTTTAAAATTAGAAATGAAGCAAAACAGATTTTTTTAATTAGGCAGAATTTATTTGAGAATTAAAAATAGGAAATGGTCTCATAATTTCTCAAAATCAATTTTCCTACACAGAAAATAGCATGTATAAAAATATGGAGCACTACTATTTTAGGAGTTTTTTAAAATATTTTCTATTTTTTTAAGGTTAGAAAGGGTTTGCTAATTATAAGAGTTTATTTTAAGATTTTTTATGATTTTGGTCTGGAGGTATAAAATAAGATAATAAACAGCAATGATTTTTTTGGGAATTTTTCGAAAAGGTTTTATAATTTTTTTGTTTTTCAAGTCAAATAAGGAATAAAATATCTCTATTTAATTTTTAATAAATAATCAATGCCTGCAAAATTACATTTAAAATTAATAATGTGAATAACTAGCTAATAATACATATACATCTATTTTTGCACAATTTTTAGAGCATAAAAGCTATTTTTAATAAAAAGATATACATAAGTAAAATTAAATCAACCTGGCTGGGGTATAATTGCAAATAAAATATTTTCTTGGGACACAAGGACAAATTAACCACAAACTTTAACCTCCAACTTGATTTTAAAGTACTAAATAAGAAATACAAGAGATGGGGGGTACACTTGCAAAATGCCCCCTCATGTTGGTGTCCATGTAATGTGACATGGCATTGGACTAATATGCAATATCACAAAGTACCAAGGGCATACATGCAAAATGTCCCAATAGTTTTCAACTAAATTAAATAATTACATGATAGAAGGGTGTCTTTGCAAATATACCACTTAAGCATCTTTGAATCGAATCTCTCAGCTCCTGTCACGTATCGCTTCACGTGAAATGTAGTTGCAATATGATCTGACACTCTTACCATATCCAATGACAGTTGAGCTATCGTCAAGAACACACAAGAACACGATTGGATCTTGCTGAGATCTCTTCGTTATCCTCCGCCCGGTGATGGTTCACTTATCTGACAGTGTCTACATGTTCCGGGGACCCCTATGCATGTGCTAGATGGTTTAAAAAAGGTCGAAGGCACCGTAAGAGCTCAGACGGATCCAGATGACCTAGTTCATCTCCAGGACTTTTAGATGGTTCCAGATGGGTCGCCAAGGTTCAAACCTACGCAAAAATTTTACCTGGCCAAAAAGGAACTTCCCCGATTGGTTGCTTGAAGTTGGGAACTCAGGGATGATGGATACGGTAAAGGTCCAACGAGGGGAGGCGGAGCAACCTTCGATTCGTTGAATCATAAAGGATTCAGGTTGAACATGTAAGGGAATTGATGGAGAATGCATAGGCCATGATGTGGAATGAACAACAAGGTAGAATAACAATCAGAGACGGGTGATTTGGCCTGGAGCTGAAACTCCAGGGCAATTGAGGATTTTTTATTTTATATCTAAAAACAAGTTAAAATAGCAATTGAAAGTGGGAATCGACTTTAGAACTAAAGGGTTACCTAGGAAGGTGAGAAAAGAGCCTCCAGTCAACCAAGGGTCGACGAAGCAGAACCTCCAGTGGTGGATCTTGTTCCTCTACCGCTCCTCCTTGTTGTAAAGCCCGCCCTCCGGTTGCTATAACCAAGGGGAGGATGCTTAGTGGGCTCTTAGGGGATAAGAGTACACAAAGAGTGATCAAAAGGTGAGGCGGAGCTGGAGGAGCATACTTATAGGCTGCCTATGGGAGTATCTCTATCAGAGATGTAAGACGATTCGATGAAGATCTGGCACTCCTGAAGATCAAGCGAAGATCAGGGAAGTTAGGGCTCATGCAAATTTCAAAGCATGAGGCAAAATGATCATTAGATATCTTGAGGAAAATGCGAGAAAAACCGGACTCGAGGTGTCAGACGAGTCAGAGGAGGCAGAGGGGGCAGTTGACTAGAGGTCAACTCGGGAACGTCTCTGATTGTCCATGTGGACCTACCAGAAAAATATAAGGCAGAAATACCTTGTAAAATCAATAATAAATAGGAAATTAATTACTTAATTTTCTATTAAAATATGAAAAGTTTTTGTAATTTAATGCATTATTTTATCCGTATTATTATTTATTTTTTGAGGCTTTTTATTACGAGTTAATATTTACAGGTAAAATATAGGCATAAATACTTCCATTTTGGTATTTTATTTTTATTTTGTATTTTACATTTTAATATTTTATACAACTATGTTGGATATTTTTTATTTATTTATATATATTTTCTACTATTTTTATTGTGTTTTTTCGAGTTTGTATGTACACCTAACTAATTATGCATATATACATTATGAGTATGTATAGGTATATTTTACGTGTATTTAAATGTATTACTTATTTTGATTTTATTTTAATGATTTTATTTTATTATAATTGTGTACATATGTTTCATATATTATGTAGAATTTTATAAAAATAAAATAGTTTGAAAATACAAAGAATAAATATTTCAAATAAAACATAGAGTTATATTGCACAATATGGGCCCAAAACCTAAATTTTGCATCTTAGCTCCAAAATAAATGAAACCACCTACATTAAATAGCTTATAAAAAATTATATACAATTAAAGGTGATTTTGTCAATTTTGATATACTATGGAGAAGATATGGATTTGTGAAGTTTTTATTTTGGGTTTTTATTTTATGTGTCACAAGCACACTGTGCACTATTTTTCTGTGAACTCAATTTTGTATTTTTTTTTTGTATTTTTATCTAAAATGTTCGTATATAAAGTTTCATTATTCAAAGTGTAAAAATAATAAATAAAATAGGTCAAAATTTAATTATAGATGAATTAAAAAAAATAGGTTTGTGATATCTTTTTTATAATTCATCTGCCCTATCTCCCCCTACTTTATTCCTTGACGACCAAGTCATCATGATGACTGGGTCTCAAGGTCTAGGGTCACTAAACACCTAGGGTGCCTCATTTCTTTTTCTTTTCTTCTTTTATTCTTTGATTTGGAATTAAATACATTAGATAACAATATTTTATATAGAATTTTGTACAAATTACATAGTGTTTATTTTAGCAAATTAATGATATATACATACATTTAGCTAGGGATTTAAGGGAAAAATGAAAGAATAAAGGTGACGAAATAGAGATTCATCACCCCATATGCAAGCCTTTGCTAGTCCCTAACAAACACTTATTCATATAAGTGCAGAAAAGAAAGAAAGAAAGGAAAAATAAAGAACTTGGATTGGTTTTAACTCTTAAACTTGTCTTCATAATATCAAAGTTTGGAGCTCAGTTGGACCTTTAGATTTTTACTTGGGTCGGACCCGGTTTCGGAACCGAACTTGAAACACAATAGCCTCTGAGGATCACAAAACTCTGCCTAAGTCTTCTCAAATGCCAGGCCTGAGCAAATCATTGTCATACACAATCCCTTATGACTATGAGTCTATCTTGAATAGTGTGTGTGATATATAGCTCCTCTCAGCTGGAGTGGTAAAAGTCAAGCTTCTCCAACATGGTGACTCTAATTCCCCAATCCAATAACTCTTTCCTATAGAAGCGGGGTATTTCCTTCTAGTTTCAAGTACAACCGGCTCAAGAAGAGGAGGTGGAGAAGAGAGAGGAAGTTAGACGGAGTAGCTACCTATCCCAAGATGCACAACCAGTGTAGCCAAGTCATCTGGATACATGATCACATATGTCTTTGTCTTTGAAGCTCAAGCTTACTTATTGAATACATACATACTCTGATGGGAATTGATTTTTCTTTAATTTTTGGTTGTCTATTTTTATTGAGTTTTTTTATTTTTAGAATTTTTATACTATATAGAGTAGTATTTACATATGGAATTTTTCCTCTTGAGCCAATAGACTATCCCTCTTTTGAAGCTTTATTGCAACCCCCAATATTCTGTCATTAGGCTCCATGGTTATTGGATCAGGATGGGGCACAATGGCCACAGATGTGTGACTTTCACTTTCCATCGGCTTGTGTCTCATGCCGGTAAATCTAGACCTCTACCACTTCAACTGAGTTGAGCAATGTGCAAGTTAGGTCAATGTTGACAAGAGTCACACTTGTGTTCCGATATATTCTACTTAGGCAGTCAAGATGACACTAAACCTAGTCTCATGTTCTCAAAAATTAAGTCTAGTAGACCTGAAGGGCCTCAAATCCAATTTCTTTAAGTTCTTGTGATTAAATGGATTAAGGTCCAACCAAGTTCCAATCTTCAGATTTTATTTAGACATGTTCAATTATCAACATCAATCCGAAAAATGCAAATGTTGTGCAATGCAGGAAAATATTTTTGTGAAAACATAGTCTGATTTTGAACTTTTTATGAAAATTTGAAAAGGTTTTGCAAATTTTTGTGGATTTTTTATTTTACAAAATTTAGTGATTTTTTAAAATCAAAAGAGTTTTTGCAAAAAATTATGTGCAAATATTTATAAGGGAGTGCATTTGTTATTTACAAGAGTTAGGTGAAAGAATTTACACTTGGTATTTACCAGTTTTATGAATATAATTTGTAAATAATTTTATTTGTTTGGATTATGTACATTGGTTCTCAAAATAATTTGAACAGATTTTGGCAAACAATTTGAAAACTTTATTATGAAAGAATAATTTTACAACTATTTTTTCAAATATTTACAAATTTTGAAAACCATTTTGGAAAGATTTTTCAAACCGTATTCATAGTATTTTCAAACTAATTTTACAACAATTTTCCAAACCATTTGGAAATATATTTTCAAAATATTTTATTCAAACAAAATAAAGAAATGTTTACAAATAAAACATTTTTTACAAAGATGCGTAAACATTTTACAAAAGTTTTTTCAAACAATTTTACAAAAGATTTTCATAGAGATTTTTCAACCATTTTTTTAAATATTTTGCAAAATATTTTTAACCAGATTATTAATTGTAATTACAAGGAATTTAGATGTGTGTTTGTATTTTATTAATAAGTAGTCATATTATTAAAAATACATAAGTACGAGTTATGGTTATAATATATACAACGTATATATGACCCCCTATCCTTAGCTTGAGTCATGTCCTCATTAATTAAAGAGAAAAGGAATACATAACTCGTACTAAGTATAAGAAAATCTATACTATGATGATCGAATAAAGAATGAGAAGTTGATCGACCCCCCTATACTTAGGATCCACTAATCCTAAGTATAGCAAACTGTGCACAATGTAAGGTGGGTCGATGGTGGGAATAAACAAATCAGTGGCTCAGCTTGTCTCCCCTTATACTTAGGGTAAAATATACCTAAGTATAGAAAGAATGCCAAAAGTTGAAGAAACAAGCGAGGGGATTAAAGCCCATATACACTCATCCCTTATATACTTAAGATGAAGTATATCTTAAGTATAGCAGTGATGAATGGAATGAGTGAGGCTTTCGGAAGAATAAAAAAATTAAAGTGAAAGAATAAAAAGATTAACTACTCAAAAATGTTTTTGATTGCCTTGTCTGAATCTTCAGATGTTGTAGTCGGAAGTTCTTGATTATAGACCACTTGAATCGAGTCAACTACGGACAGGAAGTTATCATGCTCAAAGTAAGGCTTCAGAAGATATTCGTTGATGACTACAGGCTATGTGTCAGCTGACAATCCAGAGATGACTGTGCTTTCATTGTCACACACATGCTTCACTATGAACGACACGGTCCACTTACTCTTCAACTTCCCTAGGAATAGTTTCAACTTTGCATCAAACAACCAAACTTTCTGACCTTGCAGCGAATGTGCTTATCATGCCACTTCTTGACCTCCTCCTTGTACATTAGGCTATTGTCATATGTATAGTAGCAGAATTTGAGAAGTCTGTTCAGATCTAGCTTTCTATTCTTTCCTGCTTTTTTCGAATCCAAATTACTTATTCTGGTTGCCAATAATGATTTGTGAATCAACTCGATAGGAAAATGGCATGCATTGCCATATAGCTGGAACTAGGGAGACATTCCCAGAGGTGACTTGTACGTAGTCCGATAGGCCCAGAGAACTGATTCGAGCAGTTGAGACCAGTTATTTCTATCTGGTCATATGAGTTTCTGGAGAATCATCTTGATTTCCCTATTGAACACTAGATTGTGAGTGGTATGGAGAAGTTACTCGATATTCTATGCAATATTCCTGAGTTAGTTTCCTCACCTCTTTGTTGATAAAATGGCTACCCTCATCGGATATCAAAACTCTAGTGAACCCGAATCTTGCAATGATATGTTCCTTCAGAAATCGATAGATGATGCGACTCTCGACGACTCGAATTGAGATAGCCTCCACCCAACCGCTCATGTAATCGAAGCAAGCAGAATATACTCATACCTTACTATTGGTAAATGGGCCCATGAAGTCAATTCCCCGCGCATTGAACACATATGAAATCGGAACATATTTTAGGAGCATTGTGTATCTCATTCCAATGGTGATGCCCATCTTCTGGAAGTCAGTACATCTTTTCACGAAATCTTCGCATCCTTGAATAAGGTCAGCCATCAGAGATTGCCTTTGTTGTCGTACGCTTTCCAGAGTAATGTGCTATTGATTCTCGAATGTGGCAATGCTCGAGGACACTATGAACTTCTTCCTGAGGAATGCTTCTCCTCCAGATACAATCTGCCCCCTCACATAAGATATATGGATCCTCCCACTAATATAAATGAATCTTTAACAAAATTTTGTCAACTTTCAGCTTCGACCAATCTTGTGGGGTTCTCTTGGACACAAGATAATTCACAATATTGGCGAATCAGAGGAGGGGTGAGTGATAGAATGGCTTCATCTGGAAAGGTTTCATTCATCGACAATAAGCTCTACTCAGGCGTATCCGACTCTGGCAATCTTGATATATTATCTGCAATTACATTTTTAACTCCAGGTTTGTCATAGATTTCAAGATCTAATTCCTAGAGCAGAAGGATGCATCTAATTAGCCTTGGTTTGGCATCCTTCTTAGATTGGAAGCACGTGATGGTAGAATGGTCTGTGTAAAAAATCACTTTGGATCTGAGTAAGTAAGACATGAACTTCTCCATGTTGAGGACAACTACTAGTAGCTCTTTCTCAGTGATTGTGTAATTCATTTGTGCTTCATTAAGAGTTTTGGTAGCATAGTGAATTGCAAATGAAAAATTACCTCTCCTCTGTCCTAGAACCGCTCTAATGGCATAGTTTGAAGCATCTATCATGATCTCAAATGGTAGAGACCAATTTGGTGGTTGCAGAACAGGGTTCTGAGTGATTAGATCTTTTAATTGGTTAAAGGCTTGGAGGATTCTGGAATCAACAATGAAATCTGCCTCCTTGCCTAGAAGTTCAGTCAATGGTCAGAAAATATTGTGAAATCTTTGATGAATCTTCTATAGAAGCTCGCATGCCCAAGGAATGAACAGACATGCATTAGATTTGTAGGTGTCTCTAGCTTCGAAATGACTTCCACCTTAGCAGGATCGAACTCCATGCCACGTTTTGAGATGACATGGTGATGAATCTACATTTCATCATATTTATTCATTTATTTTAGCATCAAATCCCTTATAAAAAACCTATAAATACTAATAAATCTCTCATTTTACTAACCCTCATTCTTATGTAAATATTGTATATTTATCACTATTTTAACCTAAAATAAATAAAGAAAGAAATAAAGGAAAAATAAAGAAAAAAAAAGACTGTATATATGTAATAGATACATGATGACTCTGACCTCGAAAGTAGGTAAAGACTAGACCTAATCGACTAGGAATAAAGTAGGGGGAGATAAGGCCTAAATACAAGCAAAACCCAGATAATCAATACTCGTGTATATTCATCACTTATACTATATATAATACAGATTCTTTACACTAATTTATTCATCAATAATTTCACCTCAAATAAAAATGTTTTATTCTTAGAACTTGTGCATAAAAATGAATTGTAAATATTAAAAATACTTGCAAGAAGATTCGTTGTACATTTTGTAAACAACAACACTTTGAAAAAGCCATCAAACTCAACTTGTCAGATAAATATCTTCTCCATAAAAACTCAAAATTAACCAAACTCACTTTCGTTGTACTCCAAATTAAATAATCTTAAAAATGTAAGTGGTTTTACAAAAATCGGAGTTAAGATGTGAAATGTGGCTTTTTGGGGTGTTATTGTATGTTATACCTATGTAGAATATGTATGTATATTTATTTTCCTTGTATTTTTATATCAATTGTATTTTTAATTATTTATATATATTATACTTTATTTATATAAAATACAAATAAAAATCACAAAATAAAAAATAAACAAAAATAAAATCATGTATATATTGTGTATACATATCACTACGTATATTGTAAACACATATCTATATACCTTAATAATTTATTTCACAAAACTAAAATAGAAATATCATTAAAATCTTTGTATAATATTATAAAATAATAAATTAATAAATTATATGTATATTTGTAAAAATAACACATTAAAAATCATGATGTTGTATATATATGTATATATACCTATGAATAACATATTTTACTTATCTTTACCCTTATATATATATTAAGTAATAAAAAAACATCAAAAATAAGCTAATTAAATTACTAACATTTTTATTTTCAAATTTTTTATTTTGAATTGACTTTCAATTTGATTTTGATTAATTTCATATTTTTTACCTTTTTTGTCGCGTAGTGGTTTTGTCTTCTAGAATTGCTCTCTAATTGGTTGAGCCCAGATCTGTTGACCATGGTCAACTCCCCGGTCCTCCTACATTTCCCGCTCCTTTCACGTGATAGATGTCCTTCTCCAAATTCTCTTGCATACTCTGATCATTAATGCCCTCCGACTTCTTCTCCGTTTTGTTAGCCCTAACCATCGTCTCCAATGCTAGGTCATCGCATTTTGAATTCAAAAAGCTGCTGAGCTCTTGCCTATTAATACTTCTAGATTCCCATCATTCATGGCTGATCTGTTTTCCACCTTCCTTCTCGTCCGAGATCGAGTCTAGTCAAAAGCTGCTTTGATAGAGTAGTGTTCCCTTCGATTGGGAGTGTGTTAGGGATCATTGGAGGCAAGATCTTTCACATAGCTGGAACCCTCCTCCGTGACGTATGAGCTTCTTCACCATTCACAGTAAATTGAGGTCACGACCCTTCTCTTTCAATCTATAGGTAGATTTAAGAAATTTGTTTTCATTTTCACATTAATTTCGTATTTTATTTAGTTAAAATCATATCTTCATCTTTGCCTCCGATCTGCTTGATCAGAGGTGCTCTGATCAACGAATTCACTTCCATTCACTCCAACTACATTCTCCACATCTTCTTCATCCTTATCCCTGCATCTTAAACCCTCAAATCCTCCTTGGATTTGGATTCTAGTCTCCCTCTGACCATCCACCACTGGAGACACACATCCACCTCATTCCTTCATGTTTCAACAGCAATAACGTGGCTAGAATTAGCCTCTGAGCAAGAGCATCACTTTGTAGAACCATAGGACACACTTGGAGCAGTGACTTGAGATCTGGAGCACGAGACATCATCGAGCGCCATCGCCAAAGCTGATCACCAGGGGATCATTACAGGAAGCCGTAGCATCCTTCAGAAGTCTATTAGGACTGAGATCAAGTAAGTTTTGCTCGATTGAAGTTCGACATAGTCGAGCTTCTTACTTGTTCTTCCAGCAGCATCAAGAGGTGTTCATTCAAGAACACCACACCTAGTTTGAATCAAGGTCGTCCAAAAAGCCCCAAAGTATCATCGCATATCATGCCTCTAGATCAAATACACGGCGTCCATGTGTGCTCTCTTTCCAGTCATTAGATCATAAGCAAAGGAGCATCTGAGATGCCTGTTCTGCCATGTGGATCGGCAGATAAATTGCACTCAAGCCCTACTCGTTTCTTATTTTGCAAATGTCCCTCTAGGGACGTGTCATTCTGTGCTTCATTGAACTTTTGCATAACTAACCATGCTATTTGTTTATTCACATTTTAGTCGCATCTGAATTGAATCGCGTGTTTCGTGCATGCATCTTGGGTATTTTGCAATAAAAGTACAGAACCTTTGTATTATTATTTCAACCTTGAAACTTAAATATTTGCATAAAGGTCATGTTCAGCACACCTCATGTGTGCTGGCACGCACCACTTTTGGGAAATTGCGTTTTATCCTGCATTCTTTATTTGTGTTATTTGTTCGGTCCATTAAGTAACTTTCATTTTATTTATACCCCTATGAGTCTGCATTTTAATTTTATTGTTAATTGCATTTAATAAATAACAAGTCATCAGTAAAAATCCTTAAAAATCATTTAGGTTTCTTCTAACTAATTCTATTATCACTAACATTTTATTTTTCATTTTAATTATTTTTCTTATCTTTAAATAATAAAAAACCATAAAAATATTTCGTACTCGTGTTAAAAAATAATAAAAAAACAAAAAATTGAAAAAATATTAGAAAAAATAGTGTGTTCGTGCTTTTATTTAGTTTACTTTTTGACCATTTTCATTTTCTAATTCCTCATAAAAAACCAAAATAAAAAATCCAAAAACACTTAAAAATTCATAGAAAATCACTAAAAAAATCAAAAAAATCATAAAAATGCTTTCTCAAAAATTGAAAATTCCATCTTTATGTTTTTGCTTAATTTCTTAATTTTTTATTATATTTCCTATCTAAAAAATCCAAAAACTTTCGCATTATTTTTTGTTTCTTTTTTTCCTAATTTTAAACATTTAAAATGTCTAAAAAATCCTAGAAATTTTTTAAAAATAACAAAAATAGTACAAAAAAACAAAAAAACACAAAAATAATTTTATTTTAATTTTCCTTACATGTTCGTATACTTCAAAAATCCAAAAACTTTCCTCTTTTACTTTTCTTTTTAATTCTTTTCATTTGGTTTGTTTCCTTTTATTTTAAAAAGTAAAAAGTTTGCAAAATTTAAAAATAATTAAAAAATTGCATAATTATATATCCATAAAAATATAAAAATCCATAAAAATTGAAAAGACAAAATTTACAAAAACCAAGAGTAGTATGCATAGAGTTCATTCTTTTATTTCATTTTTTTTGATTGATTTAATAACCTTCGAGATTTTTCTAGCCTCCCTGGGTTTGATCTTGTATGCTATACAGGTAAATTAAATAGCAAATTAGTTCTTTGCTGACATTGATTGCTTCATTTTCATTGGCTTAAGAGGTTTATTAGAATAAATTTTTATTTGACGCTTCTTTGGGTTGCGATGACAATATTCACATTGTGATTATTTCCACTAAATAAAAACCTGAAAAGTTCTGTTAAACAAATGGCACCATTGATGGGGATGCACGGTGAGGATACCTCGGTTCTTCTCTTTATAGCATGTTATTCTTGGTTTGTAGATACTTGTTTGTTTTTCTTTTTATATCCTTGTCTTCTTTTATTGATATTTCTTCTTCTTCTTATTTATGCTTGTATATCTGTCACTTTTATATATTTCTGTCTTTATTTCTGTATTTTATTCATTTTGTTGTTTATATGTGTGTATATTATTGTGTGGATTGCATCTTGCTGATGAGTGAGCACTCACTTCGAATTTCACGTGCTGTGAGGGAGCTTATATAGTGCTTGCAGGATCCGATGGGTTGGACATCGAAAGCTCTACAAGATCGGACTTAAGGATTCATTTGAGATCTATTTTACTTGCTCTTCTCATTTTGCAGCATATCTACTTGTTTGACTATGTTTGCTTGTTTGTCTATATTGTCTGCTTTTATTTTCCTTTTATTTTGCTCATATTTTTCAGAACTGTGATTTGACATCTCTTTTGTTTCTCTCTTTCTTCGAGGGCCTAACGAGCAAGGACGTCATTCCTAAGAGCGTTGATGCACCGAAGCGAAGCAGAGACATCTCGTTTCTTCATCAAGCTGTAGGAAATTGTAGGAGGAAGAAGCAGAAGACTTGGAAGATTTAGCATAATTTTGCAAGTACATTTTTTTCTTTTTAGTCTTTTATTTCCATTATTATTTTTATAAAAAGTTGTAATTATTCTTTTGACTTGCCTCATTTTTTTCTAAGGCCATTATATACCCTTGTATGTGCGGGGTCTGTTTCACCAAGTGCCGGTGCACTCGGGGGACCTCACCGGTTTTGTTTTCATCGATTTTATATTTTTGTTTATTTCTCACAGGTTTATGTGCTTGAGCCCTTAGAAGTAGGTCCTATTTCCTTGTTGAGGGAGGTAATCGATTAGGTCCAAAGATCGTAAAAGAATATATGTTCCTATAGAATATATCATAGGATTGAACTTATTCAAATTAATTGGTTCTTGCCTGCTAATAGGAGTTACTGATAGGATGCTTCTCGTGCATCATTTAGGTTAGTTTATTTTTCTGTATTTATTTTTATGCGAGGATCATTTTGCATGTAGACTGCTGGAGCAAGGTAAGCCTTTCTATCTTGTGCATGCATCATTGATTTCCATCACGTAGGCTTTTCTGATCTCCTCCCTTGTTTTCTATCACCTAAGAAATAAAGGATTTGGAAATTTTGTTAGATTGTTTCTTTGAAAAAATCCAAAAAAAAGTGATAACCTCATAAAAAGGGACAACTAATTTTCACTCGACCCTAAACTATGCGTAAGGACAAATCACCATCGTTTTGGGGAGAGTAACACCCTCATTGTTTGCAGGTACTTACCTCTAGATAGAGTTTTAAGGATGTAGCCATAAGGATAGATTCCAAATCCTTGGACTTGTGCCATTTGCTCCTGTACACATCTCTATGGTATACAGTTGAGATGCAAGCACTTGCCTCTGACATTAGAAAATCGTTTTGGTGTTCTCATTCTTCTTTCTCCCTTTAGGCTTAATACTGAACCTAGCATCCTAGGCAGATAGTTCCATTGATTGGAGAGGATTGATAACGTATGTTGGGCGATAGAGGCAACTCACCATGTGTGTTTGGTAATAAGTAACTTCTTGTAGATTCACTAAAACTAAAATTAAAAAGATAAAAAACTGAACTCTTACGGTCTCCACCTGTGTTTAGGGTGTGAATCAGAGATTTGTATTATGTTTGTTTGTTAGTGTAAAGATCCCCCCACACCTTTAGCGTCCTTTCTTCTGTTTTCTTCTTGTGTTGACTTTCTGTTCTCGCATCATTCCTATTGATATCGAAGATGTCAAATTGGAGTATTTCTTATTCAGACTTTGCGATCTTATTTGACACTCTAGTTCGGTTGTCTTTTATTCGAGAAGACACACTTTTCCAATATCCATCTTTCTCCCCATCACCCATCTTTTCACAAATAAATCCATTATTTGAGATTGGCTCTAATCTCGAACTATCAGTTGAGACCACCATTTCTAAGGACTAATCAAGTTTCAAATACATTTTCAGAGATAGAGTCATAGCACTTGATGCCACCAAAGGGCAAGGATTCCATGGCGGAGCATAGCAAGATCAACAATATGATGCTTGCTTCCATACAAGCTATTCAGGCACAATTAACTAAACAAGGTGACATCCATGCCAAATTGAGATATATGATCTAATAGATGAGGAATGGTGTACATGATAGGAGAGAGGAGGATGAGAAGATGAATAAAGGTGGGAATAAGGGAGGAGGAGAACCATTAGGTGAGCCGGTGGCCAAGCTCACAGTTAAGGATGCCTATAATCCACTACATGATTCAGATACCTGTAATTCATGGGCATTTTGAGCTAAAGCTCACAATTTTACCTCTACTCCCAATATTCCAAGGTCACATTAGTGAATAACCTTATGTACACCTCTAGCAGTTTGACTGCATATGTGGCACAATACACTACCTAACTTCCCATTAGAGGTAGTAAAAATGACAACTTTTCCGTTCAGCCTTATGGACAAGGCGTTATACTGGATAAATCATTTAGAAATGGTTATTGCATCTTTAGAGGAACTGAGATCGTCATTTTTTAGAAAGTACTATCCCCTAGGACAACTGAATCAAATGTGGTCCTTAATTGCCAACTTCTCCCAAATGTCCCATGAGCCTATTCACGTGGCGTGGGAAAGGTTTAAGGATTTGACGGAGAAGTGCCCCCATCACGATATACCAAAGACTAGCCTTGTGCAGAATTTCTTTAGGGGACTGATCATTAAAAACCATATGTTGGTAGATGTCGCTTGTGGGGGTCCCACTTCAATAAGAATGAGGATGTATTGTACCATATTTTTGAGGAGATGGCAGAGAGCTCTGCAGCTCTCCCTTCTTCACGTGCTTTTCAGAAGCATCATGCTCCTTCTCCTTCAATACCGCACAAGGCTCTCAACATGTCGACATCACACAATGTGGATAGTGCAAATCTGACCATCATATGAAATCACCAATCTGAAGTGGATATAATAGAGAAATGATCCAAAGAGCTTGAGTAGCTACAAGTGATCGAGCAGGGACAAAGTAGTTGGATAAGCTGGATGAGATTACGAAGCATATAGAGCTTCTAGTCAGTACGATTAGTGCATGTCAGAGTGCGAGCGCAGTAGCTGATACTTCTATGCATGAGCAGACTTCTTCCACTTCAGTGCGGCAGGGTACTGGAGCACCGTCCGCTGTTCAACACGTTTACTACGTGCAGAGCCCAGACCAGGTGTCGCAGCAGTCACCTTCATCATGTATTATATCGTACCAGCTGGAGAATCCTTACATTCCTGAGAACCAGTCTCCAACTCCACCTCTCATTCAGGAGGTGAGAGGCATTTGGTTCGACCAAGAGCACAACCAGCCCCATCTGTCAGGGCAAGGTCAGTTGAGTTTGCAGCCGAGTTAGAAGAGTGTCCACCATTTTCTGGGAGGGAGACCACAGTCCCCGCAGCAGCAGCTACAACCTCATTATCCGTCTCCACCACACTTCCAGAATTGAAGATATGGACAACAGCAGATGCAACCTGTGTATTTTCATCAACCCTATTATCAACAACAATCTGCACAGTTCTCACACCTCCTCCTCCTTATTGTTAGTATTCTAGTTACCAACATCCTCCACACTACCAGTCTTAGCGACAACTTGTAGTTGAGCATCTAGAGGAACATGCGGTGAATCCTAGGCTAGATCATCTTGCACTCCTAATGAAGAATATGAGTGATTTGAATCAAAGGCTTGACGACCTAACCACCATGATTCCAGTCCAGGTCAAAGCCAATCCCAACAACTTCAGATGCAAGGAGCACGTATTTCATGACCCACCCACCTCCAAGACAGGTACGGCCCTTGATTTTACTTGTTTATCTGACATCATTCATCTCATGAGCGATAGGAGATTGCATCTTCCCGCATAGCAGTTAGGATTGGGAGATCGAGCCCTTGAGAGACCTACATTGACTTTATCATCTTTTTCACCAATCGAGTAGCGATCTAGTGTTGCAGAGCCAGAGCATGGAGGGCCGCCACCACCTTCTACTTCTCCACCACCACCACCACCATCATCATTATGAAGGATAAGCCAAAAGATAATAAAGTAAGATGCATTGCCAAGTCAGTCATGAACGAGAATACACCCGTCGTAGAGTCTTCTTCTACACCAGCAGACCAAGTAGCCCGTTCTGTTTTTCCAATTGTTTATTCTACTCCTATATTGGATAACATTGTACAGACTGATTATGGTTATCTTCATGTACATGATGACTCTTGTTTAAATAAGAGAAATGAGCAGTTTCATGTTTTTGATTTTGTTCCATTTCCTTCAGCTTTGAATAAAAATAGAAAAATCCAAAAAATAAAAACAACACTATTTGATCATGGAGTGGTAGAGATACTTCATATCATCTTTTTAGAGATGACACTCCTTAAGGCCATGGAGTACAAGCCTGCAATCAAAAAGGGAATGAAATAAGCATGTACTCAAAATCATCAATCAAGGAAAAATAGATGAAAGAAAATAGAAAAGCACATCTTAACCATGACCATAGTTCATGCTATCATCAATCTCCCACCCAAAAAGAAAGATAAGGGAGCACCTCACATACGTTGACATATTTTTTGTCAAGGCGTCGATCTTACTCTACTCGATAGCGGATCCTCCATTAATCTCATGTCATCCTCGCTACTTACTGAGTTTGGGTTGGGGCCTATTAGATCCACCAGGATGATCCTCCAGTTTGCTGATAGATCGATCAAGAGGCCAATGGGTATTCTTGAGGATGCTATCATAACGGTGTAAGGAATGAGATTCTTGGTTGATTTTGTTGTTATGATTATGGATACCTCTGCACCATTACTCCATACCCCGATCATACTAGGTTGGTCGTTCCTTCGAACGGTCGATGTGGTAGATAACTACGGTACTAGAGAGACAGTCTTTCACTCCCTCAGTGACAAGTTTAAGATAGAGACGATCTTAGATCGGAAGCCATCACCGCTCCCAGCAGCAGATGAAAGAGAGACAGTTATAACAGATTTTGAGGATTGTGATTTTCTTGTTGAGTTTTGAGAGATATATATTTTCACAAATTTCATAGACACCCAGGTGTTCCTTTCCCAGAAGGAACCTATGAAAAGTACAGTCGATAATAGCTCCCCTGTTGATTATTCTGAGTTGTCAGCTGATGGATTGTATGAGCTATTTTCCGATGATCATTCTAGGTTTTTGGAGGTACATTCTGAGGTCGTTAGATACATTCTTTTTCTGAGATTCCTGATGAGACACCTCCTATTGAGATTTCTGAGATATTTGATGAGAATTAATTAAGATTTTTTACATCTTGATGAGCCATTCCATTCTGAGCAGAGATCATTCATTGTAGACCTTTTTGAAATTTTACATGTTGAGCCTACAGTAGCCACGTTGGACAGTTTACACAATACATATCTTTTACATTCTACCAGTGCAGTTGCAGAGATTGTTGTAGAGCTGATTCAGACCCCACCTGAGTCAAAGTTTTACCTTCAATATCAAAATATGCCTTCCTTGTGGGTACCCCCAAATATTTCCAATCATCATTAGTTCGTAGTTGACCAATGATCAGGAATCTCACTTGCTAGAGGTTCTCGAAAGAAACGGCAAGGCCATAGGTTGGAATATTTTGGATCTCTATGGGATTAGTCCAGCTTTGTGCTAACAAACCCTCCTGTAAGTATCAGCACCGTCTAAATCCGAACCTCCGAAATGGTGTCATAAAAAGATCAGGAAATGGTGTGATGATGGCTTTATTTATCACATTTTGGATTCCAAGTGGGTCATCCCATTGTATGTGGTCCCGAAGAAATCCGGTATTACTATCGTGAAGAATGATCGTGGTGAGAAGATTCTGACCTGTGTTCATGGCATGCCTGCGTAGATTACTGTCACCTAATTTCAACTACCAATAAATATCAATTTCTACTTCCCTTTATTGATTAGATTATTGAGAGGTTGACATGGAAGGAGTTCCTTTATTTCTTGGATGGGTACTCGGGATATAACCACGTTGCAATCGCTCCAGAAAATTGGGATAAATCTACTTTTACTTATCTTTTTCGCACCTACGCCTTTAGACGGATGCCCTTTGGATTGTGTAACGCTCCTGCTACATTCCAAAGCTGTATTTTTGTCATTTTTGCCAACATGATAGGTATTTTTCTAGAGGTCTTCATGTATGCTTTTTCGGTCTACATGGATAGTTTTGACTTATATCTTAATCATTTAGACCGAGTACTTCAGAATTGTTCTGAGGTAAACTTAGTGATCTTCTGGGAGAAGAGTCATTTTATGGTGACATATGGAATTGTATTGAGCCACGTCATCTCCAAACATGCCAGCTAAGATTGATGTGATCTCCATGCTAGAGTATCCGCAGAATTCCTTGGTCACGTTGGATTTTATAAATGAATCATTAAGTACTTCCACAAGATCACCAGGCCTTTGACTGAGCTTCTATGCAAGGAGTGTGAGTTTATAGTTGACGAGAAATTCTTCCTTGCATTTCACCATATGAAAGACATGGTTACTAGTGCTTGTGTCCTACAACCACCTGATTGGTCTCCCCCCTTTGAGATCATGATGGATGCATCAGATTTTTCAGTTGGGGTTGTTTTAAGGCAGAGAAGGGATGGGATACCATTTGCAATACACTATTTTAGCAAGACCCTGATGAAGTATAGCGAAACTATACAGTTATAAAGAAGGAGATGTAAGCAGTAGTGTTTGCTTTAGAGAAGTTATGTTCATAACTACTTGGCTCACATGTCATTGTCTACACATATCACACTGCCATATGATATTTACAGGAAAAGAAGGACGCCAAACCACACCTTATCATATGGATCCTTCTCCTCAAAGAGTTTGATTTAGAGATTCGAGATAAACATGGAGTAAACAGTGTTGTGGTAGATCACCTTTCTCGGATCACTGATGCAGAATCCTTTGAGCAGATAATACTTCAATTTCTAAGACCTTTCTAGATGGTGCTATTTTGTCTGTGGCCTCACTCACATGATATGTTAATGTTGTGAACTATCTTGTCTCTAAGAAAGTTTCACGAGATTGGACCAAGCATAAGGTAGATAGATTTTTGTCTGAGATTCAATTTTATCAGTGGGAGGATCCGTACCTATTTCGTGAGGGTACGGATTGTATCTGTAGGAGGTGCATTCCTCAAGAGAAATACACCAATGTGCTTGAACAATGTCACAGATTAGAGTCTGGTAGGCATTATTCGGAAAAGCATGTGGAAGCTAAGGTTATATAATGCGGCCTATGGTGGCCAACTCAATTTAAGGATGCTATAGAATATGTTAAAGGTTGTACTGATTGTAAGAAAATGAGAGGAACGGTTGGTTCCAAAGATACCTTGCCCCTGAATTATATTCATATTTCAGATGTTTTTTATGCTTGGGGCATAGACTTCATGGGCCCATTTTTTATTGGTTAGGGATTTTAGTACATCATGCTTTCCATGGATTATGTTAGTCGTCAAGTGGAGGAGATCACCACCCGAGCCACTGATAGTCATATGGTTTGTTCCTTTTAAGGATAACATTATTGCACGGTTCAGAATCCCCAAGATACTCATTTCAGAATGAGGTAGCCATTTCATTAATAGAGAAGTCAGAAAGCTTGTGAAGGAGTACGCGATTGAGCATAGAGTTACATCTCCTTACCACCCCCAGACTAATATCTTGGCTGAGATTTCAAATACAAAGATCAAGACTATAATTCAGAAACTTGTACGTCCAGATAGGAAGAATTGGTCCCAGATGCTTGACTCGGTTCTATGGGCTTATCGGACGGCGTACAAGTCTCCATTGGGTATGTCTCCATGCAGATTGGTTTATGGAAAGCCATGCCACTTGCTAGTTGAGTTAATTCATAAGTCATTATGGGCACTCCATGTATGCAATTTGGACTATGAGAAATCAGGCAAGAGTAGGGAAATGGACTTGAACAGATTGCTGGAATTCTGAGATTTTGCCTATGACAATTCACTCATGTATCAGGAGAAAGTCAAGTGTTGGCATGATAGACACATCAAAAGAAAGACCTTCTCCCTTGCTCAGAAAGAATGGTTGTTTGATGCAAAATTAAAGTTATTCCCCAGAAATGGTTAGGACCATTCATTGTTAGAGCTGTGCGTGACAATGATAGTATTGTCTTATCTGGGTTGTCATCTAACGCACAACCATTTCTTGTGAATGGACATTTGCTGAAGACATATCTAAATCATGATACATTTATGTCTATGGTTGATTCCATTTATGTGGTATCAGACGATGATTCTTTGACATTTCTGCATTTTATGCATGAGCTGATTTTCCCTTGTATATATTCCTTTCTTTTTATCCTATCTTCTTCCATTTTTATCATTCACCCATTTTCCGTGTGTGTGCTATACATAGGATGTACTTTATCCTTAGTATAGGGTAGGTGAATGACTTGAGTTTTTCCATTTTCGTTCAGTTTCATCACTCTTGTTGTTGCTTATACTTAGGGATCCTTTACCTTAAGTATAGGGGGAGTGATGTTGTTCATGTTGTTTTCTTTTGCATGTTTATTTTTATATTTTTTTTATTTCTTATGTTCTCTCGATTGTCCTTCAACTTGTTGATATTTTTTTTCTGTACTTAGGGATCTTTTACCCTTAGTATAGGGGAGGACAAGTCGAGTCGTTGAGTTTGCTCATTCTCTTCCTCAATTTTCCCTGTTGGTACAGTCCTCAATACTTGGGATTATTTGATCCTAAGTATAGGGGGATCAACAACTTCCATTCTTTTCTTTTTATTCTTTGAGATATTGTTGTATAGATTCTTTTCATTTTTCTATACTTAGCATGAGTTATGTCTTCTTTTATAGCCCTTTGGTCATGAGGACATACTTTGAGCTAAGTATAGGTGGGTGTCATATATATTGTATATAAACTTTAGCCATAACTTGTACTTTTATTTATTAATAATATGGCTATTGCTTATAAAAAGTATTTTGAAAACTATTTTGTAAATTTTTTTGTAAAACCGCTTATAAACTGATTGTAGAAATTGTTGTAAAATTATTTTTGTACAAATTTCTGAATAATTGTCTGAATTGTTTTGATTGTCAAATGATTTGAAATTTTTTGTAGAAAAATTATGTATATTGTACATAATGTTTGTAAAAGTTTTGAAAACAAAATGTTTGCAAAAACTTATTTGTAAAATTGTTTGTAAAATGATTTGTAAAATAGTTTGCAAAAACATTTGTTAAACTTTTGTAAAATCTTTGTAAAATGGTTTGTAAAATGCTTGTCAAATCTTTAAAATTATTTTGTCACATGGGATATAAACTATGGGATGTATTTGTTTGTTGTAAAATCCACGTGTGTATAAAAGCTATAGTTACTTCTATTATATTCTTTGTTGCATATAAAATACTCTTATAAAATTTTGTTTAAAACATGTGAATAAAACCCTCTTGTACATATATTTGTATAAAATTCTTTAAATATGTACATAATCCTTACTAATTCATGTAAATACATTTACTCCACTAACCATTTTCTTTTCCTTTAAAAAATCAATCAAAATGTTAAAAGTCCATAAAAACGTTTCGAAAAATCTTTCAAAAAGGCAGTTCTTTTATTTTTCCTTTTTGTTTTAAAAAATGTTTTGTATATATTTCTTGCATTTGCATTTACATTTTTCAGAATGATATTGACATTTAAACTAGCATGAAATAAAATCAAAGAATGCAGCTTGGGTAAGACCTTAATCCACTTAATTTCAGTGGAACCTTATAGGAACTTGAGTTAGGACTTTTCAGGTCTAGTGACTTAATTCTTAGGAGAATCTCTTACATTGGAACTTTGGGTGACATCTAGACTCTACTCTTGTGAATGCAGTCAACATATTGAGTCATGCTTCTTATATTTATGTATACTTTAAGAGTCTGATAATTAGATGAGTTGAATTCCTTTAGGTTTAGACTCGGTTCATCTTAGAGTCCTAGGATTTATAAAACTAGATGTTATAGGTCAATCAAGCCTTGCATACTCACATGCACATGATAGGGAATTTACTAACTAATCTGACTCTCTAACTAATTCTTTATTTATTAGCTCGAGGATGAGCTTAGCATAATTATAGGGGGTGATAAATCCCAGAATCAACATTATTTAATTAAATTATCTCTCTTGCTTCAGAAAATCCTAGAATCGACATTATTTAATTGTTCAAATTACAGAGGTATCAAACTGATGAGTCACACTATGAAAATTTGGAAACGTGTGATCAAAAGAAGGCTGAGGAAAGTTCCAACGTAAAAGAAAACCAATTCAAATTCATGCCAGGTCGCTCAACTATTAAAGCCATCCATTTGCTGAGGAGAACAATGGAGATTTATAGAGCGGAAAGGAAGAACCTCCATATGATCTTTATTGGTTTGGAGAAGGCTTATGACTCTGTCCCACGAGAGATATTGTAGAGAGTTTTGGAGAAGAGACAAGTACATGTCCTATACATTAACCTCATAAAGGGCATGTATGATAGGGATTTATCTTCTGTAAGGACCCCGTATGGGAAGACTGACTATTTTGACATCAACATTGGTTTACATCAAGGTTCAGCTTTGAGTCCATTTCTTTTTACTTTGATTATGGACGAGTTGACAAGTCACATTCAGGATGAGTTACCTTGGTGTATGTTATTTGCTGATTATATTGTGTTGATTGACGAGACTAGAGATGGACTAAATGAGAAACTCGAGGTCTGGAGGCATGCATTGGAGACTAAATGATTTCGTATAAGTAGGGCTAAGACGGAATATATGGAGTGCATTTTTGATGGAAGCAATGGTGAAGGAATTGAGGTGAAGATTGGTGATAATAACATTCAGAAGAGATATTCTTTTAGATATCCAGGATATATTTTGCAACATGATGGGGAAATTGATGGAGATATTACTAATAAGATAAATGTAGGCTGGCTTAAGTGGAGAGGAGCCTCTGTTGTTCTCTGTGATAAGAAAATTCCTTTAAAAATTAAAGGAAAGTTTTACAAAGCAGCAGTGAGACCTGCTATGCTCTATGGATCTAAATGTTGTCCTGTGAACCATAGACATGTGCAGAGAATGGTTGTAGCAGAAATGAAAATGCTAAGGTGGATGTGTGGTCACACACATAAAGATCGGATTCAAAATGATGCAATCAGAAAGAAAGTTGGTGTAGCTCTGATCGAGGATAAGATGTGAGAAAACCACGTAAGATGGTTTGGTCATTTGCAAAGAAGATCAACGGATGCACCAGTTAGGAGATGCGAGTGTTGGGATGTTGAGCCGGCTAAGAGAGGGCGAGGATGGCCTAAGAAGTGTTGGAAAGAGATTATACGAAGGGATCTTAGTTTTTTGGATATAAGCCTGAGGTTTATCCAAGATAGATCTGAATGGAGGTGAAGAATCCATGTAGTCGACCCTACTTAATTGTGGGAAAAGGCTTTGTTGCTGTTGCTATCTTGCTTAAGAAAATCATCAAGATTCAATAACTATTAATCTTGATTATTCATTTTTGTGTTGTTAATAATTAACCATAATTATACTATATTATATAACTTATTATTGTGTTATTATTTTATGTATTTTTTTATTATTAAAAATCAAATGAAAATTAGAATAATATTCTGTATAATTAATTTAACATTAAACATAAATTAAAAAACCAAAAAATGAGAAAATTAAATTAAATTGTTTTTTTTATTATTTTTAACACTAGTTTAATTATTGTTTGTACAAATGACATTATTTCTCTTTGACTTATATATAAAAGTTGTAGATCTCATTGAGATCTATAACTTTCATGTTTATCGTTTTTTCTTATTCATCCCCTAACTAATTCTTTCTATTTTACTTCATTTTCTTACTCTTTTTGGAATTTTATGATCAGGCCACATGGTCCAATCAGATTTCTCCAAGTCACGGACCTTTACTTTAATTTAGCCAATATTCCTGGCTATCAGATCATCTTTGATCACCTCGATCCAAGACATTGATAGGCACCTTATCTTCAATCGTCTGATCATTGATCAGATTTCATCTACACCTTTTCTTGGACCTTTGGATCAAATGATCCAACAATCTTTGGATCTCGTCAACCTCTAGATGCTCCTTCAAGGGATGTGTCACTTCACGCCAGCGCAACTTCTACCCATTTCCATGTCCACCTCCGATAAAACCCTGATGAACTTCCACCACCAACTTCCTTGCCTAACCACCCTCTTTCATGCTAATGTCTAAACTAACCCTATCCCTAATTCCTTCACAAGTTAGCGGTGTTTGAAACCACCGCCTTGGGTTCCACCACCTGCAACCCACGTCTTCACAAAAACCCTTCCTCCACCTCTGATATTCGCATATGCCACTCTTTGTGAGCGCTCCCAACCTCTTCCAGTCCTTAGTGACAGTTAGGTCTAGTGTTTAGAGCACATGAGATCCTCAGCCTGGTGGTTGTGTTGTAGCGTCAACTACAACTGCTTGAGCTTGGTTCATTAGCTGTGAACCTGAAGCGATGATCCTGGAGCATAGAAGTTCTAAATTTGGCCCAAGATTCATATTAGTTTCATTACTTCTCCATGTAAGATCTTTAATCTTACTATAATTTCAATTTCACTTATTTATCCAGTTCGTATGTGTCGGATGAGTCACTGTCTAAAACATGGATAATCATTGTCTCGCATATGCTAATCACGCGTACATATCTAGTTGATCTTCGCCGTTTCTCCATTAATCTTTCCACCTTGATTCTTCTCCACTCTTGCTAAGCCTAGAGACGCATTAGGGTTTGATCCTTCGCATCCAAACAACCCTCCATCTCACCCATTTGCATCTCCTTAGATTCAGATGTCGCTTGGCTTCATTTCTTACTATTGTAGGTAACCTAATGGTGTAATGATCGGAGATTCCAAGTGATCTTCGACCTCTGATTTCACCTCTGATAATTACACTTAGAATAGAGGAAATAGTACTCTTCAGAGTTTTACTTAAGCTTCAGCATCTTCGTGAGGTTATCGTGAAACCTTCCCGACCTTCAGGCAATGTGGGAAGATGCGGAGGAGGGAAGAGACGTTCGTCGGAGTGCAGGATTCTCCGTCGCACGTGGAGGAGGAAGAAGTTAGCCGAGCAGTAGATACCCTTGGATCCGCCTAATTTAGGCAAGATCCTAGGGTTCAGGATGTGTCACATCTCCCCCGAGCCTATGTTCGTAGCAGTGGATCATACTTGAGGCTCGGATCACATGAGCCAGCCTCGAAGCACAACAGAATGCCAAGTGTCCCGAGCCACTAAAGTCAGAACCTCAACCTGCCACGTGCCTCATGGACGTGACTGGGGAAATTTTGCATAAAGTCCCTCGCTAGTCTAAGTATTTGCACTTTGGTCCTGTAAAGCCTTGAACTGGGCATATCTCGGATCCTATATAATAAGATCCGGCTCGTAAAGAGGAAACCGGCAGAATTTGTTTCGTGTGAATCGGACTTCGTTTCGATTTGTTATGAATTTCGGAAGAAAGAGAAGGAAGGCTAAGATGTCATTAATCCATAATGACTGTCATTAAGACTAATTAAACATGATTAAAGAAATTAATGACGATTGAAAGCCGCTAATGATCATTAGTAAACACTAATCAATAGTTAACAAAAGATATGCATAAGCCGCGAAAGATAAATCGCGATTAGTGAAAGTTAATCACGATTAGTGTTAATTAAGCGTCATTAGCGAATCTAGAATCCTCTAGAATGTTCTAACTTAAGCTCCAAGTTTGGGATAAGTTTTGGCTAAAACTATGGGCCAAAACCATGGGCCGCTAAACCATGGTTAAGGTCTAAACCATGGTTTTCTACCATGGTTAGTGGTTTTCTGGGGCCTATAAATAGACCCCCCTACCCATTCATTCTCTACAACTTCCACTACCACCACCACCCCAAGGTCTAGGGTCGAGAGGTCGGGAGGAGGAGTGGGAGGCGAGGGAGGAGCGCTAGCGAAGCGCTGCTGGGAGAACGAGGAGGAGAAAGGTATGATCCTCTCTTAGTTGCTTCGTAAGCTAGGCTTTCAATTCATACTCTTGTTCTTCCAAGTTTTGTTTTTGATTCATATTTCTTTCCGATTCGTTTTCCTATTGTGGTTCGAGGAGAAATCCGTGTAACACCCTACTTAGGTGCGGGCGGCTATGCACGTCAGTGACCCTGTGATTCGTCACACGTTCACTCATCTAAGACGCGTGGTGTCTACCGATTCTCCATCGTTTATGTTTCTATTCTTCGTATTATGCTTTTATAGTTATTTTGATGGAGAAATCTGTGTAATACCCTACTTAGGTGCGGGCGGCTGTGCACGTCAGTGACCCTGTGATTCGTCGCACGTTCACTCACCTAAGATGTGTGGTGTCTACCGGTTCTTCATCTCTTGTTGTTGAGTATATTCTTTCAGTTTCGTTGTTATTTTCCTCTCGATTGATTTTATAGATGAAACTCTTTTCGTTTTTATTTTGAAATATGTCCCGATATAAGGGGAAACTCTGCCGAAATTTTCCGAGAAATATGTCCCGATATAAGGGGAAACTCTGCCGAAATTTTTCGAGAAATATATCCCGATATAAGGGGAAACACTGCCGAAATTCTAAGAGAAAATATGTTCTTGACGTTCTTCGTGTTCTTCGCGTTCTTCGCGTTCTTCGTTCGTTCTTCGCGTTCTTAACATGTTCTTAGCGTTTTGATACAAAAAAATGAAATTCGATCTTTTCAGGAGCCTTAAATTAGCCTTTCTAAAAACGAAACTCGGTAAAGCCTTGCATACACGAGAAAGAGCTTGATTAGGTAACGAAATCCTTCCTTTTGCTGTTCGGTTTTCATACGAAATTATTGAAATTCTTGATTTTGTATTCTTTGCTACGAGGAACCCTAATTTTGGTTATTTTTGAAAAAGTCTGAAGAATTGCTTTGTGATTCCCACTAAAATAAGATTTACGCATCAAATTGATGCGTTGGCTCTGAAAGTTAGGGTTTGGGAGTTAAAATAGGCATAAATAGGAGTATATATATGGTTATGAATAATATATATGTGAGTCGATACTAAGTATTGCGGTTTAGGCAAATCAAAGACGTAACAAAAGAATTACATCATGTGAATTGGTGTGATTTGAGTTGGATCCTAAAAAGGATCTTGTGTCACGATAAGGATGACTGGGAGTAGTACTACAGGTCGGGCATGCAACCTGTAGGTTGTCGGAAGGAACCCGTATTGGCACTTCCCTACCTAGGTGGTACACGGTTGCCCTGTTATGATAAGTGCGCACAAATTGAATGTTTTGCAACGCGTGGTACTGGGAGCCAATATATTCGGGTTGGAACGACGGAAGATGTGGTCGTGCCATGTGGAGGCACGGGTGGTTCAATAGCGGCTAAGTCACGATAACATGTATTTAAAGCCGCTAGGTCATATGATTAAATGTTAGCCTGAGGTTTTAAGCAAACCGAGTCCTCGAGGACGGTGTGCTCTTTTGTTTTTTTCAGGCTGAGGGTTGAGACCCTGTTTAATAAAAGAAAAGGAAATTGTCAGGGTAGTATTGGAGGATTGGTTGAGGCGACGTGCGGCGGCATAAGCTTACCAAGATCAACACAATCTCCAATCCTGAAGCATCCACAGCTTCGGAGTCCAAGAATGGTGGGGTTCCCCTGGACTAATCCTTGATGTGGAATAGAAAGGAATAGGACTTAAGTTAATTAAAAGGAATGAAATTTTTGTGATATCAAGTTTTGAAAAATTACACAATTTGTTTGCTTTTCTCTTCTTCGTTACTTAGCATTCGCTAATTTTTATCCTATGATTTATGGAAAACCCAACAGGTATCGGTGAGCAATCGCAAGGACTTTAAAATTCATCCGGCTTACATACTAGACATCCAGCCAGCCACAATAGCTTTACTCTTTAAGGTAGTTAGTAATATTTTGTGTATTTTCCTTTCAAGCTGATGTACATGTAAATGGTTATAGTGGGACAGTGTATCATCTGAACTATATTTTGTGAATGGAAAAGTGTTGAAATATTTTCTTCTGAGTATTTTTATTTGCAGTATATTTCTGAATGTTAGTTGTGATTGCTGAATAAATTATTGCTGAGTAACAAGATCCGGATATGGGAGGATCCGACGACCCGGGAAACGGGGTCGCGACAGATTGGTATCAGAGCACGGTTACTCCAGTAATTTATTTAGTAATTAATAACTATGAGCGGTATTCAGAAACTAAGGTTGTATTAAGATCCATTGATCTTAATAAATGACTGCAGTACCATTCACAAGTCATTGTCCCTTATGTACATCACGCTAAGACATATAGGATCTGACCTTTGACCTTGACTCATCCCAGGATCATGGCAGACCAAGACATGTCTAGACAATTAGCGGCTATGATGGCAATGCTCCAAGACATGGGGCAAAGGCAACAAGCATTGGAGGAGAGGCTCAATGCACAGGCTGAGAGACCCGAGGCATCTAAGCCTGCGGATGCTAGGATTGAAGGTTCTGTTCATCTTTCTGAGGAAGAATCTAGTTACCATCCTTCAACTGAGTCTACTCCTACCCCGGTTGAAGGAGCAATGGAGAAGGCCCTTCTTAGACACCAAACATTACTAGATAATTTCCGAAAGGGAAAAATTCCTCGATTCAAAGGTGTAGAGACACCTGCCGAGGCTGAATTATGGCTTGATGACGTCAGTAGGATGTTGAGAATAATACACGCACCAGCAGATACTTGGGTGCACTTTGCTGATTACTCCTTAGCAGACTATGCAAGACGATGGTGGAGAGCAATTTCCAAGAAGTTAGCAGACCCTGTTCCATGGGATATCTTCGAAGAGAGGTTCCGAGCTCACTTTTGTCCCTCTCATTGGGAAGAATTAAAGAGGAGAGAGTTGGCTTCTCTGAATCAGGGTTCTAAGACTGTACGAGATTATCATATCCACTTTACTGAGCTACTACGGTACTCACCAGCTCTAGAAGCTTCACCACAAGAGTGTCTTACCAAATTTGTTAGTGGTCTTCAGGGAGATCTACGAGAAAAGCTTGCTGGTTTTAGAGCCACAACCGTAGATGAAGCAATGGACATCGCCTCTCGTATTGAGATGGAGAGGGATGAAAATCGCCAAAGAAGAAGTTTCCACTTTAATGGTGGACCGTCCAAAAGCAAGACACATTATAGTCGTAGAGATCGTCGCTATCATCCAGCCAGTTCCAATATAAGCTCACCACAGACCTTGGGTCAGGAATTATCAGGAAGAAGGGGTTTCTCTAGACCTCCACTATATCCTCGCAACTCAGCAGCAGGAGCTAGCACCTCTGTGGCTGGATCTTCAGCTCAAACAGGAGCACGTGTGTGTTTTTACTGTCATCAGGAAGGCCACATCAAGAAAGATTGTCCGAAGTTGAGAGGTTCAGGGTTTAAATCAACCCCAATTAATAGTATAGCATCCACCTCGAGCAATGGAGCAACACATGGAGGAAGACATGGTAGAGGTCGAGGCTCACAAGGAGCGTCTCCTACACAACAACCACCACAAAGTGTTGCGGGTTCTAGCTTGCCTATTCCTAATGGCCAGCTCAATGCAATTACTGAAGAACAAGCCTACAATTCTGGCACAGTCGTACGAGGTACCGTTATTATTCATGGCTTTTCAGTACATGCCTTATTTGATTCTGGTGCTTCACATTCATTTATTGCTCGACGGTTAGTACCCACTTTGGGTAAGAAACCAGTAGAAGTACAACAGTCCTATCTGATCAAGGGACCAGGAGGACAAGTGTTTATAATCCGAGAAATGTTGGATAATTGCATAGTAGTGATAGCGGGACATCAGTTACCTGTTTCACTACTACTAATCGAAATGGAGGACTTTGATCTTATACTAGGAATGGATTGGCTAGAAAGGCATCATGCATGTCTTGACTGTTTCCAGAAGACAGTAACATTCCACCTTCCTAACTCGATAGAGTTCCAGTTCATTGGAAAGACATCCAATGATAATATCAAATATATCTCTACATTGAAGGCACAACAGTTGTTAGAGCAAGGGTGCCAAGGTTATTTAGCTTATGTATCCACTACATCAGGGTCAGAAAGAATGATAGAAGATGTGCCTATAGTCTGCGAGTTTACTGATGTATTTCCAGAGGAACTACCTGGATTACCACCTGAGCGAGAGATTGAATTTGAAATCTCTCTCATACCTGATACTCAGCCTATCTCTATCCCTCCATATAGGATGGCACCAGCTGAGTTACGAGAGTTAAAGGTACAATTGCAAGAACTGTTAGATAAAGGATTCATTCGTCCTAGTACTTCACCATGGGGTGCACCTGTCTTATTTGTTAGGAAAAAGGATGGCTCGATGCGGTTGTGCATTGACTATAGACAACTAAACAAGAGGACAATAAAGAACAAGTATCCTCTGCCAAGAATAGATGATCTCTTTGATCAGTTACAAGGTTCAACTGTGTATTCCAAGATTGATTTAAGATCTGGATACCATCAGTTGAAAATTAAAGATACAGATATTCCCAAGACAGCTTTTCGAACTAGATACGGGCATTATGAATTCTTAGTTATGCCTTTTGGACTAACAAATGCCCCAGCAGCCTTCATGGATCTCATGAATAGAGTATTCAAGGAGTTCTTAGATCACTTTGTAGTAGTCTTTATTGATGATGTGCTTATTTACTCAAAGGATAAGTATCTGCATGAACATCATCTCAGGAAGGCACTTGAAACTCTAAGGAAGAACAAACTGTATGCTAAATATAGCAAATGTGACTTCTGGCTATCTGAAGTATCTTTCTTAGGCCATGTTATTTCTGGGGAAGGTATATCAGTTGATCCTACAAAGGTTAGTGCGGTGATGTGTTGGGAATGCCCGAAGACTGTCACAGAAATACGATCTTTTCTGGGTTTAGCTAGATATTATAGAAGATTCGTGAAGGACTTTTCACGGATAGCATTGCCAATGACTAGACTAACTCAAAAGGAGGTCCCATTCTTATGGTCTGATACATGTGAAGCTAGTTTTCAGACACTGAAAGAATGCCTAACATCTGCACCAATCCTTACTCTACCCTACGGGAGTGAAGGGTTTACAGTGTACACTAACGCATCAAAAGAAGGACTTGGGGCGGTTCTTATGCAACATGGTAAG
This sequence comes from Ottelia alismoides, assembly GCA_037367405.1. Lineage (NCBI taxonomy): Eukaryota > Viridiplantae > Streptophyta > Magnoliopsida > Alismatales > Hydrocharitaceae > Ottelia > Ottelia alismoides. The sequence goes on along the minus strand of JAZKJV010000371.1, from coordinate 471,395 downwards.
GTAGTTGCGTATGCATCACGACAGCTCAGGACACATGAGAAGAACTACCCAACACATGACCTTGAATTAGCTGCCGTAGTGTTCGCTTTAAAGATTTGGAGACACTACCTGTATGGTATTACTTTTGAAATCTTCACCGATCATAAAAGCTTGAAATATCTATTTGATCAGAAGGAACTCAATATGAGACAGAGACGGTGGCTAGAGTTGCTGAAAGACTATGATTGCACTATCTCCTACCACCCTGGTAAGGGGAACGTCGTAGCAGATGCCCTTAGTAGAAGAACTTATTCACCCGGGTTAGTGAGTGCTATCTACTTCTGGGGTTTACTATCAACGTTAAGTGAATGGAAACCATTTGATAGTAGTGCTGATACTATAACTATTCCTCATCGATACAAACCAGAAATATGGGATAAAATAAAGAAAGGACAGGAAGATGATCCAGTCCTCAAAGACTTAAAACAACAACTTGAGAAGAATAAGATAGAGGGATTCCAGATACAAGATGGTTTACTGTATAATCATCACAGAGTTTGTGTACCAAACACACCTGAACTAAGGAAATACATCTTATGAGAAGCTCATTGTTCTAGATTATCTATTCATCCAGGAATTACGAAGATGTATAAGGATCTTCATTCATACTTTTGGTGGCCGGGAATGAAGAAAGATGTTGCTGAGTTTGTGAATTCATGTTTCACTTGCCAGCAGGTAAAGGCTTCACACCAAAAGCCACCAGGATTATTGCAACCCCTCCCTATACCTGAATGGAAATGGGAAAGCATTTCCATGGATTTCGTTACTGGCTTACCTCAGACGACTGGTAGTAAAGATAGTATCTGGGTTATAATAGATCGTCTGACAAAGGTAGCACACTTCATTCCGATAAGCTTATCTTTCACTCCAGACCAGCTGGCTGAGTTATATATTACACACGTGATTCGCCTCCATGGTATCCCGAAGGAAGTAGTTTCTGATCGAGATTCACGATTCACCTCACACTATTGGGAGAACTTCATGAAAGCCCTAGGTACACAACTATGCTTGAGTACAGCATATCATCCACAAACAGATGGACAGTCAGAACGTACGATTCAAACACTAGAGGATATGCTACGAGCATGTACCTTAGAATGGAAGGGATCGTGGATTAAACATTTGCCTCTTGTAGAATTAACCTACAATAATAGTTACCATACAAGTATTGGCATGGCACCATTTGAAGCACTATATGGACGAAAGTGTACTACTCCTTTGTGTTGGCAAGAGGTCGGAATAAAGAACCTTTATGATTCAGATAGACTTCAGGAGACACGGGAAGCTGTAGAACTTGCTAGAAAAAGACTATTAACTGCTCAGAGTCACCAGAAAAGTTATAGTGATACCCGGAGAAGAGACCTTGAATTTGAGGTAGGCGACTTTGTATTTCTCAAAGTATCACCTATGAAGGGTGTTCAGAGGTTTGGCTTGCGTGGGAAGTTAGCACCCAGGTTCGTGGGTCCCTTTGAAATTATTCAACGGATTGGAAAAGTTGCCTATAGACTTGCACTTCCTCCACATCTTTCGGCAATACATGATGTATTTCATGTATCAAATCTAAGAAAGTACATTAGGGATCCAGAGCATACGATAAGTTATGATGATTTACATGTTGAGCCAGACTTGACATACCAAGAGATACCTGTGCAAATACTTGAAAGGGATATCAAGAAGTTGAGAAACAAAGAGGTGCCTCTAGTTAAAATATTGTGGCGAAACCAAGAGTTTGAAGAAGCCACATGGGAACCTGAGGTAGAAATGAGAAAGAAATATCCGTACTTGTTTGAATAATAAAATTATGTATTATGTATATGTTCATGACATGACGTTCATTCTCTTTAAGGTTGTTATGATTTCAATCCTCTTTAAGGTTGTTATACCTGCATTTCTAGTCTCGAGGACGAGACTTCCTTTAAGGTTGTTATAATTGTAAAGCCTTGAACTGGGCATATCTCGGATCCTATATAATAAGATCCGGCTCGTAAAGAGGAAACCGGCAGAATTTGTTTCGTGTGAATCGGACTTCGTTTCGATTTGTTATGAATTTCGGAAGAAAGAGAAGTAAGGAAGGCTAAGATGTCATTAATCCATAATGACTGTCATTAAGACTAATTAAACATGATTAAAGAAATTAATGACGATTGAAAGCCGCTAATGATCATTAGTAAACACTAATCAATAGTTAACAAAAGATATGCATAAGCCGCGAAAGTTAAATCGCGATTAGTGAAAGTTAATCACGATTAGTGTTAATTAAGCGTCATTAGCGAATCTAGAATCCTCTAGAATGTTCTAACTTAAGCTCCAAGTTTGGGATAAGTTTTGGCTAAAACTATGGGCCAAAACCATGGGCCGCTAAACCATGGTTAAGGTCTAAACCATGGTTTTCTACCATGGTTAGTGGTTTTCTGGGGCCTATAAATAGACCCCCCTACCCATTCATTCTCTACAAATTCCACTACCACCACCACCCCAAGGTCTAGGGTCGAGAGGTCGGGAGGAGGAGTGGGAGGCGAGGGAGGAGCGCTAGCGAAGCGCTGCCGGGAGAACGAGGAGGAGAAAGGTATGATCCTCTCTTAGTTGCTTCGTAAGCTAGGCTTTCAATTCATACTCTTGTTCTTCCAAGTTTTGTTTTTGATTCATATTTCTTTCCGATTTGTTTTCCTATTGTGGTTCGAGGAGAAATCTGTGTAACACCCTACTTAGGTGCGGGCGGCTATGCACGTCAGTGACCCTGTGATTCGTCACACGTTCACTCATCTAAGACGCGTGGTGTCTACCGATTCTCCATCGTTTATGTTTCTATTCTTCGTATTATGCTTTTATAGTTATTTTGATGGAGAAATCTGTGTAATACCCTACTTAGGTGCGGGCGGCTGTGCACGTCAGTGACCCTGTGATTCGTCGCACGTTCACACACCTAAGATGTGTGGTGTCTACCGGTTCTTCATCTCTTGTTGTTGAGTATATTCTTTCAGTTTCGTTGTTATTTTCCTCTCGATTGATTTTATAGATGAAACTCTTTTCGTTTTTATTTTGAAATATGTCCCAATATAAGGGGAAACTCTGCCGAAATTTTCCGAGAAATATGTCCCGATATAAGGGGAAACTCTGCCGAAATTTTCCGAGAAATATATCCCGATATAAGGGGAAACTCTGCCGAAATTCTAAGAGAAAATATGTTCTTGACGTTCTTCGTGTTCTTCGCGTTCTTCGCGTTCTTCGTTCGTTCTTCGCGTTCTTAACATGTTCTTAGCGTTTTGATACGAAAAAATGAAATTCGATCTTTTCAGGAGCCTTAAATTAGCCTTTCTAAAAACGAAACTCGGTAAAGCCTTGCATACACGAGAAAGAGCTTGATTAGGTAACGAAATCCTTCCTTTTGCTGTTGGGTTTTCATACGAAATTATTGAAATTCTTGATTTTGTATTCTTTGCTACGAGGAACCCTAATTTTGGTTATTTTTGAAAAAGTCTGAAGAATTGCTTTGTGATTCCCACTAAAATAAGATTTACGCATCAAATTGATGCGTTGGCTCTGAAAGTTAGGGTTTGGGAGTTAAAATAGGCATAAATAGGAGTATATATATGGTTATGAATAATATATATGTGAGTCGATACTAAGTATTGCGGTTTAGGCAAATCAAAGACGTAACAAAAGAATTACATCATGTGAATTGGTGTGATTTGAGTTGGATCCTAAAAAGGATCTTGTGTCACGATAAGGATGACTGGGAGTAGTACTACAGGTCGGGCATGCAACCTGTAGGTTGTCGGAAGGAACCCGTATTGGCACTTCCCTACCTAGGTGGTACACGGTTGCCCTGTTATGATAAGTGCGCACAAATTGAATGTTTTGCAACGCGTGGTACCGGGAGCCAATATATTCGGGTTGGAACGACGGAAGATGTGGTCGTGCCATGTGGAGGCACGGGTGGTTCAATAGCGGCTGAATCACGATAACATGTATTTAAAGCCGCTAGGTTATATGATTAAATGTTAGCCTGAGGTTTTAAGCAAACCGAGTCCTCGAGGACGGTGTGCTCTTTTGTTTTTTTCAGGCTGAGGGTTGAGACCCTGTTTAATAAAAGAAAAGGAAATTGTCAGGGTAGTATTGGAGGACTGGTTGAGGCGACGTGCGGCGGCATAAGCTTACCAAGATCAACACAATCTCCAATCCTGAAGCATCCACAGCTTCGGAGTCCAAGAATGGTGGGGTTCCCCTGGACTAATCCCTGATGTGGAATAGAAAGGAATAAGACTTAAGTTAATGAAAAGGAATGAAATTTTTGTGATATAAAGTTTTGAAAAATTACACAATTTGTTTGCTTTTCTCTTCTTCGTTACTTAGCACTCGCTAATTTTTATCCTATGATTTATGGAAAACCCAACAGGTATCGGTGAGCAATCGCAAGGACTTTAAAATTCATCCGGCTTACATACTAGACATCCAGCCAGCCACAGTAGCTTTACTCTTTAAGGTAGTTAGTAATATTTTGTGTATTTTCCTTTCAAGCTGATGTACATGTAAATGGTTATAGTGGGACAGTGTATCATCTGAACTATATTTTGTGAATGGAAAAGTGTTGAAATACTTTCTTCTGAGTATTTTTATTTGCAGTATATTTCTGAATGTTAGTTGTGATTGCTGAATAAATTATTGCTGAGTAAAAAGATCCGGATATGGGAGGATCCGACGACCCGAGAAACGGGGTCGTGACAGGTCCAGATTGGCACGTGCCTGAAACAAGTGAGTTTGGAAATTTTATAAGCATGCCCCACCGACTTCTTCATATTGCAGATATGCCCCTCCATGTTTAGAAATATTTACTACTTAGTCCAACGGTTTTTCTATCTTTTGTAATAAAAATAATTATGTTTTCTTTCAGTTATGCCCATGCATTGTGTTAGCAATATCTTGTGAACCATAACTCTGATTTTAATAATTTTCATGTCATTGGAAAGCTTGTTTCACCCCCTTCAATTTAATGCATTTAAATTCCATTTTTGATCTATTTTGCATGCATTGATTTTTTTAAGATTAATCTTGATAGTCGGCCTTAATATTGAATCAATTTAAGTTACTCATTTGTTGAATTGGCTCTGCTTGATATTAGATCTTCATTAATTAATTTAAGTTGTCATAAGTAATTGATTACTTAATTAGGAGCATGTTTTTGTGTTATTCATCTTCGTTTAATCATTGCATGATTATTTGTCATTTTAAATAAATGTATAATAAAATGATTTGAAAAAAATTGCATTTGTTCTTGTGTGTACTTACATTGTTCTTGACTTAGAACATTTAGAAATCACTTAATTATTTAATTAGAATTAAATCTAGTTAAAAAGTTGCTTGCATCCCTATGATCGACCCTGAACTTTCCCAGGTTTATAAATTAAAACCGAGTCCTCTTTGCGGAGATTTTAGATTCGGTTTTGTTGATTGTGAATTGTTCCTTGCTACAATGAGTGCATGTTATCTTAGCCAATATGTGATTTATCAGTCTATCTGAAATGAATGTTTATGAATGTTCTTAATATTAAGGTCCCTTTGTACAATTAGGGATATGTATGTGGCCATATTAAATATCATGAATATTCAATAATGATATTTAGTCCGAGAAAGAGATGCAATCTTTCTCTAAAAACTGATTTACGACCGACTTCTTGTTGTAAATCCTCTACATAGGAAGAGTTATTCAAAAGTGTCAGAATAATCTAATCAAAATGTTGACTTGATGGGGTCGAGATAAACTAAGACATGAATCGTAACTATTACGATCAGGCATACATCCTTTGACTAGAGATAGATACACATCTATATACCTGAGTATGCATATTGAAGGTGAGGGTATTCGTCTAGCGCATCACAGAAGTGTGGAGATCACATTGTATGTGATCTAGGTCGCCTAGTCACACTAGTCATAAGGGGCAGCGGAATTTCAAAAATTTTCAATGGGACCACATGGATTGGGAGCCTTTCCCAATCCATTCCATCAATATCGCACAAGGTAATATGCTTAGCTCTTGAAGATGATTTTCATCCTTGTGTCTCTAAAAAAGAGACCTCCTCTCTTAAATTTGATCCAACAAAGTGAGTATTTGCAGTGTGTGGATGAGACGTGTGCTTCCTGTAATAAGAATTAATGATCCTAGCGTAGGTTCTCTTGATTTCATCATACAAAATTGTCGTCTTCCGTACGAACATGGGGCATCGAAGAAGATGAAGATCTACAAGCAGTTGATAAGGCAGCGCGACGACGACGATTCTCTCCACAAACCCTATAGTGGACGACCACTTTGGTTTGAGATGGAGAGCCTATGGACGGGTATGGGAGACCAAAAGAGAAAGAGTAAGAGAGAGGATTTTGTTTCTTCAACTTGTGTGTCGAATTATGTAGAGAAAAGCATAGGATTGTCCCTTCTCTTAGACAAAACCATATTACTAGGATGCACTCCTAATTGAAAACAACAGACCTAAATTTTCTTGCAACAATTTACAACAATAGTTAATTAATTTAAAAGAAATAAATAAATTGAAGACATTCTCCAATATATTCAATTCTCATTAGATTAATTCAATGTGGAATAATAAGAAGGAGGAGAGACTCCTTCCTAATTAGAGTGGATGGTCACCATGGAGTCCTTCTCCATGTGGTCTTCTGCTTATAGAATCTCCATTTCAACACCTTTAATCTTTCATTTTGGCCTTAAATCCCTAGTTAAGTGCATGTATATAGCATTAATTTATACAAATTACACTCAATAATTGACATTTAAATATTGTAGAAATATTGGTATTTAATTCCAAAATAAAAGAATAAACAAAAGAAAAGAAAACGAATGAAATGTCAAAGACACTGAGTGATCCTAGACCCCAAGACCCAGACATCATGATGACTTGGTCAACAAGGAATAAAGTAGGGGGAGATAGGGCAATCCAATTGTACAAACAACACTCAAAAATGCTAAATCCATTTAATAATAAATAGTCTTTTGGGACCTATTTTATTTTCATATTTGTATACCTTAAATAATAAAACCCTCAACATGAAACTTGTATATAAAAATACAAAGAAAAATACAAAATTTATTTCACTCAAAAACAATACACAGTGCATCCAGGACACACAGAATAAAAAGCCGCAAATAAAACTTCCTAGACATGTATATCCTACATATAGACTCAAAATTCACCAAACTCACTTTTATTGTTAATAAAATTTAATTATCTATTTAATGAATGTTTTTCATTTAATTTGGAGTTGAGATGCAGAAGTTGGCTCTTGGGTCTCTATTCTTTACATTTTTGACTTTCTTATATTTTATCTACTTGTAAATATTATTCAAAATACATTTAAATAATAAATATAGAATAAAAGTACTAAAAATTTATTAAAATAAATAAAGTATTAAAATACATAGGTAAAGTATACATATATAATACATGTACGTATTTATCTAAGTAAATAAATAAAGTCAGAAAAATATAATAAAAATATGTAAATGTGTAACTAAATAAGTTATAAATAAAAACAAAATGTGTAAATATAATAAAAAAATATAAAATACAAAGTAAAAGTAATATACACTAAACACAGATATATTTACGTATGTATATACATGTAAATAAAAGCACATAATAAATGAGTTTGTAAAAATAAATAAAAACAATAAAATACCACATTAAATTACATGCATTTTTTATGTTTTAACATGAAATTAATAAACTCATTTATTAATTTTAAACCATTTAATAAGGACTTTCTTCCTTGGAATTTGATAGTTCGTCCACGTGGACCAACCAGAGCTCTTCCTTTATTGCCCTCGAGTCAATAGTGCCCCCCTAACTTTAGGTAGAGTCATAGGCACCCGATTTTCTCCCCATTTTTGCCCTTCCTCCATACCGCTCTCTTCCTTGAGCCTCCCTCCATTCTATTCCCCCATCACCCCTACTCCACGCCACACCTCTAGATCCCACCAACCCATTCCTCCTCTACGCGACCTTCTTCCCTTTTTTGCCAAAATCCATGCCTACAAATAAACCCAGCCAACCCTTTTGCAATTTTCGATCCTCGTTCTCTTACATAACCCCAATAGGAGTTCACATATCTACTTGCTAGGTGACAACGAGCAAGACTTTTTCCTTGTCAGTGTAAGGAAGGTCGAGATTTGAGTGATCCAAGTTCGCTGGAGGTCTATCGGTTGAGCTTCCTTTGCTCCCTGGAATAACTAGTTACGAACCGCTGGCTGTAGAATTTTACTTCTCTTTTCTTTCTGGTAGTGTAGTTTATCTCTTAGTTAGTCGTATTAGGCCTTAGATTAGTCTAATTGTTAGATTCTTCATCGGCTAGAGCATTAGGCTCTAGCTCTATTTCCATGTGATCCATTGTGCTTCGAACCATAATTCCATCTCACTTTCCATCCCTATCGCTTTCTCCATCAGAACCCCATGTTTCCCCTAAATTCCATAAGAATCAAGATCAATCTGAAGCTCCGCTCTCTGTCGCATAACCGAAGCTTATCATCCTTCGTTTACCATTGTGAAACAACTTCATTCTAGGCCGAGGAGAACTGCATCGAGCCCTCACTTCTTTTGCACAGGTGTAGGACTTGAGCAGCTTCATGGAACAAAGAATCAAAGCTCCATCTGGAGCTCCAGGTTGCTTGAAACTATCTCGAGACCTAGGTATCGTTCTAGGTACCTAAACACTTTTGAAGCCCCTCGACACGAGCGGAGTATCCCCAAGAACAAGGAGAGGCCATCAGGAGCGAGGGAGGAGGCGCAAGATTTTGATGATGAAAGGAGTAGCCAGAGGTCATTCTTCCGAGTTATACCCAGGTAGCAGTAGCCATCGGATCTTTGGGCCACTCCAATCTCGTTACCAACCATCGGATCTAGCCAATCATCCATTCTCTGATCTTTTGCTAGATATAATCGCGAGCTCCCATCTGCGAAGGGGTATCGTCGTTCAATGCATGACATGTGTCCAAGTGAAGCTCCCAATAATGTTGGATAATGTGAAATATTTGGTAAATATCAACAAGCCCACTTTGCCATTTGTAATTGATAAATATTATTGTAAATATTAACTTTCGTTAAATTTTTTTGTAATATTTGTACAAGGGTTCCCAAACTTCTTCACTTTTGAATACATGTCTTGTGTCAGCTCACCTCACGTGGTCTCCCACATGAGGCAGGGCCATTTTGCATAAAACCCCTCACGTGTTTAGGTATTTGGGATTAGTACTATAATAATATAATTAAGTATTATATTTTGCTACATTTTGCATGCAAGAACATGTAGTATATTTCTATTGTAAAAAGATCCATTCTATGCTCGTACTTATGTATTTGCTTTTCTATTTTTATAAATTAGCTCATGTACTCTATTAATTTTGGGAAATTGCAATAGATGCTTAACATGATGCTTATATACACCCATATTTTTATTTAGGATTATATTTCATTTTTCCATTTATTAAAAATAGAATCAGAGCTATTTATTCCTAGTTTGCATATAAAAATACAAACAAATTATAAAATCAACTATAAAAATTCCAAAATATATATAGTATATATTACTGTATATTCTAACTCCAAACCAAAAATCACAAAAAAAATATAAAAAGAAAACACTAAAAATTACATAACTCTAAAAACATATAAAATCAGTAGAATTAAAAAATAATCCAAAAAATAGTTTCTTATTATAAATATTATTTATATTATATACTATATATTAAAAATAGTTTTGAGTATTTTTGGACTTATTATATATTTTTAAAACCAGTACAATTCGGTCTATTTATTATAGTTATTATTTTGATATATTAAATACATTAAAAATACATAAAAATTATCTAAAAGTCTATAAAAAATCACAAAAATAGAAAAAATATTATAAAGATAAAAACATTTGCTTTTTTGAATTTTGACTATATATAAGTAAATTTATAATTATAGAACCTATATAAACTATATAATATTTATATATACTTGTTATTATTAATTATAAATACCTTATATATTTAAAACCTTTATAAAAATAAAAAGAAGTATTGATGTATATATTTCCTTTATTTTTATTTATTCAATTATCATATACCTTTATGTATTATTTATAATATAAATATTACTATTATCATATATATATATAATTATTATATATTTAGAAACAAAAATAAACTAAAAATTATAAAATTAAAAATAAAATAAAATTTCAAAATAAAAAAAATAAAATAATTAAAAACCATAAAAATTAAATATACTTAAAAGCCCACAAGAAAATTAGGAAAGAAGAAAAGGTACAAAAATATTTATTATTTATTTTTATTAATATATAATAATTATACCTATCGACGATTGCTCCCAGTGGTTCGACCCCTGCTACTTTTCACTATACGTCATTTGTAGGGTATAATAAATTTCACCCCACATCTTATATTCTTTGTGTATTCTATATTGCGTGTTGATTTTTGTCTTATTTGGTTGATTGGGTTCCGAGAGACAAGAGAGGCGTCGATACAGCAATTGCCGGACCTGAACTGCCAAGTACTGTAGGACCTTCAAGATCAGACTCTGGTATCCCCAATCGCCCCAATAAACATCGCTCATTAATAGGAATGGAGGACTATTCTTTCCATATTGATGAGATTCTCAAATCTCACCATATTTTCCCCATGTTTGCAACAACTTTTGTTGCTTGAATTTTCACCAAAATATATCCAAATTATTTTATGATAATTTCAATCATACCCTTGATAATTACGAATAATATTTATCCATCCAATATTAAATATAAATCACATTTACATTTAATTGTACAATGTGAATTTAATTCGCATTTAATTTTATAGTGTGAATCCGATTAACAATAACTTAATGAATTGTAAATCTTATTTACAATTAAATCTCTCTATGATATTACAAACCACATTTACAATATTTATGATTATTGTGGATAGCTCTATCCACATTAATCTTATTTATGATAATTAAATCTATATTTAATTATATTTGATGCCTCTCTACATATGTCCAAATAATGTGAATCATATCCACATTATTAATGATACTTAAATCATATTTAATCAGCATTAATCCAATGCTCATATATTATCAATAATAGAATTATTATTCAACTCTTTCAAGAACAATGTACTTTCTCCGCGGATATTTGGAGATAAGGCCAGGGCAACTGTATATTCCATGTATAGTGACTTGGATAGTGAGATCTAATCTCATATCCAGATCTAGAATACTTCTCATAGATATCTGATCAAGTCAGACAAAATATCCAATCTTTTCATTGCATTTGAATCATATTCATACCAATGCTCAACATTTGGAGTAAGATTGGATAACTAGTCTACTGAGTGGAGTCACTAAAATCCAAACATGTTTCATCACTCCCTCGGAATGAAAGTGTCATTATTATATAATCGATTAAGATCAGACCACCCTCAAATATTCCCAATACCCATATATCTTGCATACTAGAAGACCTAGAATAAACTCGAATTTCTGATCTTATTTGAATTATCTCCTTCAAAATTTTATCGTTAAGTTTATCATTCAAGCATTAGGAGTCGGTATCGATCATATCCTTTCCAAAAGCATATAATATACCTTTAAATCTTTTCTTGTTTCCAAAACAAGATGACCAATGTTGGAAATTGATTTATCCCAATATTTCATGAGTGATATTATGTCTTTCGATTCGGTAGTTAACATGTATGATCCCTTTAAGAGATTGTACTACTCATATGACCTTGTATGCACACCAGCTTGTCAGTGTAGAGACCTTGATAAGGTCATCAACCTAATGATCTGCCTAATGTAAATATTTAGACATATAGTAATACATTTGTCTTTGGTCAAAGGATGTACGCCTATAAGTGACAACATACGACATAGGTTTTAGTTATATCGATCTCGTTAAATCAACTCTTTGACCTAACTCATCCAACACCTCCAAATCTCCAAATATTCTATGCAGAGGACCTGCATCAAGATGTCGATTAGATGTCTGCCTTTGGAGTAAGGATTTCCACCTAATTCTCAGGTTGGAGATCCCTTCTTGATAATCACTTGAAGATGTGGTTGAGTCATCAATCTAACTCTTTAGATATTCAACCCTACACCAGCCTACATGATATCAAGATGGCCATGGTACATAACCCTAATTGTACTAAGGGATCTGTTATGCAAATTAGTTATTCTTCATTTCATATTAAGGAGTGAATTGCAATAACTCTTATTGCATAATGACTCGTTGTGGGTTCACATGTCCAACAATCTCCTACTAGCCCAAAGATACATTAATGGGTTAATCTTTATAAGTTATTTAGACAAATAACTTGGTCAGCTGGCTAGTCATTCTATCCCCAGAGACTATGCCAAGTCCTTTTACAGACTTGCATATCTTCTAGTAACAGTGCTCGTATCCAATGCAACAATTTATACTCAATCTTGTTAAAGTTGTCATAGTGCCTTTGGCACTACAACTCATCTTATTATAGCCAAGTAGGGATTTAAATTATCTTTATCAGAATACCTTTATGCCTGGAGATCTCTATCTCCTTAGATCAAAACATAGTCTTAAGTCTTGTAAGGTATCTGTAGGTAAGACATTTATATCACTATCTACAAAGTCTTATGTTCCTAAGGATAAGAATTTGAGGTCATTATCTCTAAAGTATCGTGTCCTTGAAAATGTTTATTATTACTGCAATTAAGTGTTTTATCTTCATAGTAGGATTGGTAACAATTTACCATTCCCACTGCATGGCAGACATATGGCTTTTGTATATATCTAGCAAACACAAGGCTTCTTATAGATGATACACAAAGGGCATGCAGCTTTAGCATTCACATCCACAATACTTTGAGGTGTTATCCCTTTATATAGGTTAGTATCGTATATTAAGAGAAAGAAGCCTTCCTTGAAGTTTCCTAAGCAGAATCTTTCCAAAGTGTACCCTTCATATGACAATCCCAGTGCCCTTTTCTCTTTGTTTCTGAACAACTTCTAAACTAAGATCTGAGAAGCATCCTTGAGATCTTTTATCTCAAGGATATGGGACAACTAGATTATAAAACACTTATTATCATCCTTGTATCATTCCAAATGATTATGATTTTATCTACATTTAGCACAATGAACATAATAGCACTCCCACTAAGCTTCACATGGTTCATCAAGATTCTACCGAAATCATAACCTTTATAAATAAATCAAATCTGATGTTCTAACTATGAGGATCTTATTTGCGAACATAGATAGAGTACTTTAGCTTGCACACATTGCCTTCCTTATGAAGCCATGAGGCTACTTCACACGAATATCCTCGCTGAGGTATTCATTGAGGAATGCAATATTGACTTCCATCTCCTAGATGTCATAGTCAAGTGTGTAGCTAGAGTTAGCAATATTCTGATGGGTACAAGCATGGTTACTGGAGATCAAGTCTTATCATAGGCGATGTTTTCTCTCCATATCTATCTCTTGTCTACGAACCAAGCTTTGAAGGTCTCTACCTTCCCATTAGGTTCCGTCTTTCTATTTAAGATCCATTTACACCCAACAAGTTTGACCCTTATAGGTGGATCCTCGAGGGTCCATACACAACACTTGTGTGTGAAGTCTACTTTAGGCTTTATTGCTAACACCCAAATCTCCATGTCATGATCCTCAAAAGATTCATTATATGAAGTTATATCATTATCAAACATCTTCGACACATGGAATCCATACTCTCTAAGTGGTCGTACCAACCTCAACCTGATTTGAAGAGGTATGAGTGTTTCATCTTTAATTATATTTTTAGTTTCTGATTTTAGGAACCTTTTTATCCTTTTAGGATTCGATGAGTCCCTTTACTTCATTCTTATTTTAATTCTTAAGGAAGTCATCCTCTATCATATCCTTAGAGATGAAATCTTTTGAGAATCTCATGGTAAGGAAGTAGGTATCTTATTCCATCCTTTATATACCTAATGGAGTAACACTCTCTAGTACTAGATTCTAGCTTACTTGCATCCATGTTTCTGTCATTGATCAAGCAACCCTAAATCCTCATTGTCTAACACTAGATTTGGTTCCAAACCATAGCTCATGAGGGGTTTTTGATACAGATTTACTTGGTATCTTATTAAGGATATATTGCAGTCTATACTGTATTTACCTTGAAACTAAAAAGATAATTATGCTATGATTCATCATTGATCAAATCATGTCACACATGATCTAGTTGCATCCCCCTACACATCCATTGAGATGAGATGTATTAGGAGGAGTGAGATAGTTAACAATATTCCCTTCTCTATAAAATATTCTTATGAATTTATCTCATAGGTACTGGCTACCTCGATCAGAATAAATTCTTTTCATCTTCCTTCTAACTTAGGTTCTCAACCAAATTATAAAATCTTTGAACATTTCAAAGGTTTCCAATGGATAAAGAATTAATCTCATACCACAAATAATCATAGGATATCACATATCATTAATGTTAATTATAGTATAGATTCACCATATACATCAATATGTATGAGGTCTTGAATACCTCTGCATCTTACACCATTGCCAAATAAGGGTGTATTGGATATTTTACTTTGAATATAGTATTCACAAGTATGTAAATTTTGAACTTTTAGATAATATAAAGTTCTATTTCTTACTAGTTTATTGATCTCATCCATAGACTTATGTCATTGTATTGACACCAGATCATTGTCAAATGATCTTCCTCCTCCTTTTGATCCTTTAAGGTTCAATTGTTAGCAATGTGAGCCCGAGGCGAACCATTCCTACAATAAATGTTATTGTAATAAATGATTTATCAATAAAAGTTATTGATGTTTTGTTTCACTCCCTTTCTGATATTGAATGAATGAATGCACTATAAGGTCCCTCTGTACAATAAGGGTTATGTACCATGGCCAACTTGATAATCATACAGCTGTTGATTCAATGATTGAATCATAGATGCTAATGCTTGGATGAATATCTAAGGAGTTAGATAGAGGACTCATCAAGCATCATCAATGATTAACAAGTAGTGATCTCCAGTCTGAGTGGGAGATGGCAATCCCATCTCATTAGACTGATATCTGATCGACCTCTTGATGCAGGTCCTCTGCATAGGAATATTGATTCGGAGGTATCAGATTAGTTGAGTCAATGAGTTGACTTAACGAGATCGAGATAACCAAAGACCTATGATGAATACTGTCACATCACAGTCAAACATCCTTTGACCAGAGACAGATATATTACTATATGTCTGAGCATGTACATTTGGCAGACCAATAGGTTGATGACCTAATCAAGGTCTATACACCGGCGAGCTGGTGTGCATGTAAGGGCATATGAGTAATATGATCTCTCAAAGGGATCATACAGGTTCACTTGTGGACCAGGAGACATGAGCTCACTCATGAGGTATTGGGATTGACCAAATTCCATGCATGGTCATCATGCTTTAGAAGCATGATATGAATTTGAAGGTAAGATATATGCTTTGTGAAAGCATATGATCTGTACCATATCCCAAGGACCAAGATTGAGAAACTTAATGATCAGACTATGAAGATGACAGTGTAAAAGTGATCTTTATCTTCATGATGATCATGAGTCTTCCAGTATGCAGGATGTGCAGGTATTAGGAATACCTGAAGGGTGATTTGATCATAAACGATTGTATAACCATGACACTTCCATTCCGAGGGAGTGATGAAACAGGTCTGGATTTTAGTGACTCCTCTCATTAGAGAAGTGACCTAATCTTAGTCCATGTACTGGACATTGATCTGAATGAGATTCAGATGCAATGAGAAGATTAGGTTTACGGTCTTGATTTAATCAAGCATCTATGAGAGGTCCATGGGATCTGGATTTGAGATGAGATCTCAATATCCAAGTCACTATACGTGGAACAATACAATCGCCCTGTCCTTATCTTCAAGTATCTGAGGAGAAATAGCATTGTTCTTAAATGGTTTAAGAGCAATTCCATAAGATCTAAGCAAAGAGAAGTTGATAATTAAATGTGATTTAATTATCATGATGTATGAGAAATTATCCAATATAATCAAATGTGATTTAATTATTATGGATAAGAATAATGTGGATAGTAATATCCAATTATTCCTAATATATTATAAATGTGATTTATAATGTATTAGAGAGAGCTAAATATAATTTATATTAGTAGATTAATTATTAATGTGTATTGGATACACATTGTTTAATTAATTGAAAATGTAAATTACATTTTGTTTTGGGTTGTGAATTTGATTCACAATATTCCAATGTCAAGATTGCAATATTCCCAAAATTAATTGAGAATTATTTTGGTGAATTAATATACCAACAAATTGTTGTTGGTAAAATAAATAGAGAGAAAAATAAGGAGATTGAACTCCTCATTAGGAATGAGGGGGGCGGCACTGAATTCCCTTGGGGAATTGGTGGCCGTCCCCTCTTCCAAATAAGGAGAGCATCTCCTTTGTCTTCTCTCTCTCTTATTTGATTGATTTAGATTTGGTATTAATATTTATTTGATTTATCAAATATATTTTATCAAATTAAATCACAAAGTTGTTGGCTTTTACCAACAACAATCTTGACCATTGGATTGTCATAAATCAATCTCAACCATTGATTTTATATGACACATGAATTGAGATCCATGGATCCCAAAACCCTATAAATAGAGAGGCACTCTTGGCTCTCTCTTTACACATGCTATTGTAGCAAAACTCTCTATCTCTTTCTCTCATACTCGACAGCCCTCTCTCCCTCTTGGTGGCCGTCCACCCTCGTGGAGGGAATCGTCGTCGCCCTCGCCTTCGTGCTACCGCTTCGACGCTCTGCGGTTCTCCGTCTACTTCGAGTGCTTCGCCCGCGAAGGAGACGTTTGATCTCGTGCGACGAGATCAGGGGCAACCGCGCTTGGATCAACTTCTTGGATTGCGAGGACACCGCGGTTCATCCCCGTGCTCGCAAGCGATCTCTCCGACGATCGGACTTGAGACAGGAGGTCTCTTCTCTTAGAGACTCGATCAACCACGCTTCAAGAGGTATTGCATTATACTTATTGTGGTTTTAGATGAAACGATCCGAGAATGGTTCTTGGATCATGTGGTTTCATCGAATAAAATTTTTAAAAATTCCGCTGCACCGAACAACTAGTGCGACTAGTCGTTCTTCGTCGTATCCGATACGACGCTCACGCTTCCGTGATGCGCTTGAGGATCTCTCCATATCCTTCAAGTGGTATCAGAGCCTTAGGTCGACGGTTTCGAATAGTGATTCGTTAACCAAGGACGACTTGGGTTCGCAAAGGTCGCGAAAGTTTTCATCGCATTTGATTTCGCAGATCTGTTTAGTAAATAAATTCGGCACTGTTTAAATTGTTTAAACACGAATTTTATACTTGCATTATGTTCCCCATTAAATAAGGAAACCATAGGATCTGAGTTTGCGTAAATCGGATTTTGTATGCTCGAGATATGGTCGTTTTAATGGACATGTATGCACTGTTGCGGGAACTGTGAATCTGAACGTGATTAAAATGTTAATTACTGTTTAGACTTGCCTCGAAATGCGTGAAACATCACTTAGGTTCTGTCCTAAATCAAATTAGCAAACTTTAGAAATTGACTTTGCTTAATTTGTATTTAATATGATTGAGATATGCCAATTTTAGTAAGTAGGGGTCACTGCTGAAATTGCTTTCCTAATCTAGAACCAAGTGATTGTCAATTAGTGAAATTAATTATTAATTTCGTGAAATAATCTTGAAAAATATTTGTGAAATATTGAAACATGATTATTTGCCTAATTGAATTGGCCCCAACCAATTAGTTGATTAGATTTGATCTAAACCTTAATTGGAATTACAATCATCAAACTTTTGCTTGAATAGGACTTGGGAATTTGCCTAGCAAATTTCCTTAAAATCAAAATTGTTTTGATTACTATATGGTATAATTTCGGTTGAAGAACCGATGATCATCTCAAGTACAAAGTAATCAATTTGGCATTATCCTTTCCCGAGGTGGATATGGTGTCTAGTCGGGGATCGCTGGTCAGCGGGTTGCAACGTATGTGGTCCGCCCCACTCCCGTCGGTACTGGCCATGACAGCGGGTAGGGCCGGGATAATGTCCGAGGGATTATGATGTATTTTTCTAATTATTAAAATTCGACCTAATACGTACTTTGAGAATAATATCATATATGTATATTCAAGCATAAAATTAAGTTTGATTGATTAAATTGGATTGATAATTAATTTAATATGATTAAGTTAATTATATCCAATTGAGAATACTCTAATATGATTAGAGTTAATAATTCCCTTGGAAGAATTAATTATATGAATGAGATTCATAGTAATTAATTAAATTTGAATAAAAGATGGAGGATCACATAAGTGACATCCATGGTCTCCCGTCAAGGCGAAGGGTTTCGTCGCCAAATATTATATGTGGGAGACGCCTGTCCGAAGTGACAGCTCCCACATATGATCAGTTTGGATCGGGCTCGTCGCTTCTCGAAAGAGTAAGGACGTATGCGTAGTGACCCCAATATCGGGTCCTCATATTATTGGGGCGATATTGGATTGCGCATAGCGAGTTGTATTCCTGTTGACGGTTGGTTCAATTAATGACGAGTCAACATCACCTTAGGGGTGGTGGGCTCGGGTATTAAAGACCGAATTGTGAAATGCAAGTTGGACTTGCAAGGCGGAATGTTTCCCGCTTCTCTTTATCAGAGCCATAGGTTCTCATATTATTGGGATATGACAATGATAAAGAGGAGATCCCAGTTCTTGCTTGAGATATATTGGTAAGTATATCTCCTACTTTGAAAGTGAATAAGGGAATAAACTTTCATAGTTGACATAGCAAGACTAATTTGATTTAAAATGCCTTAATCAAATAAATAAAATTAAATTGAATATATGATTATATGTTCTAATATAGTGCATTCTCAATTTCAGAAAATGAAGGCCATGAACCCACTGAACAGGCTTCTGGAGGTCAACCAATTGACCGGACCAAATTACTTGGATTGGATCCGTAATTTGGAGCTTGTGCTTTCGGCAGAGCGTATCAGTTATGTGCTCTCTGAAAACAAACTTGAAAACCCTAAATCTAAGGAAGACAAAGCATATAATGACAAGTATGATGAAGATCATGTCTTGGCTAGGTGCTATATCTTGGGTTCTCTCTCCAATGTTCTTCAGAAGCAACATGTGGAGATGAGTACTTGCCAGGATATCATGCAGAATCTAAAGGATATGTTTGGTGACATTAACCGCACCCAGCGGTACAATGTTATGAAAGAACTGATTCGCTGCAAGATGCAGGAAGGGACCTCGGTCCATGAGCATGTACTCAAAATGTTTGGGTACTTGTCAGAGCTTGAGACTCTGGGGGCGACGATGGATGCAGACATGCAATCTGATTTCATTCTGCTGTCATTGCCCAAATCTTTCAATAACTTTGTGGTGTCATTCCATATGAATAAGCTGGAACTGACAAATGCTGGGCTTCTTGCTGCATTAAAGTCTGCAGAAGACGTAATGAAGAAAGATGGTCCATCTGGCACTGCAATGGTTGCACAAGTCAGAGGGAAGCGCGGTCGGAAGCAAGGTTCTCGGAAGGGCCCGGCCCAGAAGAGAAAGAAGAAGGGACAAAGTGTTGCCTCATCTTCCAATGCATCCACTTTAATGGCGTCGAAGAAAACTGACGTTTGTCACCACTGCAAGAAGCCGGGGCACTGGAAGCGTAATTGCCCAGATTACCTGAAGTCGGTCGACAAAGGTAAAGCCCCGGCAGGTATGAAATCTACTCTTATCATTGAAACCAGCTTTCTCGTTGGACGAGAAGGAAGTTGGGTAGTTGATTCTGGTGCTTCTGTTCATGTATGCAATTTGTTGCATTTGTTTCAAGAAACTAGACAGCTTGAAGAAGGGGAGATATTCATCCAGATGGGATCTGATGCAAGTGTTGCAGCAGTCGCCGTCGGGACCTGCAGACTATCATTATCTAGTGGAAGAGTCCTAGTACTTAAAGAGTGTCTTTATGTACCTGAAGTCAGAAGGAATTTGATATCTGTATCTAAGCTAGTTAGAAGTGGATATTCATTCCTATTTTGTAATAAATTAGTCATAAATCATTATGATAAATATATTGCAGAAGGTATTTTGACTTCTGGAGGACTCTATGAATTGTGCATTAATGAGCATGTCATGAATGTTACAACCACTAATAAAAACCCTAAAAGATCCAGGAGTAATATAAATCATTCAAACATGATTTGGCATCAAAGGCTTGGTCATTTATCTGTTGATAGGATCAATAGATTGATAAAGGATGGACCTTTGGATTTTCTACAGGTTCAGCCTTTACCTACCTGTGAACATTGTATTCGAGGTAAAATGACCCGGATGCCTTTCCGTAACAAGGTTACAAGATGTGAAGGTATTATTGACTTAATACATACTGATGTATGCGGTCCCTTCAGTACCGCGACTCGAAATGGATATCGATATTATTTGACATTTATTGATGACCATTCGCGATACGGGTTTATCTTCCTATTACGTCATAAGTCTGAAACCTTTGAAAAGTTCAAAGAGTTCAAGGTTTTGGTTGAGAACCAAACCAATAGGAAGATTAAACGAATTCGATCTGATCGAGGTGGCGAGTACCTATCAGATGAATTTAAGGAATACCTTAAAGAGAATGGAATTATTTCCAATCTCACTCCTCCTGGAACTCCCCAACTTAATGGTGTTGCTGAAAGACGCAACAGAACCATCATGGATATGGTTCGTTCAATGATGAGTAAAGCACATTTACCACTTAGTTTCTGGGGATATGCAGTAGAAACTGCAATATATATCCTAAATAAGATTCCTAGCAAATCCGTACCTAAGACACCTCATGAGCTATGGTATGGAACCAAGCCTAGTGTTAATCACTTAAGGGTTTGGGGTTGCTTGGTCCATGCAAAGAATGTGGATGTAAGTAAGCTAGAATCTCGCTCTCGTGAGTGCTACTTCATTAGGTATGTTAGAGATGGTATTGGATATCAACTTTATGACCCTAAGACCCAAAAGGTTTTTGTCTCTAGAGATGTGAAATTTCTGGAGGATGATTTCCTTAAAGGTCAAGACAAAAGTGAAGTAGAGGAACTCATTGAGTCCCCTGAGGACTCTGAGCTTCCTGAACCAGAAACTGAAGAGATAAATAAAGATGAAACACCTATACCTCTTCGAAGGAGTTCGAGGGTGGTTGCACCACCTGAAAGGTATGGATTCCATGTGTCAGGTGAAACTGACAGTGATCCTACTTCATTTGATGAAGCACTCGCGGATCATGACATGGATAGATGGATGCTAGCAATGAAGTCAGAAATTGACTCCATGGATAAGAATGGTGTATGGACCCTAGAGGATCCACCTAAAGGGGTAAAACCCATTGGGTGCAAATGGATCTTCAAGAGAAAAAAGGGACCTGATGGGAAAGTAGATACTTTCAAGGCACGGCTCGTAGCCAAGGGCTACACACAGAGAGAAGGCATCGACTACGATGAGACATTCTCTCCTGTGGCTATGCTTAAATCCATCAGGGCATTGCTAGCTATAGCTGCATATCTTGACTATGACATCTGGCAGATGGACGTCAAGACGGGTTTCCTCAATGGATACCTCGAGGAGGATATCTACATGGAGCAGCCCCAGGGCTTCATAACTGAGGATGGCAAAATATGCAAGCTGAAGAAATCCATCTATGGGCTCAAGCAAGCTTCTCGTAGCTGGAACATCAGATTTTACGAAACCATAAAGAGTTATGATTTTGTGCAGAATCCTGATGAACCTTGTGTGTGCAAGAAGCTTAGTGGGAGCGCCATTGTGTTCATCGTGCTTTATGTAGATGACATCCTTATCATTGGGAATGATACATGGATGATGACCAGTGTGAAGATTTGGCTGTCCCATACCTTTGAGATGAAAGATCTTGGAGAAGCCTCTTACATCTTGGGTCTGAAGCTGTTCAGAAACCGAGAGAAGAGGATATTGGGATTGTCACAACAAGGATACATTAAGAAGATTCTTGAACGATTCCGTATGGATAGTTCCAAGAAAGGATTCCTACCCTTAAGACATGGTATCCACATGTCTAAAGGAATGGCTCCTCAAATTGTTGAGGAAAAGAAGGCCATGGCTGGATGTCCTTATGCATCAGCTGTAGGAAGCTTAATGTATGCCATGATGTGTACTAGGCCAGATATCTGCCATGCAGTGGGAGTGGTAAGCCGTTACCAATCCTGCTATGGAGAACAACACTGGAATGCAGTAAAGAACATATTCAAATATCTTAGACGGACGCAAGATTACATCTTGGTCTATGGAGATGGTGATCTCCAAGTCTTGGGATATACAGATTCTGACTTCCAATCCGATATTGATGATCGAAAGTCGACATCAGGGTTTGTGTTCCTGTTGAACGGTGGTGCTGTGAGCTGGAGAAGCAAGAAGCAGGACACTACGGCAGATTCAACAACAGAAGCCGAATACATTGCCGCATCGGATGCTACAAAGGAGGCGGTGTGGTTGCGCAAGTTCGTCCAGGAACTTGGCGTAGTTTCCTCTGATACTCCCATCCCGCTACTCTGTGAACTCACGGGAGCCATTGCCCAGGCGAAGGAACCCAGATGGCATCAGAAGAGCAAGCACGTAGAAAGGAAATACCACATCATTCGGGAGATTCAAAAGCGTGGTGACATCATCATCACCAAGGTGGCCTCTGCCGACAACGTTGCTGATCCTCTTACCAAACCTCTGACACAGAAGGTTTTTGACCAGCATGTAATGAGTATGGGTTTAAGGCTTGTTCCTGAATGGTTCTGAGGGCTAGTGGGAGATTGTTAGCAATGTGAGCCCGAGGCGAACCATTCCTACAATAAATGTTATTGTAATAAATGATTTATCAATAAAAGTTATTGATGTTTTGTTTCACTCCCTTTCTGATATTGAATGAATGAATGCACTATAAGGTCCCTCTATACAATAAGGGTTATGTACCATGGCCAACTTGATAATCATACAGCTGTTGATTCAATGATTGAATCATAGATGCTAATGCTTGGATGAATATCTAAGGAGTTAGATAGAGGACTCATCAAGCATCATCAATGATTAACAAGTAGTGATCTCCATTCTGAGTGGGAGATGGCAATCCCATCTCATTAGACTGATATCTTATCGACCTCTTGATGCAGGTCCTCTGCATAGGAATATTGATTCGGAGGTATCAGATTAGTTGAGTCAATGAGTTGACTTAACGAGATCGAGATAACCAAAGACCTATGATGAATACTGTCACATCACAGGCAAACATCCTCTGACCAGAGACAGATATATTACTATATGTCTGAGCATGTACATTTGGCAGACCAATAGGTTGATGACCTAATCAAGGTCTATACACCGACGAGCTGGTGTGCATGTAAGGGCATATGAGTAATATGATCTCTCAAAGGGATCATACAGGTTCACTTGTGGACCAGGAGACATGAGCTCACTCATGAGGTATTGGGATTGACCAAATTCCATGCATGGTCATCATGCTTTAGAAGCATGATATGAATTTGAAGGTAAGATATATGCTTTGTGAAAGCATATGATCTGTACCATATCCCAAGGACCAAGATTGAGAAACTTAATGATCAGACTATGAAGATGACAGTGTAAAAGTGATCTTTATCTTCATGATGATCCATGAGTCTTCCAGTATGCAGGATGTGCAGGTATTAGGAATACCTGAAGGGTGATTTGATCATAAACGATTGTATAACCATGACACTTCCATTCCGAGGGAGTGATGAAACAGGTCTGGATTTTAGTGACTCCTCTCCTTAGAGAAGTGACCTAATCTTAGTCCATGTACTAGACATTGATCTGAATGAGATTCAGATGCAATGAGAAGATTAGGTTTACGCTCTTGATTTAATCAAGCATCTATGAGAGGTCCATGGGATCTGGATTTGAGATGAGATCTCAATATCCAAGTCACTATACGTGGAACAATACAATCGCCCTGTCCTTATCTCCAAGTATCTGAGGAGAAATAGCATTGTTCTTAAATGGTTTAAGAGCAATTCCATAAGATCTAAGAAAAGAGAAGTTGATAATTAAATGTGATTTAATTATCATGATGTATGAGAAATTATCCAATATAATCAAATGTGATTTAATTATTATGGATAAGAATAATGTGGATAGTAATATCCAATTATTCCTAATATATTATAAATGTGATTTATAATGTATTAGAGAGAGCTAAATATAATTTATATTAGTAGATTAATTATTAATGTGTATTGGATACACAATGTTTAATTAATTGAAAATGTAAATTACATTTTGTTTTGGGTTGTGAATTTGATTCGCAATATTCCAATGTCAAGATTGCAATATTCCCAAAATTAATTGAGAATTATTTTGGTGAATTAATATACCAACAAATTGTTGTTGGTAAAATAAATAGAGAGAAAAATAAGGAGATTGAACTCCTCATTAGGAATGAGGGGGGCGGCACTCAATTCCCTTGGGGAATTGGTGGCCGTCCCCTCTTCCAAATAAGGAGAGCATCTCCTTTGTCTTCTCTCTCTCTTATTTGATTGATTTAGATTTGGTATTAATATTTATTTGATTTATCAAATATATTTTATCAAATTAAATCACAAAGTTGTTGGCTTTTACCAACAACAATCTTGACCATTGGATTGTCATAAATCTATCTCAACCATTGATTTTATATGACACATGGATTGAGATCCATGGATCCCAAAACCCTATAAATAGAGAGGCACTCTTGGCTCTCTCTTTACACATGCTATTGTAGCAAAACTCTCTCTCTCTTTCTCTCATACTCGACAGCCCGCTCTCCCTCTTGGTGGTCGTCCACCCTAGTGGAGGGAATCGTCGTCGCCCTCGCCTTCGTGCTACCGCTTCAACGCTCTACGGTTCTCCATCTACTTCGAGTGCTTCGCCCGCAAAGGAGACGTTTGATCTCGTGCGACGAGATCAGGGGCAACCACGCTTGGATCAACTTCTTGGATTGCGAGGACACCGCGGTTCATCCCCGCGCTCGCAAGCGATCTCTCCGATGATCGGACTTGAGACAGGAGGTCTCTTCTCTTAGAGACTCGATCAACCACGCTTCAAGAGGTATTGCATTATACTTATTGTGGTTTTAGATGAAACGATCCGAGAATGGTTCTTGGATCATGTGGTTTCATCGAATAAATTTTTTAAAAATTCCGCTGCACCGAACAACTAGTGCGACTAGTCGTTCTTCATCGTATCCGATACGACGCTCACGCTTCCGTGATGCGCTTGAGGATCTCTCCATATCCTTCAAGTGGTATCAGATCCTTAGGTCGACGGTTTCGAATAGTGATTCATTAACCAAGGACGACTTGGGTTCGCAAAGGTCGCGAAAGTTTTCATCGCATTTGATTTCGCAGATCTGTTTAGTAAATAAATTCGGCACTGTTTAAGTTGTTTAAACACGAATTTTATACTTGGATTATGTTACCCATTAAATAAGGAAACCATAGGATCTGAGTTTGCGTAAATCGGATTTCGTATGCTCGAGATATGGTCGTTTTAATGGACATGTATGCACTGTTGCGGGAACTGTGAATCTGAACGTGATTAAAATGTTAATTACTGTTTAGACTTGCCTCTAAATGCGTGAAACATCACTTAGGTTCTGTCCTAAATCAAATTAGAAAACTTTAGAAATTGACTTTGCTTAATTTGGATTTAATATGATTGAGATATGCCAATTTTAGTAAGTAGGGGTCACTGCTGAAATTGCTTTCCTAATCTAGAACCAAGTGATTGTCAATAAGTGAAATTAATTGTTAATTTCGTGAAATAATCTTGAAAAATATTTGTGAAATATTGAAACATGATTATTTGCCTAATTGACTTGGCCCCAACCAATTAGTTGATTAGATTTGATCTAAACCTTAATTGGAATTACAATCATCAAACTTTTGCTTGAATAGGACTTGGGAATTTGCCTAGCAAATTTCCTTAAAATCAAAATTGTTTTGATTACTATATGGTATAATTTCGGTTGAAGAACCGATGATCATCTCAAGTACAGAGTAATCAATTTGGCATTATCCTTTCCCGAGGTGGATATGGTGTCTAGTCGGGGATTGCTGGTCAGCGGGTTGCAACGTATGTGGTCCGCCCCACTCCCGTCGGTACTGGACATGACAATGGGTAGGGCCGGGATAATGTCCGAGGGATTATGATGTATTTTTCTAATTATTAAAATTCGAATTAATACGTACTTTGAGAATAATATCATATATGTATATTCAAGCATAAAATTAAGTTTGATTGATTAAATTGGATTGATAATTAATTTAATATGATTAAGTTAATTATATCCAATTGAGAATACTCTAATATGATTAGAGTTAATAATTCCCTTGGAAGAATTAATTATATGAATGAGATTCATAGTAATTAATTAAATTTGAATAAGAGATGGAGGATCACATAAGTGACATCCATGGTCTCCCGTCAAGGCGAAGGGTTTCGTCGCCAAATATTATATGTGGGAGACGCCTGTCCGAAGTGACAGCTCCCACATATGATCCGTTTGGATCGGGCTCGTCGCTTCTCGAAAGAGTAAGGACGTATGCGTAGTGACCCCAATATCGGGTCCTCATATTATTGGGGCGATATTGGATTGCGCATAGCGAGTTGTATTCCTGTTGACGGTTGGTTCAATTAATGACGAGTCAACATCACCTTAGGGGTGGTGGGCTCGGGTATTAAAGACCGAATTGGGAAATGCAAGTTGGACTTACAAGGCGGAATGTGTTCCCGCTTCTCTTTATCAGAGTCATAGGTTCTCATATTATTGGGATATGACAATGATAAAGAGGAGATCCCAGTTCTTGCTTGAGATATATTGGTAAGTATATCTCCTACTTTGAAAGTGAATAAGGGAATAAACTTTCATAGTTGACATAGCAAGACTAATTTGATTTAAAATGCCTTAATCAAATAAATAAAATTAAATTGAATATATGATTATATGTTCTAATATAGTGCATTCTCAATTTCAGAAAATGAAGGCCATGAACCCACTGAACAGGCTTCTGGAGGTCAACCAATTGACCGGACCAAATTACTTGGATTGGATCCGTAATTTGGAGCTTGTGCTTTCGGCAGAGCGTATCAGTTATGTGCTCTCTGAAAACAAACTTGAAAACCCTAAATCTAAGGAAGACAAAGCATATAATGACAAGTATGATGAAGATCATGTCTTGGATAGGTGCTATATCTTGGTTTCTCTCTCCAATGTTCTTCAGAAGCAACATGTGGAGATGAGTACTTGCCAGGATATCATGCAGAATCTAAAGGATATGTTTGGTGACATTAACCGCACCCAGCGGTACAATGTTATGAAAGAACTCATTCGCTGCAAGATGCAGGAAGGGACCTCGGTCCATGAGCATGTACTCAAAATGTTTGGGTACTTGTCAGAGCTTGAGACTCTGGGGGCGACGATGGATGCAGACATGCAATCTGATTTCATTCTGCTGTCATTGCCCAAATCTTTCAATAACTTTGTGGTGTCATTCCATATGAATAAGCTGGAACTGACAAATGCTGGGATTCTTGCTGCATTAAAGTCTGCAGAAGACGTAATGAAGAAAGATGGTCCATCTGGCACTGCAATGGTTGCACAGGTCAGAGGGAAGCGCGGTCGGAAGCAAGGTTCTCGGAAGGGCCCGACCCAGAAGAGAAAGAAGAAGGGACAAAGTGTTGCCTCATCTTCCAATGCATCCACTTTAATGGCGTCGAAGAAAACTGACATTTGTCACCACTGCAAGAAGCCGGGGCACTGGAAGCGTAATTGCCCAGATTACCTGAAGTCGGTCGACAAAGGTAAAGCCCCAGCAGGTATGAAATCTACTCTTATCATTGAAACCAGCTTTCTCGTTGGACGAGAAGGAAGTTGGGTAGTTGATTCTGGTGCTTCTGTTCATGTATGCAATTTGTTGCATTTGTTTCCTGAAACTAGACAGCTTGAAGAAGGGGAGATAGTCATCCAGATGGGATCTGATGCAAGTGTTGCAGCAGTCGCCGTCGGGACCTGCAGACTATCATTATCTAGTGGAAGAGTCCTAGTACTTAAAGAGTGTCTTTATGTACCTGAAGTCAGAAGGAATTTGATATCTGTATCTAAGCTAGTTAGAAGTGGATATTCATTCCTATTTTGTAATAAATTAGTCATAAATCATTATGATAAATATATTGCAGAAGGTATTTTGACTTCTGGAGGACTCTATGAATTGTGCATTAATGAGCATGTCATGAATGTTACAACCACTAATAAAAACCCTAAAAGATCCAGGAGTAATATAAATCATTCAAACATGATTTGGCATCAAAGGCTTGGTCATTTATCTGTTGATAGGATCAATAGATTGATAAAGGATGGACCTTTGGATTTTCTACAGGTTCAGCCTTTACCTACCTGTGAACATTGTATTCAAGGTAAAATGACCCGGATGCCTTTCCGTAACAAGGTTACAAGATGTGAAGGTATTATTGACTTAATACATACTGATGTATGCGGTCCCTTCAGTACCGCGACTCGAAGTGGATATCGATATTATTTGACATTTATTGATGACCATTCGCGATACTGGTTTATCTTCCTATTACATCATAAGTCTGAAACCTTTGAAAAGTTCAAAGAGTTCAAGGTTTTGGTTGAGAACCAAACCAATAGGAAGAT
Organism: Ottelia alismoides; assembly: GCA_037367405.1. Classification (NCBI taxonomy): domain Eukaryota; kingdom Viridiplantae; phylum Streptophyta; class Magnoliopsida; order Alismatales; family Hydrocharitaceae; genus Ottelia; species Ottelia alismoides. The sequence goes on along the minus strand of JAZKJV010000371.1, from coordinate 442,482 downwards.
TAAACGAATTCGATCTGATCGGGGTGGCGAGTACCTATCAGATGAATTTAAGGAATACCTTAAAGAGAATGGAATTATTTCCAATCTCACTCCTCCTGGAACTCCCCAACTTAATGGTGTTGCTGAAAGACGCAACAGAACCATCATGGATATGGTTCGTTCAATGATGAGTAAAGCGCATTTACCACTTAGTTTCTGGGGATATGCAGTAGAGACTGCAATGTATATCCTAAATAAGATTCCTAGCAAATCCGTACCTAAGACACCTCATGAGCTATGGTATGGAACCAAGCCTAGTGTTAATCACTTAAGGGTTTGGGGTTGCTTGGTCCATGCAAAGAATGTGGATGTAAGTAAGCTAGAATCTCGCCCTCGTGAGTGCTACTTCATTGGGTATGTTAGAGATGGTATTGGATATCAACTTTATGACCCTGAGACCCAAAAGGTTTTTGTCTCTAGAGATGTGAAATTTCTGGAGGATGATTTCCTTAAAGGTCAAGACAAAAGTGAAGTAGAGGAACTCATTGAGTCCCCTGAGGACTCTGAGCTTCCTGAACCAGAAACTGAAGAGATAAATAAAGATGAAACAGCTATACCTCTTCGAAGGAGTTCGAGGGTGGTTGCACCACCTGAAAGGTATGGATTCCATGTGTTAGGTGAAACTGACAGTGATCCTACTTCATTTGATGAAGCACTCGCGGATCATGACATGGATAGATGGATGCTAGCAATGAAGTCAGAAATTGACTCCATGCATAAGAATGGTGTATGGACCCTAGAGGATCCACCTAAAGGGGTAAAACCCATAGGGTGCAAATGGATCTTCAAGAGAAAGAGGGGACCTGATGGGAAAGTAGATACTTTCAAGGCACGGCTCGTAGCCAAGGGCTACACACAGAGAGAAGGCATCGACTACAATGAGACATTCTCTCCTGTGGCTATGCTTAAATCCATCAGGGCATTGCTAGCTATAGCTGCATATCTTGACTACGACATCTGGCAGATGGACGTCAAGACGGCTTTCCTCAATGGATACCTCGAGGAGGATATCTACATGGAGCAGCCCCAGGGCTTCATAACTGAGGATGGCAAAATATGCAAGCTGAAGAAATCCATCTATGGGCTCAAGCAAGCTTCTAGTAGCTGGAACATCAGATTTGACGAAACCATAAAGAGTTATGATTTTGTGCAGAATCCTGATGAACCTTGTGTGTGCAAGAAGCTTAGTGGGAGCGCCATTGTGTTCATCGTGCTTTATGTAGATGACATCCTTATCGTTGGGAATGATACAGGGATGATGACCAGTGTGAAGATTTGGCTGTCCCATACCTTTGAGATGAAAGATCTTGGAGAAGCCTCTTACATCTTGGGTCTGAAGCTGTTCAGAAACCGAGAGAAGAGGATATTGGGATTGTCACAACAAGGATACATTAAGAAGATTCTTGAACGATTCCGTATGGATAGTTCCAAGAAAGGATTCCTACCCTTAAGACATGGTATCCACATGTCTAAAGGAATGGCTCCTCAAACTGTTGAGGAAAAGAAGGCCATGGCTGGATGTCCTTATGCATCAGCTGTAGGAAGCTTAATGTATGCCATGATGTGTACTAGGCCAGATATCTGCCATGCAATGGGAGTGGTAAGCCGTTACCAATCCTGCTATGGAGAACAACACTGGAATGCAGTAAAGAACATATTCAAATATCTTAGACGGACGCAAGATTACATCTTGGTCTATGGAGATGGTGATCTCCAAGTCTTGGGATATACAGATTCTGACTTCCAATCCGATATTGATGATCGAAAGTCGACATCAAGGTTTGTGTTCCTGTTGAACGGTGGTGCTGTGAGCTGGAGAAGCAAGAAGCAGAACACTACGACAGATTCAACAACAGAAGCCAAATACATTGCTGCATCGGATGCTGCAAAGGAGGCGGTGTGGTTGCGCAAGTTCGTCCAGGAACTTGGCGTAGTTTCCTCTGATACTCCCATCCCGCTACTCTGTGAACACACGGGAGCCATTGCCCAGGCGAAGGAACCCAGATGGCATCAGAAGAGCAAGCACGTAGAAAGGAAATACCACATCATTCGGGAGATTCAAAAGCGTGGTGACATCATCATCACCAAGGTGGCCTCTGCCGACAACGTTGCTGATCCTCTTACCAAACCTCTGACACAGAAGGTTTTTGACCAGCATGTAATGAGTATGGGTTTAAGGCTTGTTCCTGAATGGTTCTGAGGGCTAGTGGGAGATTGTTAGCAATGTGAGCCCGAGGCGAACCATTCCTACAATAAATGTTATTGTAATAAATGATTTATCAATAAAAGTTATTGATGTTTTGTTTCACTCCCTTTCTGATATTGAATGAATGAATGCACTATAAGGTCCCTCTATACAATAAGGGTTATGTACCATGGCCAACTTGATAATCATACAGCTGTTGATTCAATGATTGAATCATAGATGCTAATGCTTGGATGAATATCTAAGGAGTTAGATAGAGGACTCATCAAGCATCATCAATGATTAACAAGTAGTCATCTCCATTCTGAGTAGGAGATGGCAATCCCATCTCATTAGACTGATATCTGATCGACCTCTTGATGCAGGTCCTCTGCATAGGAATATTGATTCGGAGGTATCATATTAGTTGAGTCAATGAGTTGACTTAACGAGATCGAGATAACCAAAGACCTATGATGAATACTGTCACATCACATGCAAACATCCTCTGACCAGAGACAGATATATTACTATATGTCTGAGCATGTACATTTGGCAGACCAATAGGTTGATGACCTAATCAAGGTCTATACACCGGCGAGCTGGTGTGCATGTAAGGGCATATGAGTAATATGATCTCTCAAAGGGATCATACAGGTTCACTTGTGGACCAGGAGACATGAGCTCACTCATGAGGTATTGGGATTGACCAAATTCCATGCATGGTCATCATGCTTTAGAAGCATGATATGAATTTGAAGGTAAGATATATGCTTTGTGAAAGCATATGATCTGTACCATATCCCAAGGACCAAGATTGAGAAACTTAATGATCAGACTATGAAGATGACAGTGTAAAAGTGATCTTTATCTTCATGATGATCCATGAGTCTTCTAGTATGCAGGATGTGCAGGTATTAGGAATACCTGAAGGGTGATTTGATCATAAACGATTGTATAACCATGACACTTCCATTCCGAGGGAGTGATGAAACAGGTCTGGATTTTAGTGACTCCTCTCATTAGAGAAGTGACCTAATCTTAGTCCATGTACTGGACATTGATCTGAATGAGATTCAGATGCAATGAGAAGATTAGGTTTACGGTCTTGATTTAATCAAGCATCTATGAGAGGTCCATGGGATCTGGATTTGAGATGAGATCTCAATATCCAAGTCACTATACGTGGAACAATACAATCGCCCTGTCCTTATCTCCAAGTATCTGAGGAGAAATAGCATTGTTCTTAAATGGTTTAAGAGCAATTCCATAAGATCTAAGCAAAGAGAAGTTGATAATTAAATGTGATTTAATTATCATGATGTATGAGAAATTATCCAATATAATCAAATGTGATTTAATTATTATGGATAAGAATAATGTGGATAGTAATATCCAATTATTCCTAATATATTATAAATGTGATTTATAATGTATTAGAGAGAGCTAAATATAATTTATATTAGTAGATTAATTATTAATGTGTATTGGATACACATTGTTTAATTAATTGAAAATGTAAATTACATTTTGTTTTGGGTTGTGAATTTGATTCACAATATTCCAATGTCAAGATTGCAATATTCCCAAAATTAATTGAGAATTATTTTGGTGAATTAATATACCAACAAATTGTTGTTGGTAAAATAAATAGAGAGAAAAATAAGGAGATTGAACTCCTCATTAGGAATGAGGGGGGCGGCACTCAATTCCCTTGGGGAATTGGTGGCCGTCCCCTCTTCCAAATAAGGAGAGCACCTCCTTTGTCTTCTCTCTCTCTTATTTGAATGATTTAGATTTGGTATTAATATTTATTTGATTTATCAAATATATTTTATCAAATTAAATCACAAAGTTTTTGGCTTTTACCAACAACAATCTTGACCATTGGATTGTCATAAATCAATCTCAACCATTGATTTTATATGACACATGGATTGAGATCCATGGATCCCAAAACCCTATAAATAGAGAGGCACTCTTGGCTCTCTCTTTACACATGCTATTGTAGCAAAACTCTCTCTCTCTTTCTCTCATACTCGACAGCCTTCTCTCCCTCTTGGTGGCCGTCCACCCTAGTGGAGGGAATCGTCATCGCCCTCGCCTTCGTGCTACCGCTTCGACGCTCTGCGGTTCTCCGTCTACTTCGAGTGCTTCGCCCACAAAGGAGACGTTTGATCTTGTGCGACGAGATCAGGAGCAACCGCTCTTGGATCAACTTCTTGGATTGCGAGGATACCGCGATTCATCCCCGCGCTCGCAAGCGATCTCTCCGACGATCGGACTTGAGACAGGAGGTCTCTTCTCTTAGAGACTCGATCAACCACGCTTCAAGAGGTATTGCATTATACTTGTTGTGGTTATAGATGAAACGATCCGAGAATGGTTCTTGGATCATGTGGTTTCATCGAATAATTTTTTTAAAAATTCCGCTGCACCGAACAACTAGTGCGACTAGTCGTTCTTCGTCGTATCCGATACGACGCTCACGCTTCCGTGATGCGCTTGAGGATCTCTCCATATCCTTCATCAATTTCATTATTAGAAATGTCAATGATCATTATAATTATAATTTAATAGAGTCCTCTAGACGTTACATTGCCATATGAAATATATTTATGATAACTATTTATGATAGATCTATCTCAGAATGTATGTATATTTCTAATAATTTAGAGATAAACAATGAATCCATTGTAATATGTAGGTCATAAAGACATTCTCAAAGACTAAGGGCTCTCCCACTGAAAATATGTCGTCTATTTATCTAACAAAGATTTTTGTAACATTTGCATAAACTCCCATTTGGATGCCTATAAACCTTAAGATCGAGTTTGTGATTTTACAAAACAAGTGCAATCGATTGCAATTGTTAGTAGAAGAATGAGATGCAATTATTAGACTTTAGTCTTATCTAATAAGTAAGTCAATTTCAATGATGATATATAGATGTAGAAAATACTGATGCACTACTTGAGTCCTTCGAAGGATTCTAGATGGTCTAGATAGTCATACTATCAATATATCAGCTTGTTGCAGTATTGGCATTCATCCAACCCTTTGGATATCATATGTGTGGATGTCACATAATTACAGTCAACTCTTCCACTCTCCTTCTTACATGGGCCGAACCCATGCTTCCACTGTGCTTCCTTGATCTATAAATAATCAATGGTTAAGATAAAGGGTCTCTCAAAATGAACATGTCCTCAAGGGACGTCAATATAAGAGTGTATCAACATTTATACTTGCTTCATCCCATTCGCACAATATAGATATTATTAAGCTTCATGAAAGACTTGAGTAGAGATAGCAAAATGATGACACTCATCATACCTACATCCATCTTAACTCTTAAAGACTTTGGTTTAGGTAGATACTTAAAAATTTTGAGGACATCATCTCTCATGAAGCCACCATTCTCCATAATGCAGTGAACCATGTCATTCATGATTAAATGTTGAGAGCGCATGTATTTACCAAAACATCTTCTTCGATTTTAGAACTATCTAGATAATTACGATCACCATCGGCATGTTACTTCCAAAGCACACTCGATGAGAGATCAAGACTGTAGCGATATACAAACCTTAGGTCGATGTCTCATTGTCTATTTAATTGCCAATCCTCATTATCATGAGGGAACTTATGTATTGCAACCAAATACATTATGTGTTCAATTGCAAGTCCAACACCCTTGATCATGGGATCCAATCTATGATACTAGTTATGATTGAGTACAGTTTTGAGTGGGTTTAATGAAGGTTATCTGAAATAAGATAATTTGCTTAAATATTTTACTTTGAATAATGTTATTATTATTCTATATAAAAGTTGTCTCGTTTTTTATTACCTCGAAAGTCCATTCCCTTTCAAACTTCAAAGCATGAGGTGTGCTAATCAAAGTACCTCAAGCAAGATCCGGGATATCCCTTCCACCTTTATTACACCCAATAATATGAGAAAATGCAACTCAGGTGAGGGAAACATGAACTCATTCCACCTTGTAAGTCCAATTTGCATTTTCCAATTTGGTCTTTGACACCCAAGCCCACTGCCTATAACGTGATGTTGACTCATTGTCAATTGAATCAATAGTCAACATGAATATCACTCGCTATGTGCTATCCAATGCTTCTTGAATTATATGGGGAACAATATTGGGATCACTACACATACAGCCTTACTATTTTGAAAAGCAAAGAGCCCAATCCATGTGTGCTTGTATGTCGGATCTATGACTTCGCATAGGCATCTCCACCATGCAATCCATGAAGATGTAACTCTTCACCCTTGGCAGGAGACCATGGATATCATCTTATGATCCTCCATATTTCAAATTTTAATTGATCATTTGAATCATATTATCATGATCAATACTTCCATTATTTTAATCATATTAAATTAATCATCAATCCAATGCAACCAACAAACATTTCATTTGCTTGATATTACTATATCATTTACACTCTTACATAGTACAAATTTATTATTCCAATTAGTTGTTAGAGTATGCCTTAACATCACATCATGTTATACTTCCTTGAAATAGATATGGCTAGATGCTTGAGTTATGCTAGGATGGAGCATTTCTTTGACATGCAAAATGCTAATAAGAAACCAAGCCAGCATACTCGATTTAGACACCATCTCCATTCCAATTTGGAATAACACAATTGGGTTTATTTGTACTAAGAGGTTTTATTGATCATTTTCTCTTGATGACTGACATGGTATTATATAATAATCACTCAAAAATTTAGACATCTTAAAATATTTTTAATCATCCTAAATTTCTAGGCAATCAAGTTGGTTTTACATGTAAAGATTAACTACAACTATTGTAGTTTGGAATCTAGGGTTTTCATGCCAAGAAGCAATAATTCAAGGTTGTTGTTTGTCATGTATTTCTCTAAATAAATGATACAACAATTAATCAGGGAATATTTAAAATTTCCATGATTATATTTGAATGATTAAATGCATTAAAAGATATTAACAAGGTAATCAATCATCTTTCGACCCATATCCACTAAATATCGCATATCTAGGGCAAATAGAGTCAGAATCGCACCAAATAATTCAAGTGATTTGATGGTTTGCTTATTAACATAAGTAATATGTTTTCAATAAGTTTCATGATAGGAAAACATTAACCAAAAAATCATTAGTTGCATATCCGAGTTTACATGCAAAAACAACAACACTGCGAGAACTTTTCGATTTTAAAATGATGCTCATTCGATGCAAACCATTGGTGAATCTTTTGAGGGAATGCTCAGAAATTCGGAACACATTTAAGTATCCTAAAAATTCTTTCAAACAAGGTATAACCAGTAGCTTTTTTATACGCAAAAATAATAAGTCCCCACGCATCCAATATCGAAAACTGTGTTCTCTTAGGATTTATATCACATATAAGACATTTGAAAAAGGCTCTGATGACACTTGAAGGTCAGGGTATTCATCTTGTGCATTACGGAAGCTTGGAGATCACATCGTATGCGCTTTAAATCGACTAGTCACATTAGTCGTAAGGGGCAGTGGAAATTAGAAAATTATGATGGAACCACATGGATTGGGAACCTTTCCCATTCCGTTCCATCAAGATCACACAAGGTAGTAGGCTTACCTCTTGAAGAGTGATTGCAATCATTGTATCTCTAAATGAAGAGACCTCCTATCTCAAGTCCAATCCTACTGAGTGAGTACTTGCAGGCATGTGGATGAGACACATGCTTCCCACAATCTGAGTTGACAATCCAAATGTAGAACATCCTGATTTTGTCATAAAAAACCAACATCTTCCTCATGAGCATGAGGCATCGAAGAAGACGGAGATCAACGAGCAGTCAATCTGGCAGTGGTATGACAGCAATGCTCTCCCCAAACCCTATAGTGGATGCCCACTTGGGTTGAGATGGAGAGCCGATGGATGTGTATGGGAGAGAGAGAGAGAGAGATTTTGTTTGCTTCAACTTATTTGTTGAATTGTGTAGAGAAGAGACTAGGCTTGGCCCTTATCTTATACAAAATTGGATGGCTATGATGCACTCCTAATTGAAATCAATGTCCTAGATTTTATTGCAACAATTTGCAGTAAAAATAAATTAATTTAAAAGAAATAAATAAATTGAAGACATTCTCTCATATATCCAATTCTCATTAAATCAATTTAATGCGGAATAATAAGGAAGGAGGAGAGCCTCCTTCCCAATTAGGGGGACGGTCACAATGGAGTCCTTCTCCATGTGGTCGTCCACTCTTTAATAGGAATGGATGGCTATTCTTTCCTTATTTATGATATTCTTAAATCTCACCATATTTTCCTTGTTTGCAGCAACTTTTGTTGCATGAATTTTCACCAAAATAATTCCAAATTATTTTGTGATAATTTCAATCATGCGATTCATAATTATGAATCATATTCATCCATCCACTATTAAATGTAAATTACATTTACATTTAGTTATACAATGTGAATACAATTTACATTAACTTAATAAATTGTAAATTTTATATGCAATTAAATCTCTTTATGATATAATGAATCACATTCACAATATTTATGATTTTTGTGGACAAAACTATATGTATTAATCTTATATATGATAATAAATCTATATTTAATTATCTTAGATGCCTCTCTACAAATGTTCAAATAATATGACTCAAATCCACATTATTAATGATGATTAAATCATATTTAATCATCATTATTCAAATGCTCGGATACTATCAACAGTAGAAATATTCTTGAACTCTTTCAAGAACAATGTGTTTTCTCCGGAGATATTTGGAGATAAGGACATGGCGACTATATATTCCATGTATAGTTAATTGGATAGTGAGATCTAATCTCATATCCAGATCTAGAAGACCTATCATAGATGTTTGATCAAGTCAGACATATTATCTAATCTTCTCATTGTATACGAATCATATTATGATCAATGTCCAACATTTGGGCTAAGATTGGATAATCAATCTACTAAGTGGAGTCTGCCACTAAATCCAAACATGTTTCATCACTCCCTCAAAATGGAAGATTCATGTTACGCAATCAATTAAGATCACATCACATTCGATTATTTCTATATATGTACATTCTGCATACTAGAAGACCTAGAATAAACTCGAAGTTTTGATCTTATTTGAATGGTCTCCTTCAATGTTTTATCGTTAAGTTTTTCATTCGATCATTAGGAGTTGGTATCGATCATATGCTTTCCAAAAGCATATATCATACCTTCAAATAGTGTCTTGCTTGCAAAATAAGACGAACAATGTTGGAATTTGTTGTATCTCAATATCCCATGAATAATCTTGTGTCTTCCAGTTAGTAGTGAACCTGTATGATCCCCTTGAGAGATCATACTACTCATATGCCCTTGTATGCATACTGGTCCGCTAGTGTATAGACCTTTATTAGGTCATAAACCCAATGGTTTATCTAATGTACATTCTTAGACATATAGTAATACATATGTCTCCGGTCAGAGGATGTGTGCCTAAACGTGACAATATACAACATAGGTCTTAGTTATCTTGATCTCGTTAAATCAACTCTTTGACCTAACTCATCCAACACCTTTGAATCTTTATTCCTATGTAGAGGACCTACATTAAGAGGTCAGTTAGATGTCAGCCTTTGGAGTAAGGATTGGCATCTCCTTCTTAGGCTAGAGATCCCTTCTTGATAATCACTTCCTCAATTTACCTCTTAACATATATATTCAACCCTACACTAGAATCTATGATCCAACCTTTGGATCAACAACTGTATGATATCAAGATGTTCATGTAATGAATCCATGATTCATCTACTTTATATGGAGATTTTAGCATAATCTCCTTAACAAATCACAAAATAAACCCTTTAATTTTTTTAATTAACGTTTACTAATTATGCTGAAATAAAGGTTAAAACTTGTAATTAAATAGCCATGCTTTTAACCTTTATTGAACCTATTATTTTATGAAAAATTATTATTTATTCTGATCAAATTCTTTCTCTCATATTCTTCTATTACTTAACAAACTTAGCATAAAGAATCAAAACAAATAAAAAATAGAAAATTAGAAGAAAACACAAAAATCTGACACTATATATTTTGTACAAACTTTATTTTTATTGATTTTATTTCACCTTTTTATTAACCAACAAAATATCCCTAAAAAATAGATTAAATACATATATGTTGTATACAAATTGATTCACTAATCAAAATCAATTAAAATACAAAACAAATCACAAAATACAAAATATGTGTATTTTATATCTTGAGAGTACCACCAAAAATACGTTTTTGTATAGATGACCTCTTTTGATTTGGTTCCTTCACAAAAGTTGTAGATCTCGTCGAGGCGATCAACTTTTATGAAGAACACTTTTTCATTTGATTTCATTAGTTATTTTTATGGAAATTTCTTTTAATTTATTTTTCGAATTTTTTGGGAGTGACACGTGGTGGCTCCTGGAGCCACCACGTATCTCCATTATTTTATTCTATTTTTATTTATTTTATTTTATTTTATTTTTATGTTTTATTTATTTCTTCTCTCCTTTTCTTTCTTTCTTTTCTCCCTCCCCACCTCGCTTCTCGCCGACCATTCCTCTTAGCCACTTCTCCGGTCGTTACCCCTCCCAACTGTTGCGCACCCCCGTATCCTCGATTGTTTCACTTGCCAGTTCCTCTTCTTAAAGCTCCTCGCCTCCTTTGTCATGACCATCCATCGATCCATTAATACAGATAGGGAGTCGGTGACAATGTGCTCCGTCCACTGGTGCAATCCAAGGTCATCGTCGAACTTGACTGCAGCTGCTTTACACAACGGCTTAGCTCGGGTCCATAAGCAAAGACCAAAGGAGAGATCTTCTCCTCCCCCAGTCGACTTCTCCCCAGGTACCTTCTTCTTCCCCTCTTTTCTTTTCTTCTTTTTCTTCTTCTTTGCTCGCCCCTCTATTCTCCTCTACGGCTCGCCGCACCTCCGTCTCTGATCACCTCTTCTTCCTTCTCCACCTCGTATCGTTCATCCTACCTCCTAGATCACATCTTTACACTTCGCCTCCACTCTCTCCTCGGCTGAGCAAGACCACCCTCATGACCACAGTTCTGCCTCCGCCCTCGGTCGCATCGATGATGCCCACAGAGGAGCCCTAGCTCCCCTCAAGCACCTCCAAACGTCTTTTCCCATTGAGTTGTTTCGCTCCATCATCGATGCCACCTCCGTGGAGGCCCAGCTCCGCTCCATCATCGATAATCTCCTTGACCTTCGCCAACCGCTCCACCACCACCGAAGACTATCGTTGCCATCGTCACCATTGGATCAGGTACCCAGCCTCGATCCAACGGCCATTCCGCCAACACGTAGCTAACCAATCCTCGACCCATGCCTCGAGGTTCGGGTGGCTCGAGCCTCTTCCAGCAAGCCATGTGGAGGCTCAGGGCTCCTTACCTCAGCCCCACCCTTGAGCCTCAACCTTGATCTCCGAAGACCACACCAGCCTCTTGCAGCATGTGCCATGTACGTGCATGTCGGCAGTTTTGCAGGGAGACCCATGATATTCTCATAAATTGCAAAGGGGCCCTGTCAAAATGCAACTTGCGCAATGCGTGCCCGCAGGGGCAATTTGCAGCTGAATCCCTGTTCTTCTCTGAATTTGTGATGAGGTCCCTGCTAGTTGAGAACACATGACACACACGTGTCAGCCTGGGTAATGTGCAGAACAAGTCTAGGTGATTTTGAGTAATTGTAGATAAGTCCCCTCAGGCCTCTTTGAGACAAAAACTTTATTTTTATTGCAGTTTAGTCCATGGAACTTTATTTTGTCATAACTTTCTCATTTGAACTCCATTTTTAACGCATAATATGTAATTTTAAAGCATATCTTGTGTTCTTTATTTATAGATACTTTGTGAACAGATCAAAGGTGATTTAGTGATGAATATTACTTGAGGTGTCTAATGATCTATGCAGGTTTATTCCTTGGCATATGCACCATTATATCATGAGAAAGTTTGACTTGATTTGTAGGGGCTCCATTGAGAAGGTTTAATCATTTTAATTCTCTACTAATTATCGATAAATATTTTTGAGATTTTTAGGTAGAAAATATGATTTGGATTTAATGTGATCGTTTTTTATAATAATAAGTAAATTCTCTGGTCTGCTATCCTGGAGTTTTGTCTAATAACTTCTCTCTTCATACATTTCTCAGAATTGGAATTATTAATGGAATAATTACGCAATATAGAGGGTGAATCCTTATATTTTCCTTGAGGGATTATGTAGGTTTAAATTTCGATTTAAGATGTGGATATTGATCTAACTTAATTATAGAATTTGATACTTGATCTTCTAAGCTGCAACCTAGATTTAATTTGATATATATTTCTTGAACACCTTTCGATGGCTCTGTGATTAGTTAATTGAGGATTAATTAATAATTTTAATTGAGGATTGAAAATATAGACATAATCACAGATCATGCACTTCACTGCTTTACATTGAATCTCTTTTATTTTTCACTTGACTTTCTGATATAGAAATTAATATAGCAATTAGTTAATTATTAAAACTTGATTTAGAACCACGCAACTAGAAAACACCATACCCTATGATCGACCTTGGTACACTTACCAAGTAAAAATACTCAATTCCTATATTACAATTTATCTTTTTTAAAGAGGTAGAAAATCGGTTCATCAAATGGCGATGTTACCATGGAACAACAAATTTAGAGTTTTAGATCAATTTTTGTAATTAATTATTATGACTTTTATCTCTTTGTCTATTTTCTTTCATTTTTTCATTAAATTTTATTTTATTTTCTTCATTTCTCTCTCATCAATTACTAATCGGAGTTTCTCTCTTTGCAGCTAGCTCGAATCATTTTTGGACAAAATTTAAGGATCTGCAAAGAAGTTTTAAATTCTTAACTTGTGAGAGAGAGCTCAGATTAGGTTTACTTTTCTGTATTCTTTTCAAGTCTCTAAACCCTAATCTTTGTATTAATTAGAACAAAACTCTATGTAGTGTGTTGGATCTCTTTCAACCCCTTTTATACGGTTGGGACCTAACTTGTGTGGCGTAGAAATTCGGTGCACGTATGCTAGCCTAAGATATTTACTTTTCATTATGCTCATAATTTTTAGGGCACATTCTCACTAACAAGATGCACTAGTAGATCATTCAGACTTAGCCTAATAGAAACTCAAATTCTTCCTATTAATAGAACTATCTGCTTAGGGAGATTTTATCTGTGCATGTCATTTAGTGTAAATTTTAAATTCCTTGTATTGTATCTTGCTTGAACAACGTGAGGAATCACTATAAGTCTTCATGCATCATTGATTTAACGCTTGCATCACTTTTTTCGATCCTCTCTACCTCAGTTTTACAACTTATGATTTAAAGGAACCGGGATTGCTTATTAGGACTGTGATTTTTGTGATTATCTAAGACTCAAGTAACAACCCGAATTTAAAATCAAGACTGCTAATGAAGGTCATTGTAAAATAATCTGAATAAAATTAAACTTGTGTCTGGTGGAGAGCAACCTACTCATTGTACGCAGGAGAGAACCATACACTTAGGGTAAACCCAAAAACCTAACCTCTATGTACTTATACATCTCAAAGATTATTTGATCACATAACTAAAACTGAAAAGATAATCAGTCAAACTCTTGCAACCTTCATAAGAATTGAGTTGGTGAAACAACATGGGTTGACTTGTGTTTGTCTTGTGTCTGTTGATGAATCCTCATTCACCACTCTTTATTCTTTTATTTTAGCTAAAAATCTTTGCAAAACACCATGTATATGTTTGTAAATTCAATAAATTATCAAAATACATGCTTTTGTTAATATTCAATAATTAGCATGTTTTTTGTGCAAAAATAAAAGAATAAAGAAGAAAGAAAAAGAAGGAGAGATTTAGAATAAATATCGAGTGACCCGAACCCAAAGGAGGGCCAAGCATTGGCCTGACCGCAAAAGAAACCAAGTAGAGAGAGATAGAGCCATTCACCATGTACATACTCCTTCATGTATATACTTTATTTTATTAAAAATAAAACAAAAATAAAAATGGGTTTTTGCTAATTTATATATATTTATAAAAATAAAATAAAAATCAGAAAAATTAAATAAAAACAAAAAGAAAATAAATTCTCTCTCTTCATTGTACATATACCATGTATATAAGAATAAAAGACCTATTTATTCTACCCTTGTAAATAAATAATAAAAATCAATAAAAATTATTTCATGCTCTATATTTTATGATGTAAATGAATAAAATATAAAATTAGAGTATATAAGAAATTAAAAATAAAAGTATAAAATACATAGGTATTTATACATGTATATAATAATATATTATGTATATACATTAATTTATTTTTCAAAAAAAACATAAAAATCACTAAAAAATACTTTGAAAATAAATAAACATTTTTCATTTTGAAAATATTTTGAAATAAAATCATTTACTGTTTTTTTATAAATAATTTTGGAATGGCGAATTCTGATTGGTCTAGAGGATTGTTGACCCCCGGTCAACTCTCCCCCGCGGACCTCTTCTTCACGGATCTTGTTCGTTAGCCCGACTTCTCCCAATTTTCCTGGTTTTCCCCGACCTCCATTTCCTCGGACCCCGGGCTCCGATTGTCAAGCACACATCCGAGACGCACACCCGATCTTCTCTCTAGGGGTCCGTGCACCGATTTGCTCAATGGACTCCCATATTCCCGGACCCCTACCAGTATATAGCACGAGCTTCAGGCGCTTTTTCCTGCATCTTTGGCCTTCCCCCCTCACCTCCGATGAACTCCTTCCCTTCGTCTGAGTGACAGCTGACGCTAGTGAGATTGTAGTGAGGGACGAGCAGCCGTGAACCTCTGATCCGGTGAAGTTTCGCCGTGCTCCGCCGCTGGTGAGCCTGAGCCTCTGGAGGCGTCGCTCCATCGAGGCGAAGACCCCAGGAGGTTCAGCACCTCCGGCCCAGATGACTTCGACAGCCAGGTAGCGTAGTTAGTCAGTAGTTAGCAGTAGATTTCGATCTTTAGGTTTTCGACCTCCGCCGTTCATCCGATCACCCAGTACGCTCCGACCATCCATTTAGCCTCCCGACCATACCTTCACCTTCATGAGACTCCTCCGTACCTTCTTCACCCCTCCGATCATCCGGGTTCACCCCGGAACCTGGACTTAGGTTCTCCTCCGTCGTCGCTCGCCAGAGAACCGCGCATCGCCCCATCCGTTCACCCATTTCGCCCACTAACGGGTCGAGGCAGTTTACCCTCGACCCCTCTTGCTTCTTGTGCATGTACGGAGACTAAAGAACCTCATATGGAGGCTCAATTACTGAGGAACAGGAGCCCCAACTCGTCCCCATCGCGGAGCGCTCCAGCTGCTCCTGGCCCCATCCGAGCATTCCACCAGCTGCGGATCACCTCTATCTTCCATTCCCCCATCTCACCAGCACCGGAGGAGTCCCCTAGCTTGCACAGTAGCCGACGAACTTCGTCGGTGTCCAGTTCCTCGAGGACCCTCCAGAGCCGTCGATCGAGCCCCCTCGCGCCAGTTTAGATCTCAACCATCCATCTGAGGAAGGCTCTCCACCGTTCGATCCACCTACTGATCAGATCGAGGATGTTCATGGTCGAAGGGGCGTCCGCGCATCTCAGCCGTTCGATCTGAAGAGGACTCCCTGCTAGTCGTTGGATCATAATAAAAGGGCAAATATCACTTAGGCCCTTCTTCTTATAGCATTTACGTTTGAGTCCTGTAAATATTTTTGAACATGTTTTTATTTTGGGTAATTTGCATATAAGACCCTGTGCTTGTTTTATTTGCAACTTAGTCCCTGTGAATGTGAAGCATGTTCATCAACACATGATTTGTGGGTTAATTGTGTATCTTCCCCTGTACTTTATTGTTGTTATCGTTTGGATTTTTTAAATAAGAATGACAGTTATACCCCTCTGAGTGTGAGTCGCGTGCATGCCTCGTGCCTTGTTGGGCATTTTGTAGTTCCAGTCTTGAATTTATTGTACATGTTATTATTTGGCTGAAAGGTTTTCATTATTTGCACTTTGGTCCCTGTGTGTTGTGCCTTTTCTATTGGGTGAATAGAATATCAAATTAACTCCAAATCTTCTGAAATTTGGACATGTGGCCCCTGCCACTGTGTAAAAATTTCAGTAATTTTTTGGGACAATTTTGTTTTGTTTTTCTATATTTAAAAATTCAAAAACCTTCATTTTTGCTAGTGTTTGAATTAAAAAAATCAATTAAAAATATTATAAACTTTTCAAAAAATCTAAAAAAATTAGATACTGTTTATTTTAGAGTTTACTTGCTTCAGTACAATTTTTACCTAATTTAGATATATAAAACCCTAAAAATTTAAAACCCTAAAAACCCTATAAAAATTATTAAAAATTTTACAAAATTCCAAAAAATTGCAATTTCTTTTCTTGTAGCTTAGTTTTTACTTGTAGTTTGATATAAAATTGTCTTCAGATTTTTGAGGTTATTTATATATTTTTAAATAACCTTTCAAATCTGGTTGCACATTAGCTTCCTATTTTTGCCTTATTTCATTTTTTATAAAATCCATTAAAAATTATAAAAATCTGAGAAAATTGCCAAAAACACTTAAAAATTAATAAAATCCAAAAATATTTTTTATTTAATTTTATGACTTGATTTGATGTGTTAAATAATTTGTTGAGTGTGCTCTTTTTGACTTTCTTTTATATTTTCTTCATAATTAAAAATACAAAAAAATTAAAATCCATAAAATCCACCAAAAATAATATTTTTCTTTATTTTATTTGATTTTCTGACTACTTCGTAGGCCTTTTTGGCCAATCCGTGCTCCTTGTATTTGACCCTGGTCGTTATACCGGGTTAAATAAATAGCGAGACTGTTATTCGGCTTTTTGGCTGATTATTCATTTTGGTGGTCTTATTTTCTTGTTGTCTTAGCCTTGCTATTCGGGTCGCAACGACTCTGATTATTTACATCTTACCCGATAGTGAGAATTTGGGTCATCAGAATGGAGCTGTTGCCGGGGAGCACGACTTAGTAGTTGCTTTTTGTTCGGTTTTTAGTTTCGCGGCTTTTTCCGCGGCTCTTCTTTCTTTCACGGTTTTTTGCGGCTTTTTCATTTTCTTTTGTTTTCTTTTTATTTTCTTTTATTTTGTTTTTGTTTGTTTTTATTTCATTTGTTTATTTCCATTTTTACATATATTTTCTTTTATTTTATTTTCCTCTTTATTATTATAATAATTGTGGACTGACGCACCTTTGTTGACTTCTTTGCGAGGGCCCGACGACCGAGGCAACTTTCTTCGGAAAGTCGACGCAACCGCTGAGATCGAAGGTGGCTCCCTTCTGCACGGAGCCGCAGGAGAGCGCGAGAGGAGTTAGGCGGAAGTGTTCGGGAGTGTAGTTGTAGATTAGCTTAGTTTTACTTTCAGTTAGATTCGGATTTTGTAATAATACAAGGACCAGGACTTTCAGAGACACTTGATGTTTCGGGGTCTATTTCGTCGAGCACCGGTGTGCTCGGGGGACCCCACCGCTGTTTTGGTTTTTTTCGCTTTTTTTCTTTTTGTTTCACATGGATTTCTGTGCTTGAGCCCCTAGACTTAGGTTTTTATTTGACTGAGCCAGGTAGCACTAGGTCCAAAGCTCCTAAAAGAATATATGTTCCTATAGATCATGCTTGGACTTAGACAAATAAATCGGTGCTTCACGATAATAGGAGTTTTTGTTTAGGACAGTTCTCACATTGCATCCATATAGCTTAGTTTACATTTATGCGCAGATCATAGATGCATGTAGACTGTTGGAGCAAGGTACGCCTTCTACCTCATGCATGCATCATTGATTTCGTCGCGCATCGGCTTTTCCGCTTTTCTCCCCTCGATTTTCTAGACTTAGGAATAAAAAGGAAATCATAAAATTCATTAGACGAATGATTTTTTTTAAAAGTACTTAAAAAAACAAAGCAATAAAATCGGGACTGTTAAACATACTTGACTCTAAAAGACATCTCATTTAAAAATCTGTCTTGGGGAGAGTAACCCCCTCCTTGTTTGGTTTGAATGAGCGAGAGAGTGACCCGCACACTAGGCTAGAGCCATATCCGATTTTCTATCAGACTACCGGCCTTTTATACGGGACAGTCTGTTGGGAGTATTGGATTCTCATCAGCTCGCTTAATCGCTCTGAAAGACTGACTTGATCACCTAAATAAAATTGACAAGATAATTGAACGGACCTTTACGGTATTTAGCTCAGTGTTGAGTAGGTGAATCGGGGGTTTGTTTCACATCTTGTGTGTTTCCAGATCCCTTCCGCCTTCCCATCTATCTTCTCCTCCAGTCATCTATCTTTCTCCCTCCCACCCTCCCTTCAGTCTTCTACTTCTTCTTTTTCTATATCCCTGGATGATGGACCCCCCTCACTTCTTGCCGACCCTTACGGCTTCTCCATCTTCTTACCATTAGTCCAGTCCACCTTCGTGGGAAGTCGGATCTCCGACCGACCTTCCATTCTCTCCCTCCCATCCCTTTCATTCTTCTGGGCATGTTGCGCTACACGTCCGCGGAGATCAGATTGAGCAGATGCGAGACCCGGACGATTCCACTGCTGGATTGAGATTGCACTCCATATGTGATGATAGAGAGCAGATGCGACTATCTGATGCCTCCTATGCCAGCATGATGGATGAGCAGATAGGACAGGGAGCTCAGTCAGCTTCTACATCCGGACCATTCATTTTGGATTTGGAGTTTATTTAGAGACTATCGACATTCTCAGGAGAGGTGCACGAGGAGCCGTATATTCATCTGGCCGAGTTCGAGGAGTTCTGCGAGAGCCATACATATTCAGATATCACTACGGAGGAGTTGATGATGAAGACCTTCCAATTTTCCCTTCATGACAGAGCCATGCGATGGCACAAATGATTGGGAACGAGATTTGCTACGTGGGGAGAGCTACGCTTCAAGTTTCCACAGGGATTTTATCCCCTGCGTAGAGCAGATATGATGCAGTCTTTGATCACAGAGTTTTCAGTAGACCCCCAGGAGCCAGTGCATGATGCATGGCTGAGGTTTCTTGACCTCTTGAGGAGATTTCCCGATCACATACTTTCACCGACCAACCTCATTGAGATCTCCATGAGGGGGATGACCGTCGATCAGATTGCACTGGTCTTGACCTCATGTGGCAGTTTACACCGCAGTCCCGACATTGAGTTACTTGATGCCATCTCAAGATCACCTTCACAGAGCCCATCTTCACTAGATACCGTAGTCGGGACAACACATGAGGATGTTGCAGTACCAGTTGGGTGTGCCGCAATACATGAGGATACAGCTTCCATACACCCGATCGAGGACATGGATTCTGCTGCATCACAGATGATAGAGGAGATGACTGCCACAGAGGTGGTTCTGACCCAGAGTCTACTCGAGTTCCCGTTGGTCTTCCAACTGGAGTTCGAGTCAGCCTTGGAGTTTTCAGTTGACGAGTCTTGGATATCAGATCTTCTGATATTCTAGGAGATGGAGGAGTCCCCGCTACTACAGCCATCGATCCAGCCATTTCAGAGTCCAGTCCCGGATGACTCAGCTTCTATCCTGCAGAGATACTTCTCGGATTTAGACAGATAACATGACTCAGCCCAGCAGCCACAGCTTGATACAGGACACCACTTTGGGATGATTGATATAGAGAGTCCTGTATTCGAGCCTTTTGTCCTCCACTTTGATGAGGTGGATCCATACTATGAGGACCAAAGAATAGCTAGCACTGCCGCAGAGCGAGGATCAATTTCAGCCACATTGCCAACCTTAGCAGTGTTGACCAGTACCTTCTCATGCTTCCAGAATTACCAGAGACAGACTTCAGATGATGATGCATCCTGGTGCACAGAGTGGGTGCTTGACAGCAGCGCAGATGCCTTATAGATCCTGATCCTCTATTTCTCACTGATGATCTTGCATTTCTCCTCAAGGGTTTTCTGCGGGAGAATGCCTCGCATGTTGTGTACTCGATTTCACCTTCTGAGTGTGTATCCGATCACGCGGGATCATGAAACTGAGTCTTCCGATCTTTCTGACTTTGAGTTGCCTCACCTCGACGACCCTGGCAAGGATGAGCTGATCCTTGAGATATTCGATGATCTGACTGATTTTTCTCCATTATATGATCGATATTAGTTTTCGTAGGGAGTCTCCTGATCTTTACTTTCTACACCTTTGTGAGATGCTGATTGACGTAGAGGATTCCATGAATGATCCATCCTTCTCCACGTTTGATTTCTTCGGCTCTACACTTCCACTCCAGTCTGATTTTAAGCCGATGATCCTCTTTTGTGCTACCAGATCCCGATCACATCTTCCAATATCATTGCCCAGTAGTAGACACCCGCCTGATTGCATACCTGGGTGTCATTCTTTACATTATTGATTCGTCATTGTTCTCATACCGAGACCGCGACGATAGTACGACATTCTCTTTACAGATGTCGTCCTGATCCTTGACATGGCTTTGACCTAGCCTTTGCGCCCAGCTAGGGGCGTAAAATCTAGCGTTTGTTGAGAGGCAGCTCAACATTGTACCCTTTTGTATATACGTGTTTTGTCATGATTTGATCCTTCGTTCGTCCCTTTTGTTTTCACCCCAGGTCTCGTATAGGATTATTTTTTGCTATACTTAGGATATACCTCATCTTAAGTATAGGGGGGTGGAAACACCGAGTTGATCCTTTCGTTCTGTTCATTACTCATATCGTTGCCTATACTTAAGGGTTCTTCACCTTAAGTATAGGGGGAGTGATGCCCTTCCCATCTTGTATATACTTGTTTTCTTTATCTCTTCATACCTCTGTTTTGCTGCCTATACTTAGGGATATTTTACCCTAAGTATAGGGGAGGTAGACCCTGTACATCCTTCAACTCGTATTTCCCTTTGTGTACAGCCTGTTATACTTAGGATTACTTGATCCTATGTATAGGGGGAAACTCTCGAGGTCCGCTCTTTCATTTCTATTATTTCATTCATCTTTGTATATAGCCTTTCTTTTCACTTCCCTATACTAAGCACAGTTATGTCTTCTTCATTGCTCTTGATTTACTCTGAGGACATCGTTCGATAAGTATAGGGGGTGTCGTATATATTTCATATATACTTTAGCCATAACTCGTACTTTGTGTGAGTGTGTTAATAAATAAAAATGGTTAAAACCCTTAAAATCCATAAAAATTAAAACATTTTCCTTTTAAATAAAATTCTTTTATTGAACATACATAGCTACTTGTACAAAATTATTTTTGTAAAAATGTTTGTAAAAATATTTTGTGTAAATAGTTTGTAAATATTTTGATATCAAAAATTGTGTATATAGTACAAAATTTTTGTAAAATGTTTTGAAAAAAAAGTTTGCAAAAACCTCGTGTAAATGTGTGTAAATATTTTGGAAAACTTGCATTCATGCATACATCCATGTTTTCAAAATATTTTTCAAAAATTTGCTCATTTGTAAAAAGTTTGTAAATATTGCATCTTTGTAAATATCTGTACAGTTTTTCCTGAATCATAGTTGACATTTAAACTAGCTTGGAGTTAAATTGAAAAATGGAGCTTGGTTAAGATATTAATCCACCTAATTCTAAGAGGAACCTTATATTGCTTAGGGTTGGGACTTTTTAGGTCCATGGTGACTTAATTCTTTGAGTCCACTAGGCTATAATCATATGTCATCTCGATGAGCCTAAGTAGAGCACTTAATAACACACGCATGACTCTCACAGACAATAGCTTTACTTGGACCAGCACTTTACACTGAGCTCTTTACGGATGAGGTGGTGAGGAGGCAGTCTTCTTTGACTTGGGGTAGCATATGAGGGTAGTACTTCTAGGCGGAACCTCTCTTCCTCTTATAGTGATGGAAGTGTGTCTCAACCTGGTCTGGTCGCTGTGAGGTCTAACGACAGGAGTTGTGGGTTGCAATAATGCTTCAAAAGAGGGATAGTCTACTGGCTCAAGAGGAAAAACTCCTTATGTATATATGCTGCACTTTGTAGATATGTTGTAAATATGCACACCAAAAAACTCCAAAAAAGTGGTGGGCCTGAGAGAAAATGACAATCCCACCGGAGTGTATATAGTGCAATAAAGCAAAGCTAATGTATCCATGATCCATCTTATGTAGCTTGCAGTAGAGAGACTTAGCTACACTGGTTGAGCTCCCAAGGATACATGGCTACACTGACCATGGTCCATTCTCTTCTATCCCCTTCTTGAGCCAGTTGTACTTGAACTTAGAAGGGAATACCCCGCTCCTCGAGGAATGAGTTGTCAGACTAGGGTATTAGAGTTACCTTGTTGGAGAGGGTTGTCACTTTTCTACTTTTGAGGTGGAGAGCTATACCTCACTTCACAGTACAAGAAAAGATTCATGGTCTTTAGGGTTTGTATATGTAGACTTGTTCTGATCTGGATTGTTGAGTAGTCTTGACTATAGATTAGTGGAACTTAGAGTCTGTTAAGTTTCAATCCTAAGTCCAAATAAGGTTCCAACACATTAATAATCCAAAGATCTGACTAAGCTCCATACTTCAATTTAATGAAGACAAGTTTAATAATCAGCATTGATTCATTCTTTCTCCCTTCTTTTTCTTTTTTTTCTTTTTCACTTCTTTTTCAAATAAGTGTTTGCTAAGGGACTAGCAAAAGTAAAGTATAGGGGGTGATGAATCCTCATTCATCACTCTTTTTTTTTATTTTAGCTAAAAATCTTTGCAAAACAACATGTATATGTTTGTAAATTCAATAAATTATCAAAATGCATGCTTTTGTTAATATTCAATAATTAGCATGTTTTTGTGCAAAAATAAAAGAATAAAGAAGAAAGAAAAATGAGGAGAGATTTAGAATAAATATCGAATGACCCGAACCCAAGGGAGGGCCAAGCATTGGCCTGACCGCAAAAGAAACCAAGTAGAGAGAGATAGGGCCATTCACCATGTATACTCCTTCATGTATATACTTTATTTTATTAAAAAAACAAAAATAAAAATGGGTTTTTCTAATTTATATATATTTATAAAAATAAAATAAAAATCAGAAAAATTATATAAAAACAAAAAGAAAATAAATTCTCTCTCTTCATTGTACATATACCATGTATATAAGAATAAAAGACCTATTTATTCTACCCTTGTAAATAAATAATAAAAAGCAATAAAAAATTATTTCATACTCTATATTTTATGTTGTAAGAAACTTAAATATAAAATTAGAGTATTTGTACAAAATTAGGAAATTAAAAATAAAAGTAAAAATACATAGGTATTTATACCTGTATATAATAATATATTATGTATATACCTTAACTTATTTTTCAAAAAAATAAATAAAAATCACTAGAAAATACTTTGAAAAAAAATAAACATTTTTCATTTTGAAAATATTTTGAAACAAAATCATTTACTATTTTTATTTAATAATTTTGGAATGGCAAATTCTGATTGGTCCAGAGGATTGTTGACCCCGGTCAACTCTCCCCCGCGGACCTCTTCTGCACGGATCCTGTTCGTTAGCCCGACTTCTACCAATTTTCCTGGTTTGACCCAACCTCCATTTCCTCAAACCCTGGGCTCCGATTGTCAAGCACACATCCGAGATACACGCCTGATCTTCTCTCTAGGGGTCCGTGCACCGATTTGCTCACCCGACTCCCATATTCCCGGACCCCTACCAGTATATAGCCTGAGCTCCAGCCGCCTTTTCCAGCATCTTTGGCCTTCCCCCTCACCTCTGATGAACTCCTCCCCTTCATCTGAGTGACAACTGACGCTAGTGAGAGTTGTAGTGAGGGACGAGGAGCCGGGAACCTTTAATCCGGTG
Source organism: Ottelia alismoides (assembly GCA_037367405.1). NCBI lineage: Eukaryota > Viridiplantae > Streptophyta > Magnoliopsida > Alismatales > Hydrocharitaceae > Ottelia > Ottelia alismoides. The sequence continues at coordinate 418,316 of JAZKJV010000371.1, read as the reverse complement.
AAGTTTCACCGTGATCCGCCGCTGGCGAGCCCGAGCCTCTAGAGGCGTCGCTCCATCGAGGCGAAGACCCCAGGAGGTTCAGCACCTCCAGCCCAGATGACTTCGACTGCCAGGTAGCGTAGTTAGTCAGTAGTTATCAGTTGATTTCGATCTTTAGGTTTCCAACCTCCGCCATTCATCCGATCACCCAGTACGCTACGACCATCCATTTCGCCTCCCGACCATCCCTTCACCTTCATGAGACTCCTCCGTACCTTCTTCACCCCTCCGATCATCCTGGTTCGCCCCGCAACCTGGACTTAGGTTCTCCTCCACCGCCGCTCGTCGAAGAACCATGCATCGCCCCATCCATTCACCGATTTCGCCCATTAACGGGTCAAGGCAGTTTGCCCTCGACCCCTCTTGCTTCCTGTGCAGGTACGAAGGCTAAAGAGCCTCATCTGGAGGCTCGATTACTCAAGAACAGGAGCCCCAGCTCGTCCCTGTCGCCAAAGCGCTCCAGGTGCTCCTGGCTCCATCCGAGCATTCCACCAATTGCGGATCACCTCTAGCTTCCATTCCCCCATCTCAGCAGCACTGGAGGAGTCCCCTAGCGCGCACAGTAGCCGGACGAACTTCGTAGGCGTCCAGTTCATCGAGAACCCTCCAGAGCCGTCGATCGAGCCCCCTTGTGCCAGTTTAGATCTCACCATCCATCTGATGGAGGCTCTCCACCGTTCGATCCATCTGCGGATCATATCTAGGACATTCATCGCTGAAGGGGCATCCGCGCATCTCAGCCGTTTGATCTGAGAAGGACCCCCTGCTAGCCGTTGGATCATAATAAAAGGGTAAATATCTCTTAGGCCCTTCTTCCTTTAGCATTTACGTTTGAGTCCTGTAAATATTTTTGAACATGTTTTTATTTTGGGTAATTTGCATATAGGACCCTGTGCTTGTTTTATTTGCAACTTAGTCCCTGGGAATGTGAAGCACGTGCATCGACACATGATTTGTGGGTTAATTGTGTATCTTCCCCTATACTTTATTGATGTAATCATTTGGATTTTTATAAATAAGAATGACAGTTATACCCCTCTGAGTGTGAGTCACGTGCGTGCCTCGTGCCCTGTTGGTCTTTTTGTAGTTTCAGTCCCGGATTTATTGTGCATGTTATTATTTGGCTGAAAGGTTTTGATTATTTGCACTTTGGTCCCTATGTGTTGTGCCTTTTCTATTGGGTGAAATAAATATCAAATTAACTCTAAATCTTCTGAAATTTGGATACGTGACCCCTGCCACTGTGTAAAAATTTCAGTAATTTTTTGGGACAATTTTGTTTTGTTTTTCTATTTTTAAAAATTCAAAAACCTTCATTTTTTTCTATTATTTGAATTAAATAATCAATTAAAAATATTAAAAACTTTCCAAAATTTCTAAAAAAATTAGGTACTGTTTGTTTTAGTGTTTATTGCTTCAATCCAATTTTTACTTAATTTGGATATATAAAAACCCTAAAAATTGAAAAAACCCTAAAAACCCTATAAAAATTATTAAAATTCTACAAAATTCAAAATAATTGCAATTTCTTTTCCTGTAGCTTAGTTTTTACGTGTAGTTTGATATAAAATTGTCTCCAGATTTTTAGAGTTATTTATATATTTTTAAATAACCTTTCAAATCCGGCTGCACATTAGCTTCCTGTTTTTACCTTATTTCATTTTTATAAAATCCATTAAAAATTATAAAAATCTAAAAAATTACCAAAAACACTTATAAATTTATAAAATCCAAAAACATTTTTATATTAATTTTCTGACTTGATTTGATGTGTTAAATAATTTGTTGAGTGTGCCCTTTTTTATTTTCTTTTATATTTTCTTCATAATTAAAAATGCAAAAAAAATTAAAAATCCATAAAATCCACAAAAATATTGTTTTTCTTTATTTTATTTGATTTTCTGACTACTTGCCAGGACTTTTTATCCAATCCGTGCTCCATGTGTTCGGCCCTGGTCGCTATATGAGGTTAAATAAATAGCGAGACCGCTATTCGGCTTTTTGACTGATTATTCATTTTGGTGGTCTTATTTTCATGTTGACTTAGCCTTGCTATTCGGGTCGCAACGACTCTGATTATTTACACCTTACCCAATAGTGAGAATTTGGGTCATCATGTGTCAAAGTCTTTTCATTTGCAAATAAATCATAGTTTGTGAATAATGTCTACCTCTTCCTTAGAGGATGTTGGCACATTAGTCTTCGTATCCAAACTTCGTAGATCGCACTATCACGACCATGTCCTGATCTTCTCTTCTATCATTCTAGGGGAACCCTCTCTTCGAAACTGGCTCCCCTCATCCATCATTCTCCTCCACCCAATAATTCCACCCCATACCCACACTTCTTAATGGATTACACCACTCTTGCATTATAACTTTCACATGAACACAACCGAGCGAGCAAATATAAGGATGGAAAATAGAGTAGTCAGTTTCGACAGAGAAACATGACTCCCAGTTACAATGTACTACACCTTTTGAACCATCCTCTACTCGGGGTGACTTTCTTCCTGAGTATGATCAATTTCCTTTGACCACTCAAGAGAAATCTTGAGTCAAGGAAACATGACTCATGACCAAACCATAACGACTTAGAATAATCAATAATCCCCTCAGAACTACATGCCAAAGTCATAGAATGTGGAGTATAACTATTCTGCCCCAAGCCATGAGATGTTGGAGGATGACATTGCTCGGATCAACCATAGAGATGATGCTTTAATATAACAAATATATAATGTCATCCAATCAATGGAAAATCAAGAAGAAATAAGGACACCACCAAGTGAACAACTGGTGCATCACATATCACACAATCATACACAACCACCGTTGATCTCTGACCAACCTAATGACCATTACACCAAAACCATCAAAAAATTAAAAAACCAGAAAATTCAAAAACAAAAAGGACACTCTGATGGAAGCATTTTGCAAGAGTCTAATCTTAGAGCTTCAATTAATCATGGCCATAGAATATGTGCCTGATCTTAAGATATTTGTAAAGAGTTGATTAAATCCTAGAAAGACGGGCAACAAGCAATCAAGGACAGAATTTCATATAATCTCTATGACCAGTTATTTGGTGATGAATCATAAAACCAAAAGCCTTAAAGTCAAGCAGTTGACTCAGATCATGTGTGAAATTGAGGATTCCATATTCACTCATGTTCAGTTAGATGATGACTCCACATTAAAAATTCCCAAAGTCCATCTTTGATCAACTCAAACTCGAACAACTCAAAAAAACAAGGGTAGTCATTCAATTGTCAGATCGATCTACCAAAAGACCAAGAGGAATTGTTTCTATCATCATAAACTTTCAAGGCAACAAACATTAAGTGAAATTTCTTGTCCTTGACATTGAGAACCACAGAGAGTTGACAGAGTCTCATATCATTCTAGGAAAGTCTTTCTTAGCCTCTAGTATGGCAATTATCGATTGTGAGATTCAAGAAATAAGATTCCCGAACTTGGACCACAATGGACAAGCCTTCAATGACATACCCGACCAGAGACAACCCAACCAGCTACCGACGGTCGTGACAAAGAGGAGACCATCGAGTCAAGCACTTCACACGATCAGACCTCTCCTCATGAAACATAGGCACAAACCCTAGGAGAGACACCCAAGAGACCAATTGTTGGACCGATCTTCGATTCTCACCACACCTCCATGAAGAACGACCCTGACAGTACTCCTAAGAACAACCCTGACAGTACTCCTATGATGAACCCAGATACATGAGTTTATGTAGAATTGGACCATGTTTATGAGGATCGTCATGATTATTTGACTGGTCCAATTTTTGAGTTGGCAGTAATTCATGAAATTCTTGAACCATTCTAGGAGTCGATGCTTATGCCTAAGGAAACCTCGTATGTAACAAAACTCATGGATATCAAAAGGTGACATCTTCGTTCCCATCCATCACTCACAATGCCACTAGGAACAAGCTCGCAATGCCTACTCAAAGTGAGTAAACTCCCTCGAAATGTGTTACGATCCTATAAGAATGGGTCAATGAATATAGTGATTCATCTGACAAGGAACCCATAAACGCCACAATGGTTGCTCATGATAGGGAGAAGAACTCTGACCGTCCTCCTACCGATACTTCATATAGAAAAAAACCGACTAAGAAAGTCACCTTTGACCTTAGAAATCATGTGACTTCTAAAGAGTCCTCGTCAAGTTTCTCATCTGGTCATGAGTACTCACTAAATAAATAGTGAAGACAATATTGTCGCTGAGGTAACGCGCAAGAAAATCCCTCTAGTCAATCAACAATTAACCCACATTATCAATTAATCAATGAATAGCAAAAATGTGGATTTAAAATTTATTATATCTCTACAACAAAGGTGTATAGTGTGCAAGCATGTGTTGAGGTCAAACTCAGGGAGCAAATGCTAGAGATGATGCTCAAAAATTTGTCCTATTATCTCATCCATTTACCTATTTTTGTGTGGGATTTAATTTTTGTATTTTTTATGGATTTTAATTTTTATATTTTTTATTATTTTTAATTTAATAATTTTTATTTTAATTTTATATTTTTTTATTTCAAATTTTCTTTTTGTTTTAAATATATAATATAAGAATATATAAATATATATCAAAGGTTAGATAATATAATAATAAATATTATTAAAAAATAATTATAATATAGGAAATATATTTTTTTTGGGATTTTATACATTTTATAATGTTTTGTGCTTTTTTAAATAATTTTTCGAATTTTTATGTATTTTTAAAGTCAAAAACATCCCAAATCAGGGATTAAATAAATAGACAGAATTGCATTGAAGATTAAAAATAGAAAAAAAGCCCAAAATTCTTCAAATCAATTTTAATAGATAGATATTGATATAAAGAAAATTCAAAGATAAAAATAAATATTTTTAGGATTTTTGGTGATTTTAATATTTTTGTTTGATTTTAGAGCTTTTTAATTTAATGCCTTTTCTATTTTAGGGGTTTTTTGTATGGAGTTAATAAGTACATAAATTAACAACATATATTTTTTAGAATTTTTAAAAACATTTTTTTATATTTATTTGTTATTTTATAAGTTAGATGGAGATAAAATGTGCTCATTTGATTTTTAATAAATGGATAAAATGCGCAAAATGCAAAGCAAAAAATGTGATTTGAAATTACATTCTAGGCAGGCCTCTATCCCCTATTTTTTCAGAATTGTTGGAGCACAGGTGCTATATTTAATAAATAGAAGAAAACTACAAAAATACATATATTAAAAAGGGTATATTTGTAATTAAAATTAAAGATAAGGGCTCATGTGCAAATTAGCCTAAAATATAAAAGTAATATTCACATTTAATAAATTAAATTTAAATACAAAAACCCATAAGGGTATACATGCAATTTGCCCAGCTCACATGGGACGACATGTGAGCTGAGCTGGACTGACCCATTTGCAACATCAAATAAATACATGGGCCTTTACGTAAAGTATCCAATTTATTTACAGGGCTATTAAATAAATACAAAAAGGTGGGGGTTAGTTTGCAATTTACCCCAAAGGTGTGCGAACCAACAACGTAGATCATCTCACTTGCCATGCGTCGCATGCTAGTCAGCTGATACCCCTTCGTGTCTGGACGTTTAAGATTAGATCTTGGAAGAAGATCCAATGGTTTAGGCTCTGAAGATCGGATGTCTGAGGATGAATCTGCGCATGAGCTCCATCAAACGGTTGCTATTGCTCTCGAAGAATAGGGAAGAAGGTGGCCTTCCCTAAGCTTTGATCTGTGATTTCTCACTCCTTCTCCGGTCTCCTTCGATGATCTTTAGCTCTACACGTCTGGGAAGTGATTCTGCGGTTGCTGGTACTCTAAGTTTGGTCCAGGACCCAACAATGGGGTCGTGGAGCTTCTTCAAAGCACAGGCACCTGGAATGCCCCGTCCAGGTTTGAATCCGACCCAGAAGGGGTCCGTTGAGCTTGGAACCTGCATGGGAAGATGCTAGGGCTTGAGGAAATGGTTCTTGACCCAAATTAAAGATGAAATGCATAAGGATGAATGTGGGAGGAGATGCTCAGGTGAAGGGCAATGGAGGAGCATCGATTTACTAACCGGAGGCCATTTAGGGGGTCCAGATGGGTGGTTCAAATGGAGAAAGTGATGAGAAATGAAATGGGGGTGAATATGTGGTCGGAACGGATCTAAAACTCAGTGAAATAGTGGTTGGATCTTTAGAACTCCGGTGAGGCATCTAAGCTAATCTACGCTAAATCTCTAACTAAAACGTGAAATAAACTGCAACAAATAAAAGGCACGAACTAAATCTACCTAACAGAGGCAAATACGTAGCTCTTATACCTTCCCAGGAGGAAAGGGAGCAGGGCATCTGGAGGTTCATCGTGGGTGCACTTCCTTCCTCCTCCATCCGCTCCAAACCACGGGGATCTCCTGTTGTCACCTGGATGATCGCTTGTCCAGAGTCGAAGGATTTAGAGGTTGGAAATGACCAAATTTGAGGAGGAGGATGGAATTCTATATTTATAAACATATGGGGCGCCCTTATTAAGTGATGATTTGGCAAAAATCGAAGCTATGTACAGAGGATCTAAGGAGACAGCGAGAATGATGGATGATCAGGGGTTACAAATGGTGAAGGTCTCGAGGGAAATGGAGCATCGAAGTGGTGGGGGAAAATCCACGAAGGCAGGTTGCTCAAGGCATCTGACACAGTCAGAGAGAAGACCGGGCCGTTGACTTTGGTCAATTGTTCCTACATTCTGATTGGTCCACGAAAGATAGATCAGGACAAATAGCAATTTTACTCAAAAATAAATCAATAAAAAAATAGTAAATGATTTTATTAATTTTTAAATATAAAATAAAAACTATTTTTTTATTTTATGTAGTATTTTAATATGATTTTTTTGGGTTTATTTATTACAAGTTAAATTTGAGGGTATATTTATATGTATATTCCTCTTTTTATTTTGTATATTTTATTTTATTTTGTTTTTTTATTTTATTATTTTATTATCCTATTTTATATCTTTATAACTTTTTTTATATACACAAATATATTTTTATGGTGTTTTTCTGATCTATTATGTATACTTAAATAGGGGTATTAAATATATAGGTATAATTATAGGTATTTCATCTATGTGTTTATGTATAGTATTTTTATGTTTTAATTATGGCTTTCTTCTATTCCAAATTTGTACATATACTATAAATAATATTTACAAAATTATAAAAATATAAAAATACAAAATAATAAATAAAAGGAATATTATATTTAGGTATATGGTACAATAGGGGTCCAAAACCTAACTTTCACACATTAAATCCAAAAAATATGAAACTACCTTCATTAAATAGCCGATTAAAGTTATATACAATTAAAGTGGTTTTGAGGCATTCAAAATTTTTATTTAGGAGATATGTGATAAAGCTGGAAATCGGCTTACCGGCTTTTTTTTAGAGAAAATTGGTCGATGTAGAAAAAGCCGCAAAAAATACGATCTCAGCTAGTATCAAATAAATTCGATTTTCCGAAGGAAAAACTACACTAACTATATAACCAGGTAAGTGTGCCTGGGTCGAACTCAAGGAGACAAAATAGAATCTTTTGATTTTTTTCAGAGATATTTTTGCAATTTTTATTTTTATCTCTTCTTAAAGTTATCAAGGAAAGAAACTCTTTTTTATTTGATTTTTATATTTTTATCTGATTTTATTCTTTTCAAATTTTTATTTAATTTTAAAAAGGGATATTTTTCAAAAATAATTTATTTATTATATAATAGGTGAATAATATGTAGATGGTAAAATATAATAAATGAAGCGGGTCGAGCAGCGAGCTCGAACAACACAAGAAAACAAATCAAAACGATGTGGTTTTCGACAAAATAAAAACACAAAGAAAATACAACAAAAACTCACGAAAATTTAATACTAAGTAGATGGAGTAGTTGTGTAACTACCCTAAAGAAATCGTCAAAAAAAAGGTCAAACGAGGTCAAAACAACCCCTACAGCCCAGGGGCATAAGCGTAAAAAACTATTTCAATTTGTTCTACAGTTTAGTCCTCGCAAGGACTATTTTGAAAGAAAAATACAAATAATTTACATTTAGGTCCCTGCGGAGGGACCTAAATGCAAATACAGGAAACCTGGGGAGCGGGATGTAATATCTGAAAAGCTTCCTGGAGTTAAGGTGCAAAATTCACACCGTTTCGGAGTCAACGGTTCAGATTAGAACATAGGCGCGGATCCTGGCCGTCCAGATGGGACACGTGTCGCAAGCTTGTGCGACCTGGAGTCTTGAGCTGTTCTTGAGTTTGTTGCACAACTGTCGACGAAAGCTTCTTCAACGATTTTTCTCCGGCGATCAGCAGCGACTTTGACTCTCCGACGGGGCCAGAGGGGTGGCTCCTCCACCCCTCGAGCTCGCCCGCGGTGGCAGGTGGTCAGAGGTGACTCCGAGCAGCAGTGATTACTCGAAGAAGACGGCGGTCTCGTTGATTCTGGAGGTTGATGAAGACTGACGCGCCTCCTTTGAGGATGAATTCTGTGAAGAGGAGATTTCCAAATGCCTTGATTTTTGCTCCTGATTAAAAATGGATCTGCAAATAAAGGATTGATGTGCTCGATTCTCGAGGAATCGGCCTAAGGATTAAGATTTGCAAGATCACAAAGTGATGCAAAATTTGGTTTCCAAACTTTATTGTGCGGTGCGTAAAAAGGATGATGGAGTGAATCGCAATTTGAATCGAGTTTGAAGGTGGATTTGGACCTAGTGATTACGTCTGATGACTAATCTATCTAATCACAGTGATTAGCCATGCTAATCATGGCACGATGATCGAGAACGAAATTCAAAAAAAATGAGGGAATAGGTCTGTGGGATCCAAGGTATATTACCTGGAAATGGGCTCGACGGACGACCTTGGCCGGAGCTTGACGCGCGCGTGGCGGTGATGCAAGGGCTGACGAGTGCCTTGGAACCTCCTCCGATGCTTCTTCTTTCACGCGAGCTTACTTGTAGGTGCTGTCACCACCGGAGCGAAGCGGAGCAAGACGAGGAATATGGGGGATCTGGTGAACTGGAGCAGAGCTTTAGGTTAGTTGGAGAGTTAGTTGTTAATGGTGGATCTTTGGGGGTATTTATAGGTGGGAAGCGTGGGCTCCAAGCTAAGATCTAAGGGTCAGCAATGGAGATGTTTGTTGAAGGAAGAGGATCATCGGTTTGGATCGTCGGAAAGGCTCACGAGGTGCGCACGAAAATTCAAGGAAGTTGGCCGATTAGAGCAAGCCGGCTGAACCTCTTCTTGAGGAAGACAACCCAGGTGCTGATAAGTGTCAGCACCTGGTGGGCCAGAAGTTGATTTTTCAATATAAATTCAATATTAAATAGTATTTAATGTTATTTTAAATAGGTATAAATACAAGAAATGTAAATAAATTATTTATCCAATTTATGGAATAATTATTTCTATAAATAATAAATATTATTTGAAATATAAATATTATATTAATTAAATATGTATTTATAAATAGATTTTAGATTTTTAATATAATAAATAAATAATTAAAAATTAATTTTATATTTTCTTAATTATTAGAATAATAAATAAGGCTTGTGTGAATTTTTATGGGTTTTAATAAAATAATTTACATATTTTAATAAATAGAGGTAGTATCTAGTTAGTTCATTTATACCTATAATTTAGGGTTTTTTGATTTTATTAAAATAATAAATAAGGCCCAAAAATTATGAAATAATTTATGGTGAAAATACAAGATCATGAAATAATTTAAAAATTATAAGATTAAGAAACCTATAAATAAGGTGTGTTACATAAAATAAATAGCCTAAAAACCCCGTTGTCTTTTGGTCCCAAACATGACTTTTTGCAAACGGACTCCGAATTCAATAAAACCACCTTTATTAATTAGATAATATTATTTTATGAACTTTAAAGGTGAGTAGAGTGAAATTGGGGTTCGTTTGAGGAGGTTATGAGGTTCGGAAGTTGAGATTTTGACAATTTATAGGCTGGGTTTCTTGGTATATATATAGGATAATAATTTTAACTTATTTTTATATTTTTATATACATTTTTAGGAATAATTAGGAAAAGGCTTTGGTGAAAAATATGTACATATGGATTAATTAAGAATATTTGAATTTTTTGTATTTATTTTATAAATAATGAAAGGTGTATGAAGTGTGTATTAATTTATTTTTTTGGTTTTCTTTCCTTATCTCCCCCTACTTTTCAGTTTGTCGACCAATCCATGCTGACTTGGTCTCAGGGGTTAGGCTATAAATATATCTTTCAGTTATATTTATATCTTAAGTCATATTGTATATACATATATATATATATATATATACATATATTCAATCTGCCTTGGTTCTTTTTATGGTTCTTTATTTATTTACATGATTTTGATGGTTAAAATGACTTTTTATTCATGAATGTTGATTTATTAAAAGATGGAATTTAATGACTATTTACATGCATTTGTTAAGGGTTTTAAGACAAAATGCAACAGAAAAGTTAATGAATCATGGATTCATCAACCCCCTATACTTAAACTTTGCTAGTCCCTTAGCAAACACTTATTTTGAAAAAGTACGTGAAAAAGAAAGAAAGTTAGAATGAATTTGTTTTCCTAAACCAATTCATGAGAACAGACAAAGGACATAGCTCGATCGGGCCTGAAACAAGCATTTTGTCGAAACCCTAACTAGGATTAGGCTTTTATCCTCAACAGTCCTCAAGTTCCACAATTCCTTACTCAAAATCACTTCATTGGCTAGTTCAGACTCACTTATTCATATCGTAAACTCTATCATCCTTGAAGTCAACTTGTACAGTGTGTGAATTGATTTAGCTCTTCCTGCTTAGAGAACCGAAAAAACCGTCCATCCCGGCTATACACTTCTATGGCTTCCTCATCCCGCTACTCTTCCCTTGGGGAGGGAGGTATTCCCTTCTGAGTTCAATTCTGCTATGTCCATAATCGAATATAGGGAGAAGTTAGAAGAATGAGAAAAGAAGTGGAATGCGACCGGTGTAGACACATCTCCTTGTGAAGCCCAACCGGTGTAGCTGAGTCTCCACTAAGATGTGCAGGCATTTTTGGTGGAAGCTTGGACCATTGTGGTCTTATTTGGTGGCTTCTGCTTTGCTTTGACTTTGTAATTTGCTTGCACTGCATTCATCTTTTTGTGCCTCGACGGATATAGCATCTTTTTATTCCGTCCCTTTTTTGAGGTCTTAGAAAAATTGTGTCAGCAGATCCTTCCCTCATCCGAAGCAACTATCGCAACCCCAATCTCTCCTGTCTTTAGACGTCAATGCCGCAAAGATAAGGATAGAAATACACTACCAAGGTGTACTGCCCTTCGGAACTCCATGCGAGTCGAGCTAAGTGTGGAGTGCATGTGTTCAAGATTGGTTCACTGGTGTAGAGTTGTACGGATGACTCCAAATGGTCTACTTAAGCACATACGACTTGATTTCCCGAATATGGTCTTATGGAATCCAAAGATTTTAAGTCACAAGACCTGAAGAGTCTAAATTCTAGATCCTAACCAGGCTCCTTACAACGAGAGTTAAAGGTCGTAATCAAGCTCCATCGTTTAGACTAGACTTATTCCTTAGTTTCAGAAATCAAACTTATTTTGAAAAATGCGAATGCAAATGCAACCATGATTTGTGAGGTATATTGTCTGGATTTTACTCATTTTTATGGATTTTAAGGCTTCTGTAATTTTTATAAATTTTAGGACTTTTGTATTTTTTATGGATTTCATGATTTTTATAAACAAGTTTTTATACAAGAATTTTACAAGATATATTTTATTCGGGTTAAATATCTAATGTATTTTATAGATTTTATTTACAAGGGAATTTTACAAGGATTGAATGGTTTTTACACATGTTTTAATAAAGAGGATTTTAAATAAGTATTATACCAATTTTAAGTACAAATTTTAAATACATATTTTAATTACAAGTTTTAAATACAAATTTTAAACATATTTTACTTATTTACAAGGATTTTATAAATAATATATAAATACAAGTGGATTTTAAATTAACCCTTACCCACTTTTTATGGATTTTATAGATATAGAAAATACATAAAAGTATGAGTTATGGACGAAAGTATATATACAATATATACGCACCACCCTATACTTAGCTTGTGCTATGTCCTCATAGCGACAAAAGAGAAAAAGGAGGACATAACTCGTGCTAAGTAAAAGTGGGTGAAAAAAAGAGAGTGAACAAGTCAATCAACCCCCCCTATACTTACGATCAAGTCATCGTAAGTATAATGGAAGAGCAAAAACGGGATGACTGAATGAAAAAGAATAAATAACGATAGTTCAAAAGGAAAAGAATACGAAATCATCGAAATCACTCAGTCCCCCCTATACTTAGGATAAGGCATCCTAAGTGTAGAAACGAGTGTGGTCAAAAATCGGAGACCAGTGATTTGTGAAAAAGAAAGGCTATACAAAAGAATCTGAACAAAAAGTAAAACCTAAATCAGCGTACAATCAGTCTCCCCTATACTTAGGATCTGGTATCCTAAGCATAGAAGATGAGCAAAAATGGGGATGATTGTGGTCTACGAAGAATATACAAGTGTTGTGAATCTCCAGAAACGAATGGCTCAAAAGAATTTGTACAGGATGAAGTGAAAGAATAGAATTATCATGATTCCTGTACAAAATAGATCACTTCAGCCAAGATCATACTGAATTTTCTATTTTTTCTGTGCGTACTGATCGTTGGCTGGAAAAGTAGAGCCTCCTCTATAAGTAAACTCTGTACATGGCATAGCTCTCTTCTATGGAATATGCGTCTCTGGAGTCGGACTACAGAAGGTGTCTATATGTGTAAGCATCACACCATCCGACTCTCTACGCTGAATAGACTGTATGATCTGTGCAATGTAATCAACCGACTCTTGTGTTGTAATATGTGTTCTTTCAATTTGGAGCACCGAGATGTCTACTGCAGGTGACTGCTCATCTGAATCTGATATGAACTCTGTCTCTATATGTGAACAATCATCTGAAGAACTAGGTACCAGGTGATCTACCCTATCCTTGTGTAGGATATCGTGGGTATCAAAATAAATGCTCTCAAGATCAGGAAACTGTGTCTCATCTATGTTTTGGCAATCTTCTGCAAGACTGGTGTCCTCTGAAGTGAATGACAATACTGATTTAGGACTGCTACATCCTCTCTCCATCTCAATGTGTATCTCTCCGTTGTCTGTGCGGAAAGATACTCTCCCAGCATCATAATCAAAGAGTGCTCTTGATGTCTGCAAGAAGGGTCTCCCGAGAATGATTGGAGCAAGGTGTAACTGTGTAGGGCACGACATATCTAGGACGGTGAAATCCACTGGAAACTGTAAGCCCTGAACGGTCACGATAATGTTCCTCAGCACACCTCTAGGTCTCTTCACAGATCTATCTGCAAACTGAAGTATCGCTTGTGATTTGTAGAGAGGACCTAGCTTGAGCTTATCAAGTAAAGAAGATGGAAGTAAATTGATCGAGGATCCATTATCTAAGAGAGTACGATGGAATGTAGTGTCTTCAATCTGGCAATTGACATAGTGAGCTCCCGAATCATTCTTTTTCTTGGGTACCTTGTTCCTGATAGCACACGAAGTGGCCTTGGTCAAAATCTGCTTCTCAACTCGTAATCTTTTCTTCCTACGTGTAGTACATTTGTTCCTCAACTGATTTTTGAGTGTAGGAAAATGATCCAAGGCATCGTGCAGTGGAATCTTCATAAAGATGTGATCTTTCAGTAATCATTCGGTTTCTGGAGTGACAACATTCTTTTTGTTGTTTTTCTTTCCTCTTCCAAACAAAGCATCGGGAAAAGGAACAATTTCAGGAGTTAGAAAATCAGAACTTTTATTCAAATTGGAATCAGCTTGTACATCGAGAATTTCAGAATTATTTACAAAACTCTCTAAGATAGGGGAAGAAATATTTTTCTCGGGGCTCTCTGCCTGATCTGGCGTGATGTCATTGTCTGATTTGCTAGTGTCCATATCTGTTGTGTCGGCATCGCTCCCGTCTCTTGATTCTGCAGGGTGGTCCTCATCATCTAGTTGGTTCTCCACCTCGGCTTCAGATTCTTGCCGCTCATGGATCTGCTTGTGCTCCTCTGGTGCCCTATCCTCTTCTCCAGCAGGTGCTTGTGGTGATCTACCGCTCCTGAGACGAATGAAATTAGATAAAAATTCAGGAAACGAGATCTTACCTGTAGTGTCTACCTGATCTGGATGCCTCCTCTTGTTGTTCGGGTTCATCTGAGGCTGGGCTGGGAGAGTGGTCTTCGGCATGGTTAACTCGTCCAGACGACGGTTAACCTGATCCATCTCGGTTTTGTGAGCGATCTGGAGCGTACTCAGCATATCCATGATCTGGTTGAGTGCCTGGGCCTGTGAAGACATCTTTGGTTCGGTGTGGTGACCCTGGCTTGCTCCTCTCTCCTGCCTTGGCATGTAATGCTGAGAGGTAGAAGGCTGGGAGTATCGCTGAGGTGTGGAGGAAGACTGCTGCGGCTGCTGATAAATACAATTCGGTGAATAATGAGCATGGTGCTGATATGAATGTTGCGATCTCTGATGGTATACATTCGGGTGAGACTGTTGTCGCATGAAGTTTTGTCGGTGCTGAAAGTTCGGACGTCCATGCTGTGGATGACCGTACGTCTGTTGTTGCTGCTGATTCAGTATACTCAGCTGCTGCATCGGAGTATACCAAATCCCATTGATCTCGAGAGTGGCTTGGGGCTCCACCTCCATCTCTGTGATGCTGGTGATCTGGTCAGGATTAGCATGAGACTGATCCTCATGCCAATCAAGCTGCGGAGTCTGTGGCTCGCTCTGTATGAAGTGGATCGGACAGGTGGGTGGATCGGGTAAGATTCTCCGTGTTGGTTGTGTGGTCAAAGAAGTCTGGCTCTGTTGGTACTGGATCTGAAGATCAGCGACCTTCTTCGAGAGATCACTCAGCTGCTGTGGTAGAGATGAGAGCTTCTCCAACTCTCGCAGCGGCTGTAGGTCTTGGATCTGCTTGTGAATCACATCCACCAACGTCAATTTCTCGCTAATAAATCCCATGTTGGTGTTGGATTTAGAGTCTGAGATGTTCGCTACCTTGTGATGATCGCGGTGATGTGGTGGCTGCGGGGCTTTCTGAAATGCCCGAGTAGAGTCTACGACTCTCGAGTTCTCGGCCATCCCTTCGAAGATGGCCCAGACTGACTCGGCGTCCTTATTCAAGTAGTTGCCGCCACATGCGGCACTCACGAGCCCCTGAATCTCTGGCTGGAGTCCTCCAAAGTAGTTTTGCACGAGCACCTTCATCGGGATCTCATGATGCGGGCATCTCTCCATAAGCTCCTTGAATCGATCCCATGCCTCATGGAATGATTTGTGTGGCAATTGCATGAAGTTGGAGATCTGGCTCCTCATCATGTTCGTCCTTCCCAGAGGAAAATATTTGCGCAGGAAGGTGGACTTCAGGTCGTCCCATGTAGAGATTTCCCTCCCCAGATGACTCAGCCAATAAAGAGCCTTATCGGCTAAGGCAAAGGGAAAGGCCTTGAGGCGTACGGCCTCCTACGTGACTCCTGGATAGCAAGTCATTCCGTAAATCATCTTGAACTGCTGTAAGAATGTGAACGGCTCCTCTGCGGCATTCCCATAGTACTTGGGAAGCAAAGAGATGAAGGACGGTCTCAGTTCGTATGGCCCTTGATTCGGCGATTGCCGAATCCAGTGGTGGAGCGTTCTAGCGCCTAGGTCATACTCGTCCCGTAAAGTTGCGGGAACCGCAGGAGGTAACTGGTTCCCGACCCCTGCTCTCAGCGCGGCTAATTCAGCCCGCAGTTCATTCTGAACGCTAAATTGTTCTCGAATTTGTAAATTCGTCTGCTGAAGTGTGTCGAGAATCCCAGTAGTAACATCTGCATTTGGTTCCGATCTTCCCTCCTGATGTTCCCCAGCTGGTGGCCTCTCGTCTGATGTTGGTCCTTTGCCTCGAGCCATCTGATCGTCTTTGAAATGAAAACTCTCGTAAGAACTCAGCGAAAAGTATGCGGGAGATCTAGATGATGTTTTGAGGCAAGGGTCTGCCTCAATAGTCTGGCCAGGAGGCGAGGGAGTCTGGGTCTGACTCGCCTAGAGATCTGATGGGACTATCTCAGGAAGAGGGTCATCCCGAGCCTGTGAAGAAGTACGCTCGACGGTGGACGGTCGAAAGCTCACGGAGTCTGAGCAGAAAAACCGTCGAGACGTCATCTTTGATGTCAAGAGGATTGATCGGGAGAGCACGTTGTACAATTAAAATGAGAGAGAAAATGCGAAAGCCGCGGAAACTCACGCCCCACAAGCAAACACAAAGCAAACCCCGTGTTCACAAACTCAACCCGATGAAGACTGTAAGAGTTCGGTCTTTTTATCTTTTCGGTTTTAGGGTTGTAATTAGCAAACAAGTTCTGCGGTTATCGCAGGCTGAGCGAGCCAATAGGTGCCCGATAGTTTCTCCGAAACACTGGCCCGAGTCCTTACAAATGACCACTCGCACTCAGCCAGTATGGGAGTAAGTACGGACCGTTTCCGGCTACCCGTGTTACTTGAGGACGGAGCCTTACGCAGTGTCCTCTAAACCTCCTACTCTGCTAAGTAAACCCGGACCGTTTCTGGCTACCCGAGCTTACCCACTGAGGAACAGTGATCAGGTGTATGAACTCAGTAGTATTTCGCGGGACATACGGGGTTTTGGGCTCTAACCTTATGGGTCGGCTCTCTAGCTCGCGCACTCTGAGAAGTGTGCGGGGGTTACTCTCCCAAAATAAATGAATCGGTTTTACGGTTTTTAAAGTCAGATATGATTAGCAGTCCCGATTTTAGTTTGCAGTTTTGTAATTTTTTTGGGTTTTTTCAAGCAACGTCTATCGATTTTTTTTCTTTTTTATAAAAACCCTAAAAGCATGCACCTAGGTTGCGAGTCCTAAAACTAACTACGTAGGCGCAATCAGATATAGTCGAAAAATCCTAAACAAGCACCATAAAAGCCGCGGAAAACCGATAGTCGAGAAAAACCACGGTGGATGCTCTGATCCCTCGGATACATGGTATCCGGTGCATCAGACCCCGAAAAAAATGGGGGGGGGGTTTGTTTATTGTTTGTTACAGCTTCTCTCCCTTTCTCTCTCTTCTACAAAAAAAATTCTAACTACTCTGCCCTCTGCAGCCGACTCGTGAAGAAGGAGCCGTCCTCTGCTCTTTCAACTGATTCGACTTCCGAAGAAGCCGGCTGATCCTACAGGCCCTACAAAAATAGTTAGTTGTACGAAAACCATACAAAATCAATCGAGAGAAGAAAGCCGAGAGAATCATAAGAAAAACCAAAAAGGAAAACTATGAAAACAAAACATGAAGAAAAGCCGTACAAAAAACCGTACGGAAAACGAAACAAAAAGAAGAGAGAAAAATAAAATCACAAAGAAAGAAAAAAAATCAAAAAGTTCTAACGCCTCCCTGGCAACGACGCCATTTTGATAAAGCTGAAAATCAGTTTCACGGCTTTTTTTATAGAAAAGTGATCGATGTAGAAAAAGCCGTGAAAAATACGATCTCAGCTCGTATCAAACAAATTCGGTTTTCCAAAAGGAAAACCTACACTAAGTATTTAACCAGGTAAGTGTGCCTGGGTCGAAGTCAAGGAGGCAGAATAGAATCTTTTGATTTTTTTCGGAGATATTTTTGCAATTTTTATTTTTATCTCTTCTTAAAGTTATCAAGGAAAGAAACTCTTTTTTTTATTTTTATTTTTTTATTTGATTTTATTCTTTTCAAATTTTTATTTAATTTTAAAAAAGGGGATATTTTTCAAAATTGGTTTATATATTATATAATAGGTGAATAATATGTAGATGGTAAAATATAATAGGTGAAGTGGGTCGAGCAGCGAGCTCGAACAACACAAGAAAACAAATCAAAACGATGTGGTTTTCGACAAAATCAAAACACGATGAAAATACGACAAAAACTCACAAAAATTTAATACCAAGTAGATGGGGCAGTTGCGTCACTACCCTAAAGAAATCGTCAAAAAACAAGGTCAAACGAGGTCAAAACAACCCCTACAACCCAAGGGCATAAGCGTAAAAAACTATTTAAATTTGTTCTGCAGTTTAGTCCTCATAGGGACTGTTTTAAAAGAAAAATACAAATGATTTACATTTAGGTCCCTGTAGAGGGACCTAAATGCAAATACAGAAAACCTAGGGAGAGGGATGTAATATCTGAAAAGCATCCTGGAGTTTTGGTGCAAAATTCACACCGTTTCAGAGTCAACGGCTCAGATTAGAACATAGGCGTGGATCCTGGCCGTCCAGATGGGACACGTGTCGCAAGCCTGTGCGACCTGGAGTCTTGAGCTGTTCTTGAGTTTGTTGTGCAACTGTCGATGAAAGCTTCTTCAACAATTTTTCTCCAGCGATCAACTGCGACTTTGACTCTCCGGAGGGGCCAGAGGGGTGGCTCCTCCACCCCTCAAGCTCGCCCGCGGTGGCAGGTGGTCAGAGGTGACTCCGAGCAGCGGTGATTACTCGAAGAAAACGGCGGTCTTGTTGATTCTGGAGGTTGATGAAGACTGACGTGCCTCCTTTGAGGATGAATTCTGTGAAAAGGAGATTTCTAAATGCCTTGATTTTTGCTCCTGATCGAAAATGGATGTGCAAATAAATGATTGATGTGCTCGATTCTCGAAGAATCGGCCTAAGGATTAAGATTTGCAAGATCGCAAAGTGATGCAAACTTCGGTTTCCAGACTTTATTGTGCGGTGCGTGAAAAGGATGATGGAGTGAATCGCAATTTGAATCGAGTTTGAAGGTGGATTTGGATCTAGCAATTACGTCTGATGACTAATCTATCTAATCACAGTGATTAGCCATGCTAATCATGGAACGATGATCGAGAACGAAATTCAAAAAATGAGGGATAGGTCTGTGGGATCCAAGGTATATTACCTGGAAATGGGCTCGACGGACGACCTTGGCCGGAGCGTGACGCACGCGTGGCGGCGATGCAAGGGCTGACGAGCGCCTTGGAACCTCCTCCGATGCTTCTTCTTGCACACGAGCTTGCTTGTAGGTGCAGTCACCACCGGAGCGAGGCGGAGCAAGACGAGGAAGATGGGGGATCAGGTAAACTGGAGCAGAGCTTCAGGTTAGTTGGAGAGTTAGTTGTTAATGGCAGATATTTGGGGGTATTTATAGGTGGGAAGCGTGGGCTCCAAGCTAAGATCTAAGGGTCAGCGATGGAGATGTTTGTTGGAGGAAGAGGATCATCGGTTTGGATCATCGGAAAGGCTCACGAGGTGCGCGGGGAAAATTCAAGGAAGTTGGCAGAATAAAGCAAGCTGGCTGAACGTCTTCTTGAGGAAGACAACCCAAGTGCTGACAAGCGTCAGCACCTGGTTGGCCAAAAGTTGATTTTTCAATATAAATTCAATATTAAATAGTATTTAATGTTATTTTCAATAGGTATAAATAAAATAAATGTAAATAAATTATTTATCTATATTGTAGAATAATTATTTTTGTAAATAATAAATATTATTTGAAATATAAAAATTATATTAATTAAATATGTATTTATAAATAGGTTTTAGATTTTTAATTTAATAAATAAATAAATAAAAATTAATTTTATATTTTCTTAATTATTAGAATAATAAATAAGGCTTGTATGAATTTTAATAGGTTTTAATAAAATGATTACATATTTTAATAAATAGAGGTAGTATCTAGTTAGTTCATTTATACCTATAATTTAGGGTTTTTGATTTTATTAAAATAATAAATAAGGCCCAAAAATTATGAAATAATTTAGGGTGAAAATACAAGATCATGAAAAAATTTAAAAATTATAAGATAAAGAAAATTATAAATAAGGGTTGTTATATAAAATAAATAGCCTAAAAACCCCCGTTGTCTTTTAGTCCCAAAACCGACTTTTTGCAAACGGACTCCGAATTCGATAAAACCACCTTTATTAATTAGAGAATATTATTTTATGAACTTTAAAGGTGAGTAGAGTGAAATAGGAGTTCGTATGAGGAAGTTATGAGGTTCGGAAGTTGAGATTTTGACAATTTATAGGTTGGGTTTCTTGGTATATATACAGGGTCATACTTTTAACTTATTTTTATATTTTTATATATATTTTTAGGAATAATTAGGAAAAAGGTTTGGTGAAAAATATTTACATATGGATTAATTAAAAATCTTTGAATTTTTTGTATTTATTTTATAAATAATGAAAGGTGTATAAAGTGTGTATTAATTTATTTTTTTGGTTTTCTTTCCTTATCTCCCCCTACTTTTCGGTTTGTCGACCAATCCATGCTGACTTGGTCTCGGAGGTTAGGCTATAATTATACCTTTCAGTTAAATTTATATCTTAAGTCATATTGTATGTATATATATACATATATTCAATCTGCCTTGGTTCTTTTTCTGTTTCTTTATTTATTTACGTGATTTTGATGGTAAAATATGGCTTTTTATTCATGAATGTTGATTTATTAAAAGATGGAATTTAATGAGTATTTACATGCATTTGTTAAGGGTTTTAAGACAAAATGCGACAGAAAAGTTAATGAATCATGGATTCATCAATATGGGTCTGGGAAGTTGAGATTTTGGATTTTTATTTTGAGTATACACTGTATATTATTTTTATGCAAACTCAGTTTGTTTTTTTATTTGTATTTTTTTTATAACTCTTTCATGTACGAAGTTTATTGATTTGATGAATAAATAATAAAGAATAAAATAGGTTCCAAAAATGCATTATTGATGGATAAAAGAATGGGGTTTTCATTGTGTATTTGGCCCTTATCTCCCCCTACTTTATTCTTTGTCGATCAATTCAATTCTTGACTTGGTCTCGGGGTTTAGGGTCATAAAATACCTTTGGTATTTTATTCTTTTTCCTTTCTTTCCTTTATTCTATAATTTTAACATTAAAACCTATATTTTATACACAATAAATGGAATAAATAATGAATGTTAATTTGTACAAAATAATGCTATTTGCATGCATTAGCTAGGGTTTTTAAGGCCAAAATGATATAATAAAGGTGATGAAATGGAGATTCATCACCCCACCATACTTGCCTTTGCTAGTCCCTATCAAACACTTTATGCAATGAGTGCATAAAATGAAAAATAAAGAAAGAAAAAGAAAGAAAGTGGATTGATTCTGATTCTCAAACTTATCTTCACAAAAGCAAAGTTTGGAGCTCAGGTCAGACCTTGGTGTGAGAATGTGTGTGGAACCTAGTTGGGAACCGGATTTAAAACACAACAGCCTTAGAGAGTCACAGAACTCGGTTCAAACCACCTCAATAGCCATGTCAGAACTAGTCTACATCATATGCAAACCCTTATGACTATGAAGCTAACTTGTACGATGTAAGTGATAGTGACTCTTCGCAACTGAAATGACAAAAGAAGTGACTTCTCCAGCAAGACAACGCAATGATTCCCCAATCCAACAACTCTTTCCTCGAGGAGCAAGGTATTCCCTTCTAAGTTCAAGTGCATCTGACTCAAGAGGAGGGGGTAAAGAGAATAATGGATAGCCAATGTTGCTACATATCCGAGGATGCATTACTAGTGTAGTCATGTCATCCAGCTGTAGGCTCACATGGTTTTTGACTTTTGAAGTTCAAGATTGCTTATTTCAAATATATACATACTCCGGCAGGCATTTTATTTTCAATCAGGCATATCCACTTTTTTGGTCTTTTTTAAATACTATATACAATAGCATTTACATAAGGAAATTTTCCTCTTGAACCAGAAGACTGTCCCTCTTTTGAAGCATTATTGTAACTCACACTCTTTTATCTTTCGACGCCGACGCCACTGGGTGGGTTGGGGTGCACCTCCCTCCCTAGATGAGGACAAATGTTTCCACTCGGGTGCAACTCATACCGACAAATCCAATCCCCTCACCACGTCAACTGAGTTGAGCCAAGTGAATGGTGCAAATGTCCAAGTTAGGTCACATCTGACAAGAGTCATGCGCGCATCTCGAAAAGCTCTAGTTAAGCAGTTGCGATGTCTTGAACCTAGCCAAGGTCTCAATGATTAAGTCTGAATAGACCTGGAGTACCTTAAATCGAGTTCCCATAAGGTTCCAGTGAAGTTAGGAGCATTAAGGTCCAACCAAGCTCCAATCTTCGACATTACTCAGACTAGTTTAATCATCAAACTCAATCCGAAAAATGCAAATGATATGCTATGTACAATGCAATGAAAATCTTTTTGTAATGAAATTTTCTAATTTTGAACTTTTTATGGATTTTTTAAAAATGTTTTGCAAATTTTTATGCAATTTTTCGAAAAAGACTTTGTAAATGTTTTTAGAATTTTTCAAAAAAAAAGTTTTTGGAATAAAAAGGGAAGTATGTACAGATATTTACACGAGCATGCATCAATTATTTACAAGAATAAGGGTTATTAAGGATTTACACACGGGATATGTTATTATATATATACACAAAATTGGTAAAAAGTGTTTATTTACTAGGATACTATATTCCTCAAATTTATTTGCAAATAATTTTACAAATAATTTTGAAAGCTATAGTCCAAAATAAATTTTTTTAAAATAATTTTTACAACCATTTGAAAATATTTTGCAAAAGGTTTTTCAAGCAGTATATATAGATTTTTCAAATATTTTTGCAACCATTTTCAAAATCGTTTGCAAATAAGTTTTCAAAAGATTAATTTAATATAATGAAAAGAAATTTTTACAAATGAAACAATTTTCACAAAGGTTGAAAAAATTTTATAAAATATTTTTCAAACAATTTTAAATGATTTTTCAAATATATTTTCAAAATATTTTTCAAACATTTTGCAAAATATTGTTAGCTGATTTATTAATCAGTATATACAAGAATTTGTGGAATAATATGCATCTTTTTATTAATTGATTTAAAGAATTGCATATGTGTATACATATATATAGTATTTTAGCCATATTATTCAAAATAAGAAAGTACGATTTATGTCTAAAGCATATACAAAGTATATACGACCCCCTTATACTTAGCTTGAGCTATGTCCTCATAGATCGAAAAGAAAAAGAGAAGACATAACTCGTACTGAGTATAGAAAAGCCTATACTACAACGATTGAATAAGTAATGAAAGAATGAAGAGATAAATGAATGAGAAACCGATCGTCCCCCAATACTTAGGATGAAATAATCTTAAGTATAGCAGATTGTATTCTACATGTAGGGAGGGTCAAGGGTGGGAATAAACAAATCGCTGCTCGGTCTATCTCCCCTATACTTAGGGTAAGATATCCCTAAGTATAGCAAATAAAATCAATAAGAGAGGAGACAGTGGAGGGGATCAATAAAAGAATCGATAAAAATATAAATTTATTGGGAGGATGTACAAATCACCCCCACTTAGGGTAAAAGAGCCCAAAGTATATGCAACAACAAAAGTGATTAAACGAAATAAAGAAAGAACAACATAATAGGTGCACCCCCTATACTTAGGACAAAGTACATCCTAAATATAGACACACGGATATGGCGAATGATCTGGGGTACACATGACCTACAGGAGAAAGAATGGAAAGACAAAACACATATATACAAACAATAAAGAATGGTGAAGTGCAGGGTGGTATCTGATAGTCAAATGTTGCACTTTCGTCATCGTCTCCTGGTGAGAACGATGACGTAGTCAGAAAAAGAAAGACACCCTAATATGCAATCAGGTGGGTGTCAGCTATCGGGGACAACAGATCGAAAAGTAAACCATGATTTGATAGAGGAAAATAGAACATCGTCTCATAAGAAAGGAGTGAGAGATTACAGCTAATATCGTGAGACATGGAGAAGGAAGGTTCGGTATAGATTCCTCTGTGTCACTCATAGTCTTAGGAAGATACGCAAAATGAAGAATAGGAGACTCTCTACACAGCTCGATATTCGGTGGAAATAAGGTCGAAAGATCACAAACACATCGAATATCACAAGACATGGCTCAACCTAGCGAGTGTCGTCAAGGTGAGCAGACTCAGATGAGTTAGAGATATCAGAATAATCAGAAGACTCCGTCTAGTGATCCACCAACTAGGATACACAACCAGAGATGAGATGAGATGAGAACACAAATTAGAAAACTCGATTTCGTGCTCCACCAGATCAAAGACACAAGAAGCGAAGCCGAGTGCCTACAAAATGATGTATCCTCCTGCAGATAAGCCTCAGGGAGTAATACATACTAAGCAATGAATAGTCAGAACAGAACTCATCCTTGCGAGGGTCATCAAGGTGAGTAGACTCAAAGGAGTCGGATCCATCAGACGGATCAGTAAAAGCAGTCTTGGTAGGCGATAGATCGGCTACCCAGCAGAAGAGACTAAAAGATCTAGAAAATGTCACAGTCTCATGTAGATAACCCTCAGGGAGTATAGTGAACTAGATGATGAATAATCAGAATAATGGGACTCATCCTTGCAAGGTCTATCAAGGAGAGAAGACTCAAAGGAGTCTA
Organism: Ottelia alismoides; assembly: GCA_037367405.1. Classification (NCBI taxonomy): domain Eukaryota; kingdom Viridiplantae; phylum Streptophyta; class Magnoliopsida; order Alismatales; family Hydrocharitaceae; genus Ottelia; species Ottelia alismoides. The sequence continues at coordinate 393,622 of JAZKJV010000371.1, read as the reverse complement.
GACAAATGGTCTCGTGCTCCGACAGATCGGACACACAATCAAACAGGGAGACCGACAGCTCATATCAGACGGCTAGGTTCCGTGCTCCATCAAGATGGACACAAATGTAGTGAGGGAAACCAATCGTAAAGAAGATGCTGCATCCTCCTGCAGATAGTCCTTGAGGAGTAATGCAAACCAAGTCAATGAAATCAGTGAAGTAATGTCATCAAGTCTCATATCCTCAAATACTCAATCAATCAACAATCAGCTGGAGGGCAGAAGGCTATGGGAGGGATAAAAAATCATCAGTGCAATCACAATGCAGTCTCTCAAATCAAACATATCAGCTAAGATGGATCGAGATGTTAGAAGAGTGAGTCTCTAAGTGCTAAATGGGGATGAAAGAGCCAGGTGATGAAGGATGGATCAGTCAAGAAGATGAATGAAATCATGTGGGTTCCGAGCACCGTCGCTTTGAAGCACATAAAGAGATAGTACATCAAACATCTAAATCAAGACGGGTGGAACCAAATAAGGTATCATACAATCATAACTCATGGAATCATCATAGGGAATCAATCACATCCTCAATCGGGTGTGCGAGATCAAAAATCCTCAATGAAGAATCACACATGTGATCATGCCATAATCAGAATACTCAATAACATCTATGCACATATTAAAGTCAAATCCACTAGCACACCAATCTCAGTATACTCAAATCTGCCATGCTTACTCATATAATTTCTGAAATCGAAACCTCAATGCGGGCCTTATCTAGTATCACAACAATCCTAAGTGAAAGAAGGGGTGACACGGAGGGGAACGAGGAAGGTGGGTGAAACACAAACAAAATTGTGGGTCAAGAAGGGAGTCTTATTGAACTGGACCAGAGATAGGGTGATATGGGCAAGGAGATTGCCACAAAATTCGGCTACGAAAGTGAGGATCAAGACCCGATACCATGACTCAAGAAAAAAGTCAATGATATAGACAAAGAAAAGGAGATGAAGTCAATAAAAAGAACTCAAAGACTCATGGATCTACAAACTCAAAGAATGATGAATGTGAATGGACCCAAAATCACAATAAATGTACAAAGCAAACCCAATGTTCACCTACTCAACATAGTGAAGACCAAAGATAGTGGTTTTTTTATCTTGTCCATTTTAGAGTTAAGTGAGCCTCAAAAAAGTTGTACAAAGATGTAGGTAGGCATGGGATCGGGGCACTAATCCTTAGTATGTATGTAAGAATAAAATGCACATACAACGGGGGGTTTGTTCTCCCCAAAGCAATGAATCCCTTACGTTTATATTTACAAGTCCAATTGAGTTAGAAGTCTCAATTTTATTTTTTGTTATCACTTTTTTTGTTAATTTTCAATGCAATCGCCTAATGAGTTTCCAATTCCATTAACATCATAGGTGATTAAAATCAGAGGGAGAAGGTCAAAAAATCAATGCAAGTCAGAAATCAATGATGCATGCATAGTTAGAAGACTTACAGTGCTTCCCAACTCTCTCTATATAGGAAGCATAACAGAATTGAAAACTACAATACATGAGATGTTATCCAATGAAATCGCCTTAAAATAGAATATGTTATTATCGTGAAGCACCAGATGCTAACTACCTAGATATGAGACCTAGACTCTGTCCTTAGAAGCTCATCGATGCCTACCATAACATGTCCTGCAAGTGTTATATAGAGCTTCTTTCGAAGCGCGATCTCAGGTCTAAATAGTTAATAATTATGATTTGACTAAGTCCAAAAGAGAATCTATAGGTACATGCAAATATATTTTGGGCTTTGGACCATAATCTATCGAGAAAGCAAATCCTAAGCTAATGCCCATTCACACAAAATAAATAGAAATAAAATCGAAAAACAAATAAAAAGAAAGCGATGAAAACGTGGCAAACCCGACGAGGCCCCGAAGGGATCGAACCCTCGGGCACTGGACTTTATGAAGTGTGAAGTGTTAGGACAGTCTGAATTATTACACATTGAGTGTTACTCTCTCACTTTAATTATATATTATAAAATGAAATAAAAATAAAAATGTAGAGAGAGACTCTCTTTTGAAATTCCTCCAGTTCTTCATTTACTGCCTTCTCCTACCAGCTAAGTCAAAAAGCTGGCTCTGCCTTGCTTGGGTGCACAGGTCCTCCTAAGAATTCCTCCCTCGTGTAGTGGTCCCTCGCAACAAATTGAAACAAGGAGGGTGATTAGACAAGTCACAAATAATATCAAATAATCATGAAAATAAATAAACAAAAAACATGTATAGATAAGAGTACAGAAACAAATAAAATAAACCAATCTATGTGGTGTTGCTCCCCGGAATGGTGCCATTTAATGATGGGGAAAATCTCCTTGTGGGTCTAAAAGAATGATCCTCTAAATAGCGAAGACAACATTGTCGTTGAGGCGACCTGTAAGAAAATCCCCTAGTCAATCAACAATTAACCCACAATATCAATTAATCAATGAATAGCAAAAATGTAGAGTTAAACTTTATTATAACTCTACAATAAAGGTGTATAGTGTGCAAGCATCTATAGAGGTCGAACTCAAGGAGCAAACGTTAGATTGGGCAATGATGCTCAAAAATTTGTTCTTTTATCTTGTTTATTTATTCTATTTTTGTGTGGGTTTTAATTTTTGTATTTTTAATTGAATTTAATTTTTATATTTTTATTGTTTTTAATTTATATTTTTTTCTTTTATGTTTTGAGGTTTCATATATTTTCTTTTTATTTTTAAATATATAATATAGGAATATATATAACCATATATATAAGGTAAAATAATATAATAATAAACACTATTAAAAATAATTAAAATAAGGAAATAAAATGTTTTGGGTGATTTTTAGATAATTTGCTAATTTTTATGGATTTTAAAAGTAAAAAACATCCCTTATCAAGGATTAAATAAATAGACAGAATTGAATTGAAGAAAAATGGCAAATAAAGTCCAAAATTCTTCAAATCAATTTTAATAGATATATATTAATATAAACAAATTTCAGAGATAAAATTAAATATTTTTGGGGTTTTTTTTTCATTTTAATATTTTTGTTGGATTTTGGAGCTTTTTATTTTTTATGCTTTTTCTATTTTTAGGGGTTTTGGTTTGGAGCGTGAAAAAACATGCTAGCAGACATCTATCCCCATTTTTTCATAATTTTTGGAGCATGGGTGTTATATTTAACAAATAAAAGAAATGTACAAAAATACATATATAACGAGCACATATTTGTAATTAAAATTAAAGATATGGGCTCATGTGCAAATTTTCCAAAAATATACAACTAATATTCACATTTAATGGATTATATTTAAATAGAAAAACCCACAAGGGTATACATGCAATTTGCTTAACTCCGTGGGACAACATGTGAGCTGAGCTGGAATAGACCCATTTACAATATCAAATAAATACACGGGCCTTTACGCAAAATGTCCAATTTATTTACACTGCATAATTCATTTACAGGGATATTAAAGAATAGGGAAGAAGGTGGCCTTCCTTGAACTTCAATCCGCGATTGCTCACTCATCCAGCAGTCTCCTTCGATGATCTTGGGCTCTACACGTCCGGGAAGTGATTCTGCATCTACTGCTGCTCCAAGTTATGTCCGGAACCCAGCGATGGGGTCCTGGAGCTTCTTCAAAGTGCGAGCACCTGGAATGACTCATCCAGGTTCGAATCCAACCAAGGAGGGGTCCGTTGAGCTTCGAACCTGCATGGAAAGATGCTAGGGCTCGAGGCGGTGGTCCTCGACCCAGATTGGAGCTAAAATGCATAAGGATGAAGGTGGGCGACGATGCTCAGGTGAAGGGCGGTAGAAGAGCATCGATTCGCTAACCGGAGGCCAATCAAGGGGTCCAGATGGGTGGTTCATATTGAGAAAGCGATGAGAAATGAAATGAGGGCAAAAATGGTGGTCGAAACGGATCTAAAGCACTGTGAAAAAGTGGCCGGAGCTCGCGAGTCAACTAAGCTAATCTACTCTAAATCTCTAACTAAATCATGAAATAAATTACACGAACTAAATCTACCTAACAAAGATAAATGTGCATTTCTTATACCTTCCCGGGAGGAAAGGGAGCAGGTCGGTCGGAGGTCTGTCGTGGGTGCACCTCCTTCGTCCTCCATCCGCTTCAGACCGCAAGGGACCTCCAGTTGTCACCTAGATGCTCATTTGGCCAGAGTCGAAGGGATTTAGGGCTTGGAAAGTAACCAAATTTGAGGAAGAGGAAGGAGGTCTTTATTTATAGATAAATGGAGCACCCTTATTGAGCGACGTTTTGGCAGAAATCAAAGCTATGTATAGAGGATCTAAGGAGATGGAGAGAATGATGGATGATAAAGGCTTACGAATGGTGAAGGGCTCGAGGGCAATGGAGCATCGGAACATCACGGAAAAATCCATGAAGGCGGGCCGCTCGAGGCATCACACATTGTCATTTAACCACCCACTTTGCTAAGGGAGACCATACTTCCCTCACTGAAAAATAGATACTCATTTTTAAATCCAGTAATCAGAATTGTCACTATTTTTTAAAGTTTGTTATACTCCCTAATTTTTATAAAAAAATCAAAACATGTATTATATACACAAAAAATTGTATAGTGTATAATATACACAACTTGTATCCATACCCAATTAATTGTGTGGAAATAATAAAAGTACGAGTTATGGATAATGTATATAGAATATATACACCCCCCTATACTTAGCTCGTGCTATGTCTTCATGGCACAAACTGGAATAAAAACATAGCTCGTACTAAGCATAATTAAGTGACATGAATAGGAATCGACTCACCCTTCTGTACTCAGGATTTTGAGGACATAAGCCTAGTAGAAGAGCACGAAATGAGGTGGTCTAGGGTGAGACGAAAGAATATAAATGGTGTATACACAATGATGCCGGTCCCCCTATACTTAGGATCAGGTGATGAATCCCTGATTCAGCACGTAAATAGGTGTAAATACAATAACATAGCAATCAGCATGCATGTGTTAATATTGCATAATTAGCATGTATTTGTGCAAAAATAAAAGAATAAAGAAAAAGAAAAAGGAAGGAGGTATTTAGAATAAATACAGTGTGAACCCCAAGAGAAGGTCAAGCCTTGACCTGATCACCCAATAAAATAAGTAGAGAGAGATATGGCCTGCTATGTGTTAAACATTTTATCTATGTATGTAAATAACTATTTTTTACCTAAATAAAATTAAATTATTATTTTTACCTCCTTGTATATATCCTTAGAAATATAACAAAAATAAAATAAAAATAAGAATAATTAAATAAAAATAAAAATAAAATCCGGTCTCATTTGTACAAAGACACACGTATATATAACACAATCACCATTTATTTTGTAAATAACCCATAAAAATAAAACAAAATTTATTTTGTACTCCTAAATTTATGTTGAAAATAAATAAAATATAAAATTTGGGGTATTTATGTAAAAATAATAAAATAAAAATATTTATACATAATACATAAGTATATTTTACTTGTATATAATATTATATAATGTATATACACTAATTTATTTTTCATAAAAATAATTAAAAATCATAGAAAAAATCCTTGAAAATAAGAAACATTTTTTATTTTATATACTTTTTTTGAATTCATTTACTATTTTTTATTGATTTTATAAACAATTTATAAATTCCAATTTCCTGATTGGTCTAGCCGGGTGTTGACCTCCGGTCAACGCCTTCTTCCAAGGCTGACCCGACCCGATTCCTTCCGCCGGATCTTTTTCTCTTATTTTTCCTAGTCGGATCAGGCCTCTTCTCAATCCGATTCTTCGCCCGAGCCTTCTCCTAAGATCCATCACCTTCACGGATCCCTAGGAATGTGTGGATCTTCTTAGGGTTGCGCGCTCTCACCCGATCTTTCCATCCTCCTAGGATGCCTATAAAATATCTCCTCCGCCTCTCCAATCACTCAGCTCGTTCCTCACTCCCAGTTCGACCCTTAGCTACCTCCAGCTGAGTGACAATTGCTCGGAGTGTTCTTTGGAGCTCAGTTTGGTGCAGAGACGACGTAGCTCAACCTTCGTGGCCGGAGATCCACCGCGAGCAGCCTCCCCGTCCGCTGCAATGTGGTTGAGGCCATTACCTAGACGACCATCATCACCTGACACTCAGGAGATCATCTGGGCCCTCAGGTGACCATCTTATCCTCCACACCTTCACTTTTGATTCCATATATCAATTTCTATTCCATCGTCGCTAGTTCACTCCGTCCACCCTGGTCGGAACCGCCTCATCCCATCATGTCCTTACCGATCGAACCCTTTAAGACCGTCTCATCTTGCACCACTGCATGATCATCCTTAGACTTGACCACCATGTCGAGATTAAGGCTAAGACTCCTTCCCTCCATAGTTGTCGGGAGTCGACCTCCATATCCCTTCGCTTCTCTTATCCTTATCAAGCAATAACCCGGCCGGAGCAAAGCTCACGAGTCACTCTACCATTTTCAGATCTTCTCGCATGCAAGTGACCCATTTCGAGCTTACAAATGTCAGGCGGAGAACCTCCAGGTGGCTGGCCATCACCACTAGCATCCACCCATCACCCCTCCCATCGGACCACTCAGGACGACACGCCACGCCTCCGTAAAGCTGGTGGACCTCCTCGCGCTTCAATCAGACAGGCGGATTACCTCCCTAGATCGATCAAAGTCTGATCGAGAGGTGTTCTTCTAGGCCATCTTCTAGCCGTCGGATGAAACTCCTCACTCCAGATAGCATCCCAACCGCTGACCATTGCAGCCTCTCAGTCGTCAGATCTGACGCACCCTAGCGCATCTGACGCACGTAGCGAACATTCTCTGGGCCGTCAGATCTGAGGTTGTCGGTGATCAGGACCGTACGCCTACGCCACTCTCGGAGATCACCACGTGTCCTCACGTGGTCCGCACGTGCCCTACAAGGGTATTCTGCCTTTTTACCCTCTCCTTGTTATGTCTTACTATTTCGTTTATTAAGTAAAATTTGTCGCACAGACTTTTTACAGTTTGGAGCTCATAGTTTCAGTATTTGACCTTTAGTTCAGTTGAGTTACAGTCATGTCCACGTGCTTCTCTGGTGTTTTTACATTTTGTGCCTTGAACTTCTGTTATGTTAAGCTTTGAATGAAATATTTATGACATTTGCATTTATGCCCCTGTACGTGGTTTATTGAGCATGTATGTGAATAACCTAGACAATTTGCAGATTCAACCATGAGCTTTTTATACTTGTTATCTATTGGTCTGGAAACTTTAGTATAATTGCATTTAGGTCCCTGCTTGTTGTTTGTATTGTTTTTAATTAATAAATACCTTATTAACTCCAAAAATTCTATAAAAATTATTATTAGCTCCAGCTAACACGTAATATTTATGGTAATTTTTGTGAATTAATTTAGTTTTATTTTATATTTTCTAAAAATCAAGAACAATTAAAAATTGTTCTATCTTTTTCTAAAATATATAAAAATTATAAAAAATGGTTTAAAAATTACAAAAAAATAGGGTGTGCTTGTATTTTGTGTTTTAATTCCAGTAGCATTTTTGTTTTCAAAATCATTATAAAAACCCTAAAAATCTAAAAACTCTGAAAAACTTAAAAAGATCATTTTCTAAAAAAAATAAAAAAATAAGATTACAGTTTCTTTTAATAGGCATTTTTATTAAACTTTTAATAAAAATCTCAACTAGGAATTTGGGCATTTTTAGTATTTTAAATTTGCCTTCTATCCAGGTTGTACATTGTTTTCCATGTTTGCCTTTGCTGTTTTTTATAAAATCATATAAAAATTATAAAAATAATCCCAGAAAATCACCAAAAACATATGAATATTTGAAAAATAAAAAATATTTTTATTTCTGATTTTTGGGCATTTTTTACCTTAATAAAAATTGTGGAAGCTTATTTGTAAGCCTTAGGTTCTTTTGTTTGGTTGTTTGTTTCCTTCATTAAATCCTAAAAAAATTGCAAAACTAAAAATTACAAAAATATGCTTTTATTTGTCTGATTTTGACTACTTCGTAGGTTTTACTCATGCTCCATGAGTTCGACCATGGTCGCTATACAAGGTTAAAATAAAATAGCGGAGTCTGGTTACATTGTTGCTTGCTTTATCTGTTTGATTGAGTGGATCTCGATTTTTTCCTATTTAGACCTTGTGATCCAGGTCGCAACGACCCTTTGTCTATCTCATTCCCTAACTTGTGTCGCTCGGTCACTCATCATCAGGTCAGCTAAGTATGATAGAGTAATTACAAGTGGGGGACCGAGTATATTTGAGATGGATATACGATGGGGTCAAGTATGTTTTCGATGAACCTTCTTGCAGGAGTGTGGTGGGGGATAGTATGGACATGTAGAATGCGGTGAAGAGGGAGAAGCTGTAGAAGTCCAGCCATCGCAAGAGTAATCCTTTGGTACTTTAAAAATTACAAAATCTGTAGGGGGATTGCTGCAAAATCGCCACCTCAAGAGAACTAATTAACGTACGTGAGGTGACATGGACTGGACCCAAAAGTAAATAGCAGAAAGCTCGGGGGTTCCAATGTAAATTATGTAAAAGTTTTAAACTAATTAATTTAATTACTGGACTAAAACAAAATAACAAAAATACAGTGGACGGATGTTGCAATTTACCCCATATATGTGCTTCATCGTGCGAGCGAGGATAATTGACATGACACATGTCATCTTTTGGCTTCACGATGACGCTTACGCGTCCAATAGCTTGGATTAGATGCAAGGGTGGATCTGACTGTCGAAGCTCCTCATGATTAGATGATGGCTACTTTGTCTTGGACAGCCTCCAATCCAACGACGAAGGAAGGCTCTCGAAGAACATGCTAAGAACTTACGGGAGGTGGGTTTGAATTTGATGTTATGCACAACTCCAGTCACCCAAGCCTCCACCGAGCATCGCCTCATGTTCCTGCTGACATCTCACAGCTTCCAAAGCCCTCAAAGATGGCTGGGACTCATTGGTGGGGTCCTGGCAGCTCGTAGAAGAAGTAGGCTCCAAGCAGCTTACTTGTTGCTCGAAATCGACCCAGCTAGGTCCTTTGCCTCCAGGCCCTACAAGAAAAACACACTCACACAAAAATGGGGGTTCCTGGGGGTTTTGTTTATGGAGATGGAAAAAGATGGGGCGTTGCGGCGTTCTCCGGTGAAGGGTTGTTGGAGAACGGATCTCCTGATCCAAGGAGGAACAAAGTAAGTGGAAGGTGTATGGATGTAGAGAAAGTGGAAAGAATGAAGAGGTGGCGGAGTGCGGGCCGGAACAGGAGGGTACTATGAGAGAGGTCGATGGAGCTCTAGAGCTCTGATGAGTTTAACATCCTAACCTATGCTAATACAATAAATAAAACACAAAACAAAAGGCATAAAACTAAACTTAAGAACTAAAGATAATTAAAGAAGTAAAGAAAATTACCTCGAGGGCTAAGAGCCACGAGATCAGACCTCACGGTAGCGGAGCACTGGAGTTGATGGGATCCTCCCTCCCACTCATACTTCCTCGCTGCAAAGCACAAGGCGAGGTAGTTGTCACCTATCTCCAGCCATTGAAGCACTCTGAGGGGTCTTTAGAGGCAGAAAGTGGAACCAAAAAAGCAAAAATGGTGGATCTTGGGTATATATACATATGAAAGATGGAAGGAGGTTTGACTAGGGATCACAGGTGCATCGATGATGCATGTCCCTAAGAGAGGAGTCAGCAGAGACCAAGGATGAACAAAAAAGAAATCCAATGAAGTGAGCTTTTATCCTCAAGCGGTGTATCATAAGGGAAAATATCAAAAAGAAGGGGTGTCGGCTACTCTGACATGGTCAAAATGGAAAAAGGACAGTTGACCTTAAGTCTACTGTCGAGAGGTTCCGGTTGGTCCACATGGACCAACCAGAAAAAAGAGGATCAAGAAATATTTGGAAATTCGATTAAAATTAATAAATGAATTAATAAATCAAAGTAATAAAATAAAAGTTGTTCACTATTTTATGTAGTATTTAATTCTTATTTTTATTTATTTTTATGATGTTATTTATTATAGGTTATTATTTACAAGAATACTTATAGGTATATTTACCTATAATTTGAGTGTTTTATTTTCATTTTGTATTTTACATTTTATGATTGTATTTTCTTAATTTAAATAATTATAACTTATTTTAATATACATAAATATATATTTTTTATAATATGTACACTTAAATAAATAGGGGTATTAATTATATAGGTATTAGTATAGTATATTCATCTATGTATTTTTATATCTATTTTATTTTAGTGAATTTTTTATTGTTTTATTTTATTTTTAAATTTTTAATAAAATAAGGATATATAAAATATAAAATGAATAAAAGAATTAAAATAATAATTTCTCGTTTATTTATATACAAGTATATTGTACAATAGGGTCCAAAAACTAACTTTTGCATCTTAACTCCAAATTGGATGAAACCACCTTTATTAAATAGCTTATAAAAAGTTATATACAATTAAAGTGACTTTGGTGCATTTCGAGTTCATATGGAGGAGATACAGATCTGGGAAGTTTGGATTTTGGATTCTTATTCAAAGTATAAAATGTGCACTGTATATTATTTTTGTGTGAAATCAATTTTGTATTTTTACATATTTTTATCTAAAATTTATATGTACAAAGTTTCTTTATTTGATGTATAAATAATTAATAATAAAATAGGTCTAAAAAATGAATTATTTAGCAAAATAAATTGGGAATTTTATTGTGTTTTTGACCCTTATCTCTCCCTACTTTATTCCTTATCGACCCAATCATCAAGATGCCTAGGTCTCAGGGTTTAGGGTCATAAAATACCTTTGGTGTGTTATTCTTTTTCTTTTATTTTCTTTATTCTATGATTTTGGCATTAAAAATAGTATTTTATATACAATAAATGGAACAAATAATGAATGTTAATTTGTACAAAATAATGTTATTTACATGCATTTATCTAGGTTTATAAGGCCAAAATGATAGAATAAATGTGATGAAATGGAGATTCATCACTCCTATACTACAAATTTAACTTTTTTAAAGGGGTATAAGATCGGTTCATCACCATGGTACATAACCCTAATTGTACTAAGGGACCTATTTTGTAAATTAGTTATTCGTCATTTCATATTAAGGAGCGAATTGCAATAACTCTTAATTCATAATGGCTCGTCGTGGGCTCACATGTCCAACACATATTAGACAAACCATTAGGTTAAAGACTAACCAATGTCCATATACCGATGAATTGGTGTACATATGAGTAGATATGAGTGGTATGATCTCTTAAAGGAATCATAGAGGTTCATACTTGATGAACTAGGAGATAGAGCTCACTCATGAGATATTTTGGGGTCTTAAAGAATTTCATGCATTGTCATCTTGTTTATGAAATAAGGTACGAATTTGAGATTTTAATATATGCTTTTGGATTGTATATTATTAATATTATCACCCATTATAGAATGAGAAATCTATCGATATGTTCTGAAGAAGTCAGTCAAACTAGGGTTTGAACTTCGGATATATCCAAGTCTTCTAGCATGAAGGATGAATGAGTATTGGGAATACTCATGGTTATCCCAATATCTCATGAGTGAGGTCATGTCTTCCCGTTCAGTAATGAGCATGTATGATCCCTTTGAGAGATCTTATTACTCATATACCCTCTTATGCACACTAGCTCGCTGGTGTATAGACCTTGATTAGGTCATCAACATAATGGTATGCATAATGTACATACATAGATATATAGTAACACATCCGTCTCTCGTAAGAGGATGCACCTACACATGACAATATACGATATATGTCTTAGTTATCTCCATCTCCATAAATCAACTCATCCAACATCTCCGAATCACTATTCCTATGTGGAGGACTTACATCAAGAGGTCAGTCAGATGTCTGGAGTAAGGATTGCCATCTCCTTCTCAGGTTGGATATCCATTCTTGATAATCACTTGACAGTGTGGTTGAGTCCTCAACATAACTCTTAACCCTACACCAACCTCTATGATCCAATATTTGGATCAATAGCTGTATGGTATCAAGATGGCCACAGTACATAACCCTAATTGTACTAAGGGACCTATTATGCAAATGTATTATTATTCATTTTAGATTAAGGAATGATCTGCAATAACCTTTATTGCATATCAGCTCATCGTAGGCTCTCATGTCCAATAATCTCCCACTAGCCCAAAGAGACCTTAATGGGCTAATATTTAAATCCACACTCATGTGCTAATGATAAGTTATTTATACAAATAGCTTGTTCAACTGACTAGTCACTCTATCCCGAGAGACTATGCCAAGTCCTTTTACTTGCATATCTCCCAGTAACAATACTCGCATTCAATGTGAATGTTGCATCTTATGCAACCAATACTCAATCTTGTAAAAGTAGTTATAGCACCTTGCATCTTGCTAGTTTTAGCCTTTGACACCATAATTCATCAATTAAAATAACCAGTAAGGGATTTCGATTATCCTAATGAGAATACACTTATTCTTGGAGATCTCTATCTCCTTAGACTAAGACATAGTCTTGAGTCTTGTAATGTATACGTGGGTAAGACTATTAGATCATTATCTACAAAGTCTTAAGTTCTAAAAAGATAGACTTTGATATCACTATCTCAAAAAAGCTTGTGTCTTTGAAAATATTATTATTGGGATTAAGTGTTTTATGCCCATAGTGGGTTGGTAACAATTTACTACTCCCAGTGCATGGGAGAGATCTGGCTTTTGTACATATCCGGTATACATTAGGATTCTTACAGTTGATGCACAAGGACATGTTGTTTTAACATTCACATCCTCAATATTTTGAGGTATTATCCCTTTAGATAGGTCAGTACCATATCTTAAGGGAATGAATCATTCCTTTGAAATTTCTCAAGTGGGATCTTTCCAAAATAAACCCTTCATATGACTATCCCAATGCCCTCTTCTATTTGCTTCTGAACAATTTCAGAACCAAGATTTAAGAGGCATCCATGAGATCTTTTATCTCAAGTATATGGGACAAACATATTATAAAACACTTATTATCATTCGTATATGTAAATGATTAGGAATTTATCTACATTTAGTATGATGAACACAATGGCACTCCCACTGAGCTTCACAAGGTTCATTAAGACTCTATCCGAAATCGTAACCTTTATAATTTCATCAAATCTGATGTTCCAACTATAAATAGGTTGTTTGTCCTGGTAGATGGAGTTCCTTAGCTTGCATAACTTGCCTTCCTCAACTATGAATCCCTAGGGTTACTTCATATGAATATCCTTGTTGAGGCATTCATTACGGAATGCAATCTTGACTTTAATATTCTTATGGGTATAAGTATGCTCACTGGAAATCAAGTCTCACCGCAAGCGATGTCTTCTCTTTGAGTGTGGCCATTGGCCCTGAACCGTGCTTTAAAGGTCTCTACATACTCATCAGGTTTCCTCCTTCTCTTGAAGATCCATTTACACCCAACGAGACTGAACTCTACAGGTGGATACTTGAGGGTTAGTACACCCAACTTGTGTATGAAGTCTACTTTAGACTTTATTGCTAGCATCCATCTCTCCATGTCATGATCCTCATAATTTTCATCATACGAAGTGGTATCATTAGCAGACTTATCTGACATATAGAATACATACCCTCTAGGTGGTCTTAGCACCCCCAAACTGATTTGAAGAGGTATGAGCATTTCACCTTTAATTATCCTTTTAGTTTCCGTTTTTAAGAATTTCATTATCCTCCTAGGATTCTATGAGTCACTTTACTTAATTCTTGTCTTGACTCTTAAGGAAGTCATCATCTAAGAATCATATCCTTAGAGATAAAATATTTTAAGAATATCATGTTTATAAAGTAGGTAACCAATACCATCCTTTATATACCTAATGAAGTAGCACTCTCTAGTGTTAGATTCTAACTTACTTGCTTCCATGTTCCTGTTATGAATGAAGCAAACCCAAATCCTCAAGTGTCTAACACTAGGCTTGGTTCCCAACCATAGCTTACGAGAAGTTTTGGGCTCAGATTTGCTCAGAATCTTATTAAGTATATACGTGGAAACTAAGAGGTAACTATGCTAAGAGTCATCATTGATCAGATCATGTCAAACATGATCCAGTTGCATCTACTACAACAATATTGAACTGAGGTTTATTAAGATGAGTGAGATAGGAACAATTTTACTTTCTTTGTATGGTATTCTCTGAATTTATCCGATAGGTACTAACTACCTCAATCATATCATATTCTTTTCATCTTCCTTCTAACTTTTGTTCTCAACAAAAAAATATGAAGTCTTTTAACATTTCAAAGGTTTTTAATGTGTAATAAAGAAATATCATACTTGAATGATCATTAATAGATATCACATATCCTTAATGTTCATTACAGTATAGACGGTCCGCATACAACAATATGTATGAGGTTTTGAATACCTTGGCATCTTACCCATTCTCAAAGAAGGGTGCTTTGGACATTCTACTCAGTATAGAATATTCATAAGTAGGTAAGTTGTGAACTTTTAGATCGTCTGAAGTTCTATCTCTTACTAGTCTATTAATCTTATCGATAGACGTATATAATATTCTTGATGCCAGATCATTGTCAAATGATCTTCATTCTCCTTTTGACATTTTAAGGTTTAATTTTTAGTATTAGAAATGTCAATGAACTATTCATTAACATTCTACTTTTGTAGAGTCGTCTAGATGTTAGATCATTATCTCAAATATATCCATCATAACTCTTTATGATAGGTATATCTCAAAACATATGTCTACTTCCATCAAATTTAGAAATACACAATGAATCTATTCTATTATCTATGTCATATAGACATTCTCTAAGACTAAGGACTATCCCACAGAAAAGTAGTCTATCTATCCTATGGAGATTGTTACAACAGTTGCATCAACTCTCGTGTGGATGACAATAAACCCTAAGATCAAGTTTTCTAGTCTTCTAAAATATGTGCAACCAATTGCAAGTGTTAGTATAAGAATGAAATAAAATTATCAGATGTTAATCTTATTTAATAAGTAAGATGATTCCAATGATGATATGTAGATGAAGAATATGTTAATGCACTATCCAAGTCCTCTAAGAATTCTAGATAGTCCGGATAGTCATACTTTCAGTATATCGACATATTGCAGTAATGGCATTTATGCAACTCTTTGGATGTCAAAGGAAAGGAAGTACACAAGTACAATCAACTCTATCTCTCCTTCTTACATGGGTCGGACCCATGCTTCCGATGTGCTTCCTTTAACGCTTAAACAACCATTGTTTAAGATAAAGGATTTATTAAATTGAACATGTTCTTAAGGGACTTCAATATAAGAGTATCTCAATGTTTATACTTGCTTCATCACATTCATACAATATGAATATTATGAAGCTTCATGAAAGACTTAAGTTGAGATAGTAGAATGATGATACTCATTATATCCAGAAATTGTATGTATATTGTCACCTGTAAATTAACATAACTTCCCACATTTTTATTATTTTATATTAACTCCATATCAAACAAAATCAACTCCACTGTGTACATATTACTGATATTAATAAAAAATACTAAAAAAATAATAAATAATATATTTGTCAAATAAAATCAAACCCTAGTTGTGAGACAAAAAGACGTAAAGCCAAATATCTCTCACAAATAGTCTTCTATGGACCTCTACTCATTTTGAATCAATATAAATTCAATTACCTACAAATCAAGATGAAATTCAAAAGAATCGGAGTTCAAATGTGAAACTCAGGTTTTGGGTCCATAGTGTGTATTGTATATTTTACTAGCTTTGACTCATTATTTTATATAAAAAGTGACTCCTTTTAATTTATTTATTTTTTATTTATTTTCTTCAAATTATTTGTTAATAAAGTATGTAAGAATGCAAAAGTAAAATGAATTAGGAATTAAAGAAAATGAGTCATTCTGAATCTATATATATGGTATGTACAAAAGTTTATCTTATTTTATTTCTTTATTTCCTCAATCATTAAAAATATCAAAAAAATAGATTAGTCTATAAATATTTCTTTTATATTTCATTTGATTTAATTTTAAATTTTTCTTTAATTAATAATCACAAAAAATTGTAAAACATTAAAATATGATATTTTATGTACATAAAATACCACCAAAAGTTCACTTTTGTACAAATGGCATCTTTTGATTCAGTTCCTTCATGTAAATTATAGATCTCATTGATATGAATAACTTTCATGAAGAATATTTTATGATTTGATATCGTTTTATATTTTATTTTGATTTTTCTTTGATTTTATTTTTCTGATTTTTCTGGAGCGATACGTGGCATCTCTTGGAGTCGCCACGCGTCGCACCCACTTCTCCTCCAACTACACATAACAGGAGTCGTTGGATCTCTTTTTGATCCAATTCTCTAGATCTAGCTTGCTCTAAGAAACTTCCCTCCGTGTATAAGCTTACCAGCCATTGGATCAAGTCGAGATCCAACGGTGGGGACTTCTTCTTCCTCCCTCCGCTTGCTCCACCTAAACCCATCGATCCTCGACGCCTACGCTCCTCTGCACACCATCTCGATCGAGCCCATCCATCAATCTCTCTCTCTCTCCTCTATGTCGATTACACCCAGTGAAACCCCTGCAAACCCTAATGACTTTGCCTAAAAAATCAAGGCTCCTTCCACTTCACTAGCATCCACCATTCCAAGGAGTTGAGCCATCAGCTTTTGTGTGAGTTCTGGTTACAGTAGAATGAATCTATTAAGGCAATGGCGACCATTCTGATTATGACGATCTACGCAAAAGCAGTCTTCATGTTACATCTCCTCCATGCATGGTGCTAAGCCTCGATCTTCTCACTAAGATATGGAAGTAACAACATAGTTGAGGATCTACGACCTTTAACCCATCCCCAGGCAAGTCTCCAAGTAATTGCATCTGAACTCCATCCCCTCTCACTCCCTGGAATATTCATCGATGCCCTCTCTCTTGGAAAATTTACGAAAATTCCCTTGTGGGAAATGGGAATGCCCCTTTAGCCATTTAAGCTTTTATTCTAATTAATAAATTTTGTAATTTTGCATAGATACCCCTATGTTTGAGTCTTCTATTGAACCATTATTTGTCTTCATTTTAAAAATTCCAACAATTGCATGATGTTGAATATTTAATTCTCTGTAGTTGTGTTATTTGATTGAATTTTTGTGAGATCTGATTTATTTATCATAATTAATTTGGTAGAATTGTTTAATTTACCAAAATTTATGACTTTAATTCATAATAAATTATTTATTACTCTAAAAATTCTTGAAAAATCAGATTTGGTAGAATTAAGTGTTCACCGTAATGCACCCAAAAATCAAGTCATTTGTATTCATACTTTGCTCAGAATAAATAGTTTGCTTATCTAGCTAATTGATTTTAATTAACCAACCACATAATATTTTGGAGAAATAAAATATGTTCTAGATACCTCTCATTCAGACCTATCTAGGTTAATTTTGTCCCTAAAAAATATCTGTGTTTGGTATTTATTAAAATTGATTTATTTAAATTTGCTTGAATTGTTTAATTCATTAAAATTTCATTTTCATTAGAAAGATACCAGAAATTCACAGTAGGATAATCTCACATATTTTGTCCTCTTGGCCAAGTTTGAGGAATTTGGAGCTGAATTAGTTGAAAATTACAAAATAGCCCCTAAACTTAGTGAAATCTGCATTTCACATTAAATTGCACATAAATAAAAAATGTTCCGCTTAAAAAACTAATGACTTTACGATCTAAAAACTGACCAAAGAATAAAGTGGTCTCCCTGTGTTCGACCTTGGGCTTCCCCAAGTAAAAATGGATTGACCGCTTTTGCATTAATTAGATATTAAGTAAGTGGTCTTTTTTATCAATCCATAGTTACATGACTCCAACATAAATCAACAAATTAATTAGGGTGAAATCAAGCTTTTCATTGTCATACTATCTAATTAATTAAAATTCATCATTGTCATGAAGAAACTCGCACATTGCAACCACATACATTATGTGTCCAACTGCAAGTACTACATCTTGATCATGGATCCGATCTATGATAATGTATTGGTTGCGATTGAGTATAGTTTAGAGTGGGTTTAATGAAGATTATCTGAAATAAGGTAATTTACATAAATTTTTACTTTGATTAAGGTTATTATTATTATAAATAAAAGTTGTCTCGCTTTTTATTACCTTGAAAGTCCATTCCCTTCGAACTCTCAAAACATGAGGTATGCTAACGACAGTATCTCAAGCGATATCTGGGATATCCCTTCCACATTTATCACACCCAATAATATGAGAAAATGCAACTCAGGTGAAGGAAGCGGGAACTCTTTCCGCCTTGCAAGTCCAACTTGCATTTCCTAATTCGGTATTTGACACCTGAGCTCACCACCCCTAAGGTGATGTTGACGCATTGTCAATTTAACCAACCATCAACATGAATAGAACTCGCTATGTGCAATCCAATGTCACCTCAATTATATGGGGAACAATGTTGGGGTCACTACGCATATGGCCTTACTCTTTCGAGAAGCAAAGAACCCGATCCATTGGCATAGTTCTCTCATCGGGATCTCCCATTTCATTGCTCTAAGATACATGGGCACCATAATGCAAGCAAAGGAACCCCGATGACAACAAAGAAGCAAACACATGGAGAGGAAACATCAAATCATTAGGGAGGTGCAAATGCATGGTGTTATCATAATCATCAAGGTTTCCTCTACTGACAACATTGCTTATCTGCTTATCAAGCCATCGACTCAAAATGTCTTTCACCAATCTGTAATAAATATGGGTTTAAGAGTTGTACATGATTGGCTATAATGGTTAGTGGGAGACTATTGGACTTGCTAGCGATCCATTAATGCAATACATGTCCATCTGAAATGAATGTTTCTGAATGCACTTAATATTAAGGTCCCTTTGTATAATTATGGTTATGCACCATGGTCATCTTTAATATCATGAATATTCGATAATGATATCCAGTTCGAGGTGGAGATAATCTAGTCAACGATGGTCGAGATAAACTAAGACATGAATCGTAAATATCTCAATCAAGCAGACATCTTTTTTACTATAGACATATACATACATACATACATACATACATACATACATACATACATACATATATATATATATATATGCATTCCTGAGTATGCACATTAGACATACTATTAGGTTAAAGTCCTAACCAAGGTCAACAAACCAATTATTTGGTGTTCATATGAGGAAAATAAGATAGGTATGATATCTCAAAGGAGTCATGCAACTTCATAATAAATGAACTGGGAGATAGAGCTCGCTTATGAGATATTTTGGGGTCATAAAGAATTCCATGCATTGTCGTCTTATTTATTAAATAAGGCATGAATTCAAGATATTATTATATGCTTTTGGAAAGTATATGATTAATATTGTCACCTTTTTATCCAATGAGAAATCTATTATTATGTTTTGAAGAAGACAGTCAAACTAGGGTTTGAACTTCGAATATATCAAAGTCTTCCAGCATGAAGGATGAATAAGTATTAGGAATACTTGAGATTAAATCTATCTTAATATATCATTTTCCATGACACTTCCATTACGAGGGAATGATAAAATCGAATGGATTTTAGTGAATCCACTTCTTGGCTTAATGATATGAGAATTAATTAGATTAAGTCTCATATCATTCGATTCCAATATCCAATTCTAATTCCAATTTCGAGGTCCAAATATTGGAAATAGAAATGGAAATGGAATGATGATGAACTCAACTCATGAGATCATTTCTATGCTCTAAAAGGTTTGGGACACTAATTAGAAATGGTCATGAAAATTTGATTCAACTCATTGATACATTCTCCATCTCACATTGAGTGATACGCATTTCATTGAACTCATATAGAGTGTGAACCTTTTCAGGTCAAGCTCAAATATAGGAGTGTATTACATTTCTCTAAAAGTGGTATAAACCCTTAAGTTGGATAGTTATCCAAATTTTAAGTTGCTATACATAGATATTATGATCTCCCCAACATTATCTCCAAGTATCTGCAGTTGTATCTTACGGTCCTAACTGAAATAGAACTCATATTATGTGATGTCAAAATGTAGACAATAATTTTTATTATCATAATCAAATTTCAATCAGGGTATTTTTGTGAATATGATTTACAAATATAATTCATTGATTAATATGAATAATGATTCATAATAATTAATATTTATATGAATTTATTCATATAATTATTTCAAGTCACTTACGTGAATATGATTCACATTGGAATTTAAATGTAAATTGGTTTTACATTTTTGTTTAGATTTATGAATAAAATTCATAAGTTATGAGGGTTCTCTCATAAATTATCAATTATGGTAATTAGATTATCATGAAGATAATTAAACAACAACTTTAACATCAACAATCCAAATGAGATTACGCTCTCCTAATTTTGTTGATTTTGTTACTTTAGTTAATTAGTAATTAAAAGAGATAATTTGAGTTCTATTTATTTTAAATAAAGACTTAATCATAGCCATTAATACACCATCTAATGGTCTAAAAAGTGGATGTCTACCATGAGGAGTAAGACTCCTCATAGACGTCCACCATCCCTATAAAAGAGAGGGCAAAACCTCTCTTCCAAGAGCATGCTTGTTCCTCCCATAGTTCTCTTGCCTTGAGAATTGAATAAGATAAGTCTTAAGAATTTTGAATTCTCACACATGTCTACTCTCTCCCTTCTTCAAGCTTACATGTCCACCATTAAGCTTTTCCTCTTCTATCCATTGGTGTGGCCTTGGGGAAGAGAAGATAATCTTCTTCTCCATGCTCCTTGTGCATGAAAAAGGGTCGACTTCATGCAACAAAATCAAGAGCTTGTTCTCATCCTTTTATGGAAAAGTTCAAGAAGTCGACATCAATGTTTCTGGGAAGCTACGTGACTCATTATCGTGCCCACGAGAGAAGCAAGCATAGATCAGACTTGATTTGGGAGGTTTCTTTATTTAGAAAATTACACTTCAAGAGATAACCCCGATCTCATCTCCATATTCATTAGAATACATGAACCATATTAGAAAATCATTTTCTTAGGTCAAGGATTTCACAAAGCATAAAAATTTGGTATGTTGAGATCTCGAGTTCATGTGATGAACAGTCATAGTTTTTGCAAATTATTTGCTATTTTTTGCATTTCCGTGATGTAAAGAATATAACTTTATTCTTAATTGTATGCTCTCAAGATGACCATGGTACATAACCCTATTTCTATAGAGGGACCCAATAACTGCATGCATATTATAATCTTATGAAAGGAGTGAATGAATCAATAAGTGTTATTGATAAATAATTTACCATAAAATTTATGAAGAAATGGTTTGCTTGGGGCTCGCATGTCTTACACAAATAGGGTTAAGTACCTTGGCCATCTTCCTATCATACAACTATTGATCCAATGGTTGGATCATGGAGGCTAGTTCTAAGTTAACCGCACTGTCAAGTGATTATAAAAAAAGAATCTCTAGCTTGAGAAGGAGATGGAAATTCTTACTCCAAATGCTAACACTCAACCCAGGTCCTCTACATAGGTAGAGATTATAGGTGTTGGATGAGTTAAGTTAAAGAGATGACTTAGCGAGATCGACATAGCAAAGACCTATGTCGTAAACTAATGTATCCTCTGACTAGAGATAAATTGATAACTCAAGAATGAACTAGGGTTCCTAACAAGGCTGGAACCCTAATCGATGTGGCGATTAATATCAAATTAAAAACAATTAACCCAGAACATGATGAATAAATCAATGCATTGTAGATGTGAGTTAAAATTTATTATAACTCTATAATGTATGTGTATTAGAGGATGAACACAGGGAGCAAATGGTATAGATTGGATATTTATTAATAATTATAACTAATTAATAATATTTTTTTGTATTTTTCTTGTTTTTTTCTTGTTTTTATGTGGGTTTTTAACTATATTTATTTTTTGTGTATTTAAATGTTTTATATTTTTATATTTAAATTTTAAATTTTCATATTTCCATTTTTATTTGCAAATGTTAAATTTCTTTTTAATTTCAAAATAGGATATATTTATTTCTTTTTATATATAATAATATATAGGCATTGTAGGTATTATAAGTAATATAGTCAATATAGGTTATTATTATTTAAATATACCAAAATATACTCAAATTTCAGAAATAAAACATTTTTTTATTTTTTTTATTGTTTTCTACATTTTTGGTTATTTTTTATTTTTTTCTAATTTTCAGGTATTTTGAAATAATAAATATATAAAAAAGTGAACATATTAATTATCTGAGATTGTTTAAGGTTTAATAAATATGAATAAGTCTAAAATTAACCTAAAACTATTTTTATATATAGTATATATTGTGTAGAAAATTCAATAACAAAAACTTATGTTTTTGTATTTTTAAGAATTTTTGATAATTTCATAAGATTTTTAGAATTTTGTATTTTTTATGTTTTATATTTTGTATTTTTAGAGATTTTAGATATGTGGCAATATTTATAATAATATAGGTAATATATGTTTTTCGAAATTTTTGGAGTTGTATTTTTATTTTTTTGGATTTATTATATAAATAGGATGAAAATGCATCTTTTTATAATTTTAATAAATAGGAAAATTAAATAAAATTCCAAATTGAAATGATGCGAGTACAAGCATCATGTTAGACACTTAAATTATTTTTCCTGTATTTTTTAGAGCAACGAAAATATTTATAGTGATAAATGTTCACAAAAACAAAAGTCAAGTTCAGAGGGACCAGATTGAAATTTAAATAAATATAGACATTATTTAATAATAGGTCCCAAGAATACAAGGATATGAGTATAATTTTTACAACGCCCCATATGGCACAATAGGTGAGGCGGAAGGACCTTTTTACACTAAATATAATATTTATAGTACTAATATAAAATACAAAAAATGCAGGAAGGGTACCGTATAATTTACCCAAACCCATGTGATGGGGGATGGTCGAAATGGCTTCACTTATACACGTGGCACGTCCTTGAGGGATGATTACAATTCACCGATGGAGTGATTATGGTAGATATTTTTTCTAGGGTCTAAAATTATCCTCACTTACAAGCAAAGACAAGAATGTCGCTGAGGCGGCCGCTCACAAAATCTCGTGTCAATCAACAAGTACCCATAATATAATAATAAGCAATGAATAGCCAAGAATGTGATGCACAATTTATTATACTCTACAAACAGAAATGTATAGCATGTAAGCATGTAGAGGTCAAACCATAGAGAGCAAACGAGGAAGCCTGTGATTATTGTTAATCAATGTGAAGTGCGTACATGCTTGTTTTTAAGTCTTTTTTTGTGGTTTTTTATTTTTTTTAATTAAATTTAATTAATAGAAAATATATATGTACACAAAATTTAATAATAATAAGATATATTAGGTTAATATCTATGGAGATATACATGTATATATAAGTAGAGATGTACACATAAGATATATATATATATATATATTTCTCTTTTCTTTTCTTTTCTTTTCTTTTATAATGTTTATAATTTTAAATTATTTTTTATTTTTGAAAATAAATATATATTTATATAGAATATATTAATACATATATAAGCATACAAATAATAAAAATATAAATACATATATACATGCAGATAGTATATGATATATGTATTTATACATAGTCAAAAATATAGGAAAATGTTTTTTAGGTTTTTTGTATTTTTCATGTTTTTGTGATTTTTTTGGATTTTTTTATTTTTAGGTATTTTTAAAAATAAAAAACATCCCAAAATAAGGATTATATAAATAAACAAAATAGATTTGAAGATTAAAAATAGCAAATGAAATCCAAAATTCTCCAAACAATTTTAATAGATACATAATAATATGAAGAAAATATAGAAACAAAAATAATTTTTCTAAAATTTTTGGGAATTTTATATCTTTTTTACTGGATTTTGGCGCTTTTAATTTTTTTTATCGTTTCTTTTTCTATTTTTAGGGATTTTTGGTCTAGAGTTAATATAGGTCATAATATGCAACATATATTTTTATTATTAAAGGCATTTTGATATTTTTTGCATTTCTAAAGCTAAACAGTCATAGAGTACCTACTTTTGGAGTTTTAATAATTACATAAAAGCCAAGAAAGGCAAAAATAATTAGAGCATGGAAGTATGTCACCCCAAGCATTTACGTGCATTTTTTCATAATTAAATACAAGCAATAACTATTTTTAACAAAAATAAACAAGAAATAACATTTAATATTCTAGCAGGGACCTATCTGCAATTAAAAGAAATATTTCCTTCATTTCCGAACCTTATTACAAAATCTAGGGGCATATATGTAATTTCTGCAAAATAAATGAATTAAAAACACCTTGGAAGGGCCTTTCTCCAAATATACATTAGTTCGAGGTCCCATGTACAATTTTTCCAAAAATATAACATTGAATATACAACTCTGTGTATTAAAAATAAATATACAAAAGTGGAGGATATGCTTGCAAATTACCCAACTCACATGGCAAGCCATGTG
Source organism: Ottelia alismoides (assembly GCA_037367405.1). Taxonomy (NCBI): domain Eukaryota; kingdom Viridiplantae; phylum Streptophyta; class Magnoliopsida; order Alismatales; family Hydrocharitaceae; genus Ottelia; species Ottelia alismoides. Next base: position 368,955 of record JAZKJV010000371.1, on the reverse strand, counting down.
AGCTAAGTTGGCGTGGACATGAGGGCAAATACATGAAAGTTCATGGTGTTGTGTGTAGTTTTTACACATTTATTTACACTCCAGACACGAACTGAAATACTAATAACAAAACTTAAAACATAGGTATCGATGAAATTTACTGTCAAAGGCGTTGATGAATGGTGAGATGCACGTCACTTATCCATGTAGACGGTCGAGATCTAACGATGACGTTTCGCGTTGGATGGAGGGGATTAGATCCCACTTGATGATCTAACGGTTCTGCGTTGCTCCGTCAAACGGTGGCTGCTCCACCTGGTGTCTCGATCTTGATCGAACGCTTTTAGGGGGGCCATGAAGAACATGCAAGAAGGAATGCACGTCCAAGCTTTGATTCGATGTTGAGATCGACTCTAACCATTTCCAGGGCCAATGTTGGGCTGAATAGCTCCATCCCGTCGTTCCACACCTCCAGGTATGCACTTAAAGCTCGAGAGCTCAGTGTTGGGACTCTGGGGGTCTCGAGGAACCGGGCACACTTGGAAGTCTTCTTTGGGATCGAGTTGGCTCTAGATGAGCCTCATTTGGATGGGGACACACAAGGTTAGACAAGGGAGACTCAGGCGAAGGTCCTCGGTCTTTTATTGGTGAAGTTCGAAGGGGGAATGAAGTAGGCGGAGGATCGGCGGTGAATGGCGGAGAAGCTGCCATGGTACTCTTATTCACTGTGAATCAGAGGTGATTGAATGTGTGAAATGAAAGAACGTGTGATGGGGAAGATGATGAGGGCAAGGGGGAGTCGATTGGGTTGGTTCACAACGAAATAGGGGTGGGGCTCTGACAAAGGGTTAACTGAAATCTAAGCTAGAACACTACTCGAAACACTATATAAAATGCATAAAATGAAACTAACGCTAAATCTAACCTAGGAATGATAAAATGCATATCTCATACCTGGTTATCACACTAGGGAGCAGAGGTGACCGGAAAGCCTCCATGGACCACCTCCTAGCCTCTCGTACCACCTGGACCCTTGGGGGTACCCTCTCTGTCACCGGGAGCACACACGCGCACAGAGCCTAGGGGTGTAAGGGGTTAAAGAAGGATCAAAGGTGAATGAGAGGAAGTGGAGTTTTATTTATAGAAAAGTTTTTGGTGAATTTCGAGCTGGGTTATTGAGAGTCTCAAGGCAGATTGATGGGATATAATGAGGAGGCGAGATTGACGAATGTGATGTAAATGAAATCGATGAAGTACTCGAGGCGAAAGGAGACACAGGGCGGGCTAAAAAAATCGAGGAAGTGGGGTGCTTGAGGCTCTGACAGAGGTCAGAGGCGGGGAAGGATAGTTGACTAAGGTCAACAATACTCGCCTCCTCATTGGTCCACCTCAGACACTACAGAACAAAAGAGTTGGTTTTTATTCAAAAATAATTAATTAAAATAGTAAATGGTTTTATTAAATTTTAGGTATAAAATAAAAAATGTTTATTATTTTATATAGTATTTTAATATGATTTTTATTTATTTTTATGAGTCAATTTATTACAATTTATTTCTTGTAAGTGAATTTATAGGTATATTGACCTATGTTTTGCACATATTATTTTTATTTTATATTTTTGATTTTATTTTTTTATTTTCACATTTTATATATTTACAACTTATTTTTAGGTACACAAATATACTTTTATTGTATTTTCCTTATGTGTTATATGTACTTGAATAAATAGGGGTATGTATTATATAGGTATAAGTATAGGTATTTCATCTATGTATTTCTATAGCTTATTTTATTTTAGTGTTTTCTTTATGGTTTTATTCTATTCTAAATATTTACATATATTATGAATAATATTTAAAAATTATAAAAATTAAAAATTATGAAAATAATAAAGAATAAATAAAATGAATATTGTATTCAAGTATAATATATAATAGGGGTCCAAAACCTAACTTTTGCACCTTAACTCCAAATTAAATGAAACTGCCTTCATTTAATAGCTAATTAAAAGTTATATACAATCAAAGTGACTTTGAGGCATTTTGAGCTTTCTTTTAGGAGATATGGGTATGGGATGTTTGTGTTTTATCTTTTTTATTCTTAGTATAAAGTGTATATTCTATGGTATTTTGGTGCAAACTCAATTTTGTATTTTTTATACATTTTTATCTATAACTTTTATGTATAGAGTTTATTGATTTGAGATATAAATATTAAATAATAAAATGGGTCCCAAAATACATTATTGATGAATAAATAAATGGGATTTTTAGTGTATCTTTAGCCCTTATCTCCCCTTACTTTATTCCTTGCAACCAAATCAATTCTTGACTTGGTCTCGAGGTTTAAGCTCATAAAATACCTTTGGAATTTTCTTTTCTTTTCTTTTCTTTCTTTATTATTTTATTTTGTATTTAAACAATATAATTCTACAATAATTGTACAATAAATAATAAGTGCTAATTTGTACAAAATAATGATATTTACATGCATTTAGCTAGGGTTTAAAGGCCAAAATGAAAGAATAAAGATGATGAAATGGGTATTCATCACTATTAATCCCCTTATACTCTCCTTTGTTAGTCCCTAGCAAACACCTATGCAATGAGTGTAGAAATAATAATGAAGAAAAGAAAAGAAATGACTTTGGAATAATTGTGGACTTTTAAACTAGTCTTTAATAAAGTCAAAGTTTGGAGCTCAAAGAAGGCCTTTGAATTAATGGTGTGTTCGGAACCTCATGGAAGTCGGGAAGTGTGACGTAATAGTCTTTATATTCCATACTCCTATTATCCAGTTCAATTCACAGTCAGGTCAGAACCATCCTCTCAGTCGCATACTCATGCTACCTTGAAATGATTGAAGAATGTGTGTGAATTTGTTCAGCTCTTCTCAGATAAAACTATTGAACCAACAAGGCATATGCTCTTCTGGTAACTCATCCTCATGGAGATAGATATTCCCTTCTAAGGTTAGGTGCTCCTGGTCTTTACAACCGAATGGGGGAGAAGTTAGAAGAATGGGAAAAGAAGTAGGAATGGACCAATGTAGTCTTCATTCCCTTGTGAATTTGGTCAGTGTAATTGATTCTTCACCAAGAAGGAGGCTTTTTCTGAAGCTCAAATTTTCAAATTTTTGTGGAATTTTTGGTATCGGTTTCTTTGGATGTTTTCTTTTGACTTTGTATAGCTTCTGCATTCTTCCTAGTGGATATAGCATCTTTTTGTTCCACCCATTTTTAGGGGTCTTGGAAAAAGTTATGTCGGTAGAGCATTTCTCATCCGAATTATTGTCTTGATCCATCTCTAGTATTCAGATATCATTGTTACCAAAAGAAGTGGGTTAGAGTACCGATGTCAGTAATCCCCAAGAATGGTTCCTGAACCACTCTTGACGAAGCAGCCTTGCATCGTCTCGACTTAGACTCCAAGATTTTTCAATAGTCCATCTAAGTTGATTTAAGTGCTAGGTGTGAGGTTTCCAGTCAAGTCATTGTCTCAAGCGTCCTAGGGATGATAAGGGTCCTGGTTAAGCACATTGAATTGACTCGTGAACATAGTCTTATGGATCTAAAGAATTAAGTCAAGTTTACGTGATCTCCACTTCCAGTCCTCGATGGGTTCCCCTGAAATTAAGTGTATAAAGGTCTATTCCAAGCTCCAATCTTCAGACTGTATTTGGACTTGTTCAATTGTCTAGTTATTCCGAAAAATGCAAATGATATGTACAATGTAAGAACATATTTTTTGGATGCAGTTTTCCAGTTGAGAACTTTTTATAGATTTTTGAGAAAGTTTTGCAAAATTTTATGCAATTTTTGAAAAAGTTTTTTTGTAAATATTTTGGGATTTTGGGTTTTGCAAATTTTTAGGTATTTTTCAAAAACAAAAGATTTTTGGAACAAAAAGAGAGTATATGCAGATATTTACACAGCCGTGCATCTTTTTATTTTCAAGGGTCAGGTTGTAGGAATTCACAGGATTGTATATGCAAGGTTTATAAAGAATCTTTATTTGTTCGATTTATGTACAAAGTTCTAAAAATAATTTGAAAAGATTTTTGCAAACATTTTGAAAACTTTATTTTGCAAACTAATTTGATAAATAAATTTTTTTTACAGAATTTGAAAGTCATTTTGCAAAAATTTTTCAAATAGTATGTAGAGATTTTTCAAACTATTTTCGCAACCAATTTCAAATCATTTGAAAATAGATTTTCAAAACATTTTATTTCAAACAAAAAAAGAAGTTTTTATAAACAAGACACTTTTACAAAGGTTGAAAATATTTTACAAAATATTTTCAAAAAAGTTTTCAAAATATTTTTCAAAGAATTTTCCCAACCATTTTCAAACATTTTGCGAAACATTTTTACTTGATTTATTGATTGGTAAATACAAAGAATTTTAATGTATTTTATATTAAGATAAAAGAGCATATACTATAATGACTAAAGAATAATGAACGAAAGAATAAGAAGTCAACCGTCCCCCCTATACTTGGGATCAAATAATCCTAAGTATAGCAGATTGTACACAAGGCAGGGAGAGTCAAGGGTGGGAATGAACAACTCAACGATTAGTCATGTCTCCCCCTATACTTAGGGTAAGATATCCCAAAAGTATAGATAGGAATATCAACAAGAGAATAGACACGTGGTGAGATAAGGAATGAGCATGTGAAGTCACTCATCCCCCCTATACTTAGGATGAAGCATATCCTAAGTATAGAGGCAATGAATGAGGAAAACAAAGCAGAAAATAGAAATTACAACAGAAAATAAGAAAAGAAGAAAACTAAAGGAAGAGTTTTTGAGTAACATTATATGAATCTTTTGATGCTGCTGAGGTAGTGGATGCTTCTTCATTACATATCACTTGGACAGAATCGACAACGACCAAGAAAGTTTCATGCTCAAGGTACAACTTTAGTAGATGACCATTGATGATGAATGGTTGTGCGTCAGGAGACAAATCTGATATCATAATAATTCCATTTTCACGCACCTTTTATACTCTTGATGGCACTATCCATTTACTCTTTTATTTGCCCGAAAATATCTTCAACTCTGCATCAAATAGGCACACTTTCTGTCTAGTCTCGAAGGTCTTTTGTGTAATGTGCCAGTCATGCCAGTGTTTAACATTCTCCTTGTACATCATGGTGTTATCATATGCATAGTCTCAGAATTCTAGGAGCTTGTTCAGATCCTCTTTTCTTTCCTGACCACCTTTTTGTGAGTCCAAGTTGCAGATATTGACTACCCATAATGATTTATGGATCAGTTCCACGAGCAGATGGCATGGCTTTCCATACATAAGATAGTAGGGTGACATGCCCAAGGGAGACTTGTAAGAGGTTCTGTATGCCCAAAGGATAAAGTCCAAGAGTTGGGACCAATTCTTTCTATCCGGCTTCACAAGCTTCTATAGGATCGTCTTGATTTCTCTATTTGATAATTATGTCATGCCATTGGTCTGGGGATGATAAGGAGACGTGAATCAGTGCTCGATGTCGTACTCCTTTGTTAATTTCTTGACCTCTTTGTTAATGAAGTTACTACCCCCATCTAATATCAGTATCTTCGAAACCCCGAACCGCGATATGATGCTTTCTCTTAGAAACCGACAAACTTTACAACTTTCTACGACTTGCGAGAGGATCGCTTCAACCCAATGACTCAAATAGTCGATGGCAAAAAGGATGTGCTTGTATCCCTTAATATTTGGAAACGGACCCATGAAATTGATGCCCCAAGCATCGAATACATTGGAAATCTAAATGAACTTTAGGGGCATGGAATCTTTTGCCGTAAGGGTGCCTCTCAATCTCTGACAGTCAGTGCAGTGCTTTACAAATGTTGCAGCATCCTTGAATAGTGTCGGCCACCAGATGCCACACTGTAGTACTTTTATTATTGTTCTATCTATAGAGTGGTGTCCATATTCGAGCGAATGACAATGCTTGATGACACTATGATGCTCCTCTTGAGGGATACACCGTCGCCAAATGTAGTCTGCTCCTTCCCTGAATAGGAGTAGATCTTCCCATTGGTAGAAATGGATTGTGGATAAGAACTTGTCCTTCTTGATTTTTGTCCAATCTTATGGACTACATACTGACGAGCCGCAAAATCGGTCCTTTAATAGAGTGTTTTTATCACTCAGAATCATCATCGTAGTCGGGCCGATTTCGGGTCGTCAAAGCGATCACCTCATTTAGATATATGCAATAATGAATCGAAATGAGGTGATCGTGAATTTATTTTACTTGGCAAGATACCAAGGTCGAACTCAGGGACACGAGCCTCTCTCGTATTAATCGGATTTAAGTGTGTTTAACTAAGCGTAGAGTTAAAGGCATATAGGTCAAAATAAGCATGTAGACACTACAATTAAAATAAACATGCATTTTTTATCAATTTTTTTATCATGCAATAATCATGCAAAGCGAATGATATGCCCCAAAAAATCATAGTAACTTGAGCCATAAAAATATGCGAGTTAAACTGAGTTAACATTAAGAAGCATTCTACGAATATGAAGCAAGTGGACAAAAATAAAGAAATCAAGACACTTAGATAATAAAATAATTCATCACGGTTCATAGTGTCAAATCTGAATTTTAAACATGCCATAATGAAGAGGATGAGAAGAGCTTCAAAATGAAACTGAAATCAACTCGATTGGAGCTATGTAGCTCAAGATATGCATAAAAGAAGACAGGGGCATAAATGCAATAAAAACATGAAAAGATAACTACAAACAGGTCCAAGGAGGGACTAAAATGTAAATACGTAAAGTAAATGGACCTTCCCTGTAAAATACCCACTGTGCACGCCCGCTGCACGTGATCGGGACCTGTTTGCAAATTGAAGAAGGCGGCTGGGCTTCCTTGCAAATTACCCAGGAAGCACGTGCCAGGCACGCGCTTCCCCAGGCTCGGGTCGATCGGAGGTTCGGAGGAGGCCCGGGTTGCTTCGGCGTGGCTCGGGCGTAGGCTTGGGCTCGATGCAGGCTCGGACAAGGCACGGAAGGACCAAGCCTGGAGGCTCGGTGGCTGAGGCTCGGGGGTGCTCTGGTATCGACGCGTGGCCTATTGGAGGACGTTGGATCGGGATGATCCAAGGGCTGCTGAAGGCGAGGACGTGGCTCCATCTGGACCGTTGGATGGTCACCGGGGGTGGACCATCCAACGGTGACTGCTCTTCTCCTTTGCTAAGGACTGGCGGCGATGTTGGAGCTCCGGCAAGGGAGCTCCTCCTCCGCCGTGCTTCCTCGGTTGCTGTCGACCTCCCCGAGGCTCCATTAATAGTCGTCGAAGAAGATCGGAGCTCGAGGAAGGAGACTAGCGTCTTGGCTCGGGCCATCAGAATGCTGGAGTCTCAGCCGACTGTGACGAAGATAGGTCCGGCGAAGCTCCGGCCAGTGCGAGTTTGTGAGTACCTGCATGTTAGATGCATAGCCGAGGCGTAGCAGAAGACGTGCGTGCGTGTGTGAAGTGAGGTGGAAGCTCATCGGGGCGGAGAAGATGGAGAGCTCGAAGCTCCTCCGCCGTGAGGGCGGAGGAGATGGCCGGAGGGTGACTAGGGTCTGGAAGAAGGGAAGAGGTGATCGGAGGGTGTCGCGATGTAGGGGGATCGGAGGCGGAGCTAATGGGGGGAAAGATGGAGGGCGAAGTTGGCCGGAGGAGCCTAATTAAAACGGAGAAAAAGAAGAAAAAGTCAAAGGAGGAAGAGAGAAGGTTACCTGTAGATTGGGCGGAGCGGAGGCTTGGGCTGGAGCTCAAATGGAGCTCCGCGTCTTCGCTGAACACCTTCAGCCACCTGGTGCAGCTCGGGCGGTCGCCAAGAGGCGCCGCAGCTCCGCCGTCGAAGGCGGAGGGTCTCACCGGGATTGGAGTCGTCATCGCTCGATCACACCGCCTCCCCCTGTCACGGGGAGGCGGAGGAGGGCTGGGCTCCCTTCCTCGTAAAGGTGGACAGGTTGCAATGTCGGGAGGAGCGGAGTATTTGAAGGGAGAAGTGGCGGAGCTGATGAGGGGGACGTGGGTTTTGAGGAGGAAATGGGGAGCGTGGAGAGAGCTCCGTGGGTGGAGGTGGCGCTCGCGAGGGTCACGGTTGACTGGAGAAGGTCATGGGGTAGTTGGCGAGTGGAGATGGTGGAAGGTGAAGGCGAGAAAATGGGAAGGGGGCGAGGTGTGCGAGTGGGTGATCGTGTGAGAGAAGGGGTCTGCTGGAGGTTGACGACGGTCTCCTAACCGTTGGATCTGGAGATCCAACGGTGGAGAGTAAGGCGCGGAGTGATGGCCAGGATAAGATCTGGGCGATGCGATCCACGGGATCGGGTGCTGCCACGTGGCAGGCTGTAAGAGAGGCGGTAGAGAATGGCTTGGATGGGATCAAGGGGTCGATCGGATGGATGAGATTGACCCTAGGAGATAACGGCTGTGATGAAAGATCTGGGACGCGATCGAAGGGCGCTCAAGATGCCACGTGGCGTCATGTGGTCGCAGCGCTAACGGAGGGTGATGATGAAGAGCGGGAGATGATCAAACGGTCGAGGATAAGGAGCGGCGTGGAACGGCCTGGACCGTTGGATCAAGAGGCCGATCCAACGGTCGATAGAAGAGACGGAAAAGACAAAAGAGGCGGGGCCACGTGGCGCCCCCAGAATGGGCCACGTGGCCCAATCAGGTTATTCAGAGGGTTTTTCTTATTTTTGAGGGCCCTATTGGCCGAATTTGAGAAAACTCAAAACATGAAAGTTGTAGATCTTGACGAGATCGACAAGTTTCATGTTGACCAAAACTCGAAAAGAGATCGAACAAGGGCCCGAAATATTTTTGAGGGTATTTTTGAGTCTAAAAATACCACTGATTTTTGTTTTGCCATTTTTTTGTGGTTTTTAATTTATTAAGGACTCTGTTAATTAAAGGACATTAACAGGGATTTATTGACAAAACAATAAGCAAGGGGGTTAATTATAATAAATAAAGATGATGAAACTGAGGTTCATCACCCCCCTATACTTAAACTATGCTCGTCCTCGAGCATCAAAAGGAATGACTAAGTTGGATTAACCCCCTTGTGCATGTGAATACAGGATCCAATCTGATCAAGTCTACTCGGCTTCAGAGATCCAAAATTTTAGAGTTCAACCCTGCCTTAATCAAGAGGCTTCCAATTCCTCTACTTCTCTAGACTCTCTCTGATGTACATATAAACTAAAGGATATGAAGTTTAGTGTTGACTGCAATTTCGAGAGTAGAGTCAAGTCTTCACCCAAAATCTTGGTCCGAGAAAATCTCCTAAGGACCCAATCCTCAGCACTAGGGAATAAATCAAATCTTGCATTCAGTCCACCATCTCTTTAGTTTGTCAGACTTAGAAAAGGTGGATGGCAGGGCAGAAAATGGAGGGCATGGGATTGTGTCAATTCTTCTCTCCCTCTCATTGGAACAAGGATTCTCTCTAGTGCCTTTTACACAACACATTTTTTTTTTGGTGTTGATCAGTGCGTCCGTCAAGAGAAGTTGGAGCCGTCTGCACTTGTTTTCCTGGGAATACACCAGGGTGTGTCTCTTTTGAGTACCTATCGTACCTTCGACACCCAGACTTGTAGCATTTACGATGCAGAGCCCTTTTTTGGTGCAAGCCCGACACCTGGTCCTAATAGCGGTGGTCCAAGTGGACACTTTGAAAAGTTTGGGAGCGCTCGCCTTTGGTGGAAGCTCTTTGATATTTGACTTTGGTGGAATGAGAGCTTTTCTTTGAATTTCATTGACTTGTATAATTGGTGGCTAGCTCCACTGCTTTTACCAAGAGTTGGCGCACACTGATCAACATTTTTTTTTATTTTTCACACCCAGGCACTTAGGTTAATGTCAAGAGATTAGTATAAGAATCAAGTTCTCATACTGGCTAATATTGCTGACACTCAGGTTTCGTGAAGCCTCCAAAGATTTTATCCCATCCTCGAGCATCATTAGATCAAATCCAAACTCGACTTCCTCATCCCAATTCCTTAGGTGAAAAATCAACTCATCTCATCAAAAACCGCAATCGTGTATGTGATGTGCTGATCATATTCTTTCTGTCTGAGACTAAGCATGGAATATAGCATGCAAATCAAGAAACTTAGGGGAATGTGGATGATTAAGTCTAAGACCCTGATGGCTAAGGCTGGTTAACCTAAAATCTCAAAGACTTCTAAAAGCTAAGTCTTCTTGACCAATTCAGATCCTGGGTGAAAGTGAAAGTGTAGAGGATTAATCCAACTTCTTCATTCAAGAGAAGACACTTTTTTTTTAACTTCAAGAGATATTAGAACTTTCTAAGCTCAATTGAGCATCCGCGATTCAGCCAGTATGGATGTAAGTACAGGCCGAAGCCCGTTGCTTGAGGACGGGGCCTTGTGCGATGTCCTCTAAACCATCCAATATGCTAAGGGCGAACCCTCACTGAATGCGGCTGACTTAATTGGGTTTAGTAGTGACCAATGACTCTTAAAGGATTTTTAGGAGTTTTCTGATTTTTATGGATTTTAATAAGAGAATTAAAACACAAGTTAGACTCAACTTTCCTTGAAAAGAGAAGGCAATTTTTCAAAATCATGTCACACAAAAATAAAAAGTTTAAAACATTTTCAAAAATCATTTTCGAAAATATTTTTATAAAAATAGCGTAACATAATATCGAAAAACCGCGAAATCCTTTGAGTTCTCTTAGTCCAATGAATTTTTACCTTAGCCAAAAAGTTTTTAATTTTTCAAATTTTTCAGATTATAGCTAAAGTAAATATACGGTATATACGGTATACCCCCCTATACTTAAACTTTGCTATGTCCTCATAGCACTAGATGTTACAAGTACATAGGTCCATTTAAATATAGAAGAATATACGGGAGCTAAGAGGGGCTCCTCCTATACTTAGGTTAGAAATAACCTAAGTATAAAGGCAAGAAAGGAAGAGTAGAGAAAATCACGGGGACTTGGGTCCCCCCTATACTTAGGCTGAGATTAGCCTAAGTATAAAGATGGAATTTGATGTCGGGAGGGACCCAAGGTGAACGAAGAAGAGGGATGGATATACAAGTGAGCGGTTTTGAATCTTGTAGATGAAATGGAGTGACTACGGTTTTGGGGTTGTGTGTCGCAAAATATACGGCTCAATCAAGCAAGCAAACCCTTAATTTCACCAACTCACACATGAAACCAACCAAGGTTGGTTAATTATCTTGTCCGTTTTATTGGTGATAAAACATTAGATAATTACGCGAAGAAAATGTGAATCAAGGCATATGCGCGGGTGTTGCTCTCCCAAAACCGAATTTTACTCCATTTTAGGTTGACTTGCAATTAACAGTCCCAATTTTATTTTAAATTGTCACTGGTTTAAGGTTAGCACATCAATCAGAAAATCATCGTCTACCGTTCATTCCATTTTCCATTAATCCTAGGTGATCAATCTAGGAAATGAAAGCCGTGAAAAACATGTATTCGATGAAGAAAAACACGATCTAGGCTAAGCAAGAAATCATGCAGTGATTTGACGATAAAAGCCGCGAAAAAACTGAGGCCGTTTTGAAAACTCAAGTCCAACATGTATGCAAGTCGAAAAAGCCGCACCTAATCATGCATCTATTAGCGGTGATTAATCTTCATTAATTTTGTCTAAGTGATGCGAGATTAAGTGCGTCTATATTTAAAGTGTGTCCTACCTATGATCAAGCACGTAAAAATAAAGTGAGCTCGGAGAGCTGCGTGCCTATCCTAAGTCGACACTCAAGTGGGGGCGATCCCCACACAACCATGATCGTTCGATTACAAACGCGAGTCTTCGATCGAAGACCGCTGTAAAAGACGAATTATTAAAAAAAATAAAATGCAACAAAAAATGCGACACATTTTTTTTCCTTTTCTTCCTCCTTTGCTCCAAGCATGCTCCTGCGGCTCCTCGCAGCGAGGAACGCCCTGCTCCTCGCCTCCTTGATCCATCAAGGGCCCTGCCACAAAAGCAATCGTTAGAGATCAAATAAGAAAGAAAAAATTTTATATGCACAATATGGGATTAATTGACCTATAAAAAGGAACACTAAATTAAACACACAAAAAACCAAAAAATAAAAGAAATGAGCCGTGTCCCCGGCAACGGCGCCATTTGACGAGCCGCAAAATCGGTCCTTTAATAGAGTGTTTTTATCACTCAGAATCATCATCGTAGTCGGGCCGATTTCGGGTCGTCAAAGCGATCACCTCATTTAGATATATGCAATAATGAATCGAAATGAGGTGATCGTGAATTTATTTTACTTGGCAAGATACCAAGGTCGAACTCAGAGACACGAGCCTCTCTCGTATTAATCGGATTTAAGTTTGTTTAACTAAGCGTAGAGTTAAAGGCATATAGGTCAAAATAAGCATGTAGACACTACAATTAAAATAAACATGCATTTTTTATCAATTTTTTTATCATGCAATAATCATGCAAAGCGAATGATATGCCCCAAAAAATCATAGTCACTTGAGCCATAAAAATATGCGAGTTAAACTGAGTTAACATTAAGAAGCATTCTACGAATATGAAGCAAGTGGACAAAAATAAAGAAATCAAGACACTTAGATAATAAAATAATTCATCACGGTTCATAGTGTCAAATCTGAATTTTAAACATGCCATAATGAAGAGGATGAGAAGAGCTTCAAAATGAAACTGAAATCAACTCGATTGGAGCTATGTAGCTCAAGATATGCATAAAAGAAGACAGGGGCATAAATGCAATAAAAACATGAAAAGATAATTACAAACAGGTCCAAGGAGGGACTAAAATGTAAATACGTAAAGTAAATGGACCTTCCCTGTAAAATACCCACTGTGCACGCCCGCTGCACGTGATCGGGACCTGTTTGCAAATTGAAGAAGGCGGCTGGGCTTCCTTGCAAATTACCCAGGAAGCATGTGCTAGGCACGCGCTTCCCCAGGCTCGGGTCGATCGGAGGTTCGGAGGAGGCCCGGGTTGCTTCGGCGTGGCTCGGGCGTAGGCTTGGGCTCGATGCGGGCTCGGACAAGGCACGGAAGGACCAAGCCTGGAGGCTCGGTGGCTGAGGCTCGGGGGTGCTCTGGTATCGACGCGTGGCCTATTGGAGGACGTTGGATCGGGATGATCCAAGGGCTGCTGAAGGCGAGGACGTGGCTCCATCTGGACCGTTGGATGGTCACCGGGGGTGGACCATCCAACGGTGACTGCTCTTCTCCTTTGCTAAGGACTGGCGGCGATGTTGGAGCTCCGGCATGGGAGCTCCTCCTCCGCCGCGCTTCCTCGGCTGCTGTCGACCTCCCCGAGGCTCCATTAATAGTCGTCGAAGAAGATCGGAGCTCGAGGAAGGAGACTGGCGTCTTGGCTCGGGCCATCAGAATGCTGGAGTCTCAGCCGACTGTGACGAAGATAGGTCCGGCGAAGCTCCGGCCAGTGCGAGTTTGTGAGTACCTGCATGTTAGATGCATAGCCGAGGCGTAGCAGAAGACGTGCGTGCGTGTGTGAAGTGAGGTGGAAGCTCATCGGGGCGGAGAAGATGGAGAGCTCGAAGCTCCTCCGCCGTGAGGGCGGAGGAGATGGCCGGAGGGTGACTAGGGTCTGGAAGAAGGGAAGAGGTGATCGGAGGGTGTCGCGATGTAGGGGGATCGGAGGCGGAGCTAATGGGGGGAAAGATGGAGGGCGAAGTTGGCCGGAGGAGCCTAATTAAAATGGAGAAAAAGAAGAAAAAGTCAAAGGAGGAAGAGAGAAGGTTACCTGGAGATTGGGCGGAGCGGAGGCTTGGGCTAGAGCTCAAATGGAGCTCCGGGTCTTCGCTGAACACCTTCAGCCACCTGGTGCAGCTCGGGCGGTCGCCAAGAGGCGCCGCAGCTCCGCCGTCAAAGGCGGAGGGTCTCACCGGGATTGGAGTCGTCATCGCTCGATCACACCGCCTCCCCCTGTCACGGGGAGGCGGAGGAGGGCTGGGCTCCCTTCCTCGTAAAGGTGGACAGGTTGCAATGTCAGGAGGAGCGGAGTATTTGAAGGGAGAAGTGGCGGAGCCGATGAGGGGGACGTGGGTTTTGAGGAGGAAATGGGGAGCGTGGAGAGAGCTCTGTGGGTGGAGGTGGCGCTCGCGAGGGTCATGGTTGACTGGAGAAGGTCATGGGGTAGTTGGCGAGTGGAGATGGTGGAAGGTGAAGGCGAGAAAATGGGAAGGGGGCGAGGTGTGCGAGTGGGTGATCGTGTGAGAGAAGGGGTCTGCTGGAGGTTGACGACGGTCTCCTAACCGTTGGATCTGGAGATCCAACGGTGGAGAGTAAGGCGCGGAGTGATGGCCAGGATAAGATCTGGGCGATGCGATCGACGGGATCGGGTGCTGCCACGTGGCAGGCTGTAAGAGAGGCGGTAGCGAATGGCTTGGATGGGATCAAGGGGTCGATCAGATGGATGAGATTGGCCCTAGGAGATAACGGCTGTGATGAAAGATCTGGGACGCGATCGAAGGGCGCTCAAGATGCCACGTGGCGTCATGTGGTCGCAGCGCTAACGGAGGGTGATGATGAAGAGCGGGAGATGATCAAACGGTCGAGGATAAGGAGCGACGTGGAACGGCCTGGACCGTTGGATCAAGAGGCCGATCCAACGGTCGATAGAAGAGGCGGAAAAGACAAAGGAGGCGGGGCCACGTGGCGCCCCCAGAATGGGCCACGTGGCCCAATCAGGTTATTCAGAGGGTTTTTCTTATTTTTGAGGGCCCTATTGGCCGAATTTGAGAAAACTCAAAACATGAAAGTTGTAGATCTTGACGAGATCTACAAGTTTCATGTTGACTAAAACTCGAAAAGAGATCGAACAAGGGCCCGAAATATTTTTGAGGGTATTTTTGAGTCTAAAAATACCACTGATTTTTGTTTTGCCATTTTTTTGTGGTTTTTAATTTATTAAGGACTCTGTTAATTAAAGGACATTAACAGGGATTTATTGACAAAACAATAAGCAAGGGGGTTAATTATAATAAATAAAGATGATGAAACTGAGGTTCATCACATACGAGGTAGTTCACAATGTCTGCATACCATGGGAGTGAATCAACGACCTGGATCGACTCGTCAGGAAAGGTGTTCGTGATGGGTGCACTGCTCAGTGGAGGCTCTTGTTGTTCAATTCTGGATAGGTGATCTGCTACCACATTCTGAACTCCAGGCTTGTCTTTGATTTCAAAGTCGAACTCCTAGAGGAGAAGGATCCATCTGATCAGTCTAGGCTTGGCATCCTTCTTCTGTTATAAGTATCTAATAGCATACTGGTCAATGTAGATGGTGACTTTAGATCCTAGAAGATAGGATTTGAACTTCTTAAGGGCGAATACCACATCTGGCAACTCTTTTTCTATGACAATTTAATTTCTCTGAGCTTCATCCACCGTTTTGTTGGCACAGTGAATGGCATAGTATGCCTTGTCTTTTCTTTGTCCTAGGACAACCCCAACTGTGAAGTCTGATGCATCTGTTATGACCTCAAAATGAGGAGACCAGTCCAATGGTTGTAGGATAGGAGCTTGAGTGATTATCACCTTCAACAGATTAAATGAAAGGAGAACCTGCTCATTGACATTAAACTCGATCTCCTTGCATATCAATTCTGTGAGAGGTCGGGTAATGCGGTTGAAGTCTTTGATGAATCTCCTATAGAAACCGACATGCCCCGGGAATGACCTCACATGTCTAACATTCTGAGGCAGCTCAAGATTGCTCATAATATTCACCTTTTCCGAGTTGCCTTCCATGTCACGCTTGGAAATGATGTGACCCAGCACAATTCCTTCTGTGACCATGAAGTGGCTCTTTTCCCAAGATAGTACAAGATTGACTTCACAGCATTTCTGAAGTACTCTGTCCAAGTGCTCAAGACAGGTATTGAAACTATCACCATAGATTGAGATGTCGTCCATGAACACCTCAAGAAAACTAGCAACCATCTCGGTAAAAACTACAAACATGCATCTCTAGAATGTGGCAAGTGCATTGCACAGACCAAAAGGCATTCTCCTGAAGGTGTAGGTACCGAATGGGCAAGTGAAAGTAGTCTTCTATTGGTCCTTGATGAATCCCTGATTATCACTCTTTATTCGTTTATTTTAGCTATTTATCCATGTGAATAGGTGTAAATACAATATGTTAGCATTCAGCATGCATATGTTAACATTGTATAATTAGCATGTATTTGTGCGAAAATAAAAGAATAATGGAAAAGAAAAGAGAAGGAGGTATTTAGAATAAATATAGAGTGACCCGAACCCCAATAGAAGGTCAAGCCTTGACCTGATCGCCAAATAAAATAAGTAGAGAGAGATAGGGCCTACTCTATATTGTATATATTAGCTATACATATGTAAATAATTATTTTGATAAAATAAAAATAAAATATTTATTCTACCTCCCTGTACATATTCCTAAAAATAAAATAAAAATCAGAAAAAATGAATAAAAATAAAACTCTCTCTCTCTCTTGTACAAAATACTTGTATAAATGCCACACTCTCTATTACATGTAAATAGATCATAAAATAGAATAAAAATTGTTTCATACACCTATGGGGTATTTATGTAAAAATAACAAAAAAATAATTGTCCATAATACATAGGTATATTATACATGTACATAATACCATATACTGTATATACACTAATTTATTTTTTATAAAAAAATTTAAAATCACAGAAAAATAGTGTGTGCTTAACTGCTTGATTTTGTGCTTAACTGCTTGATTTGTATGGTTCTCTTATTTTCTTGTTGATTAAGCTTCGTGATTTGGGTCACAACGACCTCTCGAGATTTATCTGATACCTTAACCCTAGTCACGAGTTGTGTCATCAGTTCTATGGGGAGATTGCCACTTGATTATACCCAGAATACCCATTAAAAAAGAAGAAGAACCCCTTACTGATCTCTCCAAAATTTGATCGATGAATGGTAAGGGGAAGTGGTCCTTCTTTGTTGCTGCATTGAGACGACGGTAGTCAACACATACACGTCAGGATGTTAGTACCTGCGTAGAAGACTCCTCTCCTCTGTCATTTGTAACCATTGTGAGCCCAGATTTCTTCGGAACTGCATGCAGATAGCTCACCCATTTTGAATCGAAGATGTGATAAATGAAGCCCCATCACACCATTTAATGATTTCCTTCATGACGATGTCCCGTAAATCTGGGTTTAGTCTTCTTTGAAAGTCGATGAATTGGTATTTTCTTCCAAATAGATATGATGTGAACACGAGGTGGGATTTATTCTGTGGAGGTCTGAAACATGCCAACCAAGTGCCTTACAGTTTCTATCTAAAACCTCGAGAAGTTGAAATTATTGATCCGTGGCCAGCTTGCTACTGATAATGAATGGATCCATCTTCTCTACACCCGCAAGGAAGGCATACTTAAGTCCTATCAGAATTGGCTTTAACAAGCTCTAATCTGGAATGCTTCTCGGTTACTTCAGAAACTGTGCTAGTAGGTGGATGATCTGCTATGATTTTAGAGGTGCTGATCATCTCAATGGCTTGTTGTTCAACTGGCAATGTGCCGAACAGATTTGCAATGAATTCATCATGTTTGGACTGGCGTGAATCTTCTAAATCAAATAGATGCATTAGAGCTTGATTCGACTGTGCTTTCCTAGTCCTCTTCAGGAGAGAGGATGTCTAGTGTCCATTTATCATTCAAAGAGAGTTCTATATCTCTGATTTCTACAATAAAGTCACAGTCTGCTTCAAGCAGTGCAGCATGACTTTCATCAGATACGTCTTTTGGCTCATTGACTATGTCTATGGTAACTCTGTGATTGCTCGAGCTGAACGTGAACTTCCTAGACCCATAGTCAACCGCAGCCTCTACAGTGCACAAAAATGATCATACAAGGATAATTGGAGTCTAGAGTAATGGTGCAAGAGAGTCCATATCAAGAACTACAAAATCAACCGTAAGCTTCATGTCCTACACTTCTACCACAATCGGAAGCTTCATGGATCGATCGGCGAACTGAAGGATCATGTGTGTCTGCTTGAGAGAACTTAGCCTGAATTCTCATAATAATGACGAGGGTAGGAGGTATATGGAAGAGTCGTTGTCAAGCAAGGTTCGATCAAAGACTTGGTCAAAAATCTCGCATCTGATCAAAGGTGCTCCTTTGTCTTACTTCTTCTAAAGGAGGTTGTTGATGGTTGCAACTGTGGTCATGGTAATGGTGTACTTCTCAACTTGCTTGCATATGTTGTTGTGATTCGATCGGTGCTTGTTTGCACATGCTTCCTTCAATCCCTTCTTCCCAGCGTGCATATATTCCATGATTAGCATCAATGGAAATTCAACAGATAAATTTTTCTGAATTTCCGCAGCACATGGATCAAATAATGCACTTTTTATTTTTACATTTTTTTGGATTTTCTATTGCCTCAAGAAAAGGAATATTCACATAACTGAAATAAAAAATAGAGTTCTTATGCACAACAGAATTCTTGTCCACAATATACTGTACATCCAGACTGCAAAAAGGTGTACATTTGGGAGATGACGGTGTTGCAGGTGGTGGACATGCAAAAAGTGCGGTCTCCACTCAGTCGGTTATCTCTGGATCGGTTGCTGATGCTGGCTCCTCCATGGCTTGCACGACTTCACTTCGAATGTGATCTTCTATTTGGTCTTTTTGATTTTTCTGAATTTTTTGTTCTTTTTGTTTATGGAGTTGGTGGTGTGTGATATCTAGCATGGCTCCTCCTTTCTTCTTCCTCACCCGAACATGTAGTTTGCACGGCTATTCACCTGACGAAGCTTTATTCTTCCCTTTGATTGCTGTCGACGAAGGCAAGGTCCTACCGCTCCTGAGAGTAACAACATTAGACAAAGTAAAATTACAAGCATCTGACTCTACAGGAACAAACGGACATCACATTCTACCTTCTCTTTCCTCTTAAAATTATTGGGATTAGCTTCGACCTAGGCCAGGATAGGAGTTTTGGTAGACGTCCGATAATCTAGGTTCCTTGTCATCTCTGCTAGACCCTTCACTAATTGGGCCAAGCAATCAAGGTTGGGGTTCACAAGAACTGCCTCAGGAGGTTTAGTGTGCTGACCATGATGTGTCTGCTGGTGGGGAGGCTGAGGCTGGGACTACTGATGTTGCTGTTGAGGAGGAAGAAGCTGATACTGTCGGTATGGAGGAAGAGGATATTGTTGTTGAGGTCTAGCCACGTACTGATAGTACGACTATTGACGATGGTACAACAGTTATGGGTACTACTGTGACTGTATCCAATTATGGTACTGTAGAGACTAGTGATGTTGATACTAAGGATGAGGCTGAAAGGACTGTGCAAAACGACCGCCCTACGGTTGGTGGTATGGCCAGTTGGCTGGTGGTTGGCTCTAGGGTTGTCCAACAGGACGGGCCAGTTGTGCGTCATTGCTCCAAACACTGTTGACTTCTTGAATCAGGGGTGGTGGTGGGAATGCTGGATCAGAAGATGGTAGGTAATCTGGCTGGTAGACCACCATCTGTTGCTGCGGTGGGACTTGCTCGGGTGCCTGCACATAGTACACGTGTTGGATCATCGGTTCTTGCTGACTCAATTGAGGCGGTTGTGGAGGTGATGGTTCATCCTTCTTCTCAACAGGAGTCTCTGACGATGGTGTCACCGACTAGCATGAACTGATGGTGCTCACCAGCAACTCCAACTACTTGATGATTTGGTCCAGCTTATACAAGTTATGCATCCTCTGTTCGATCGCAACGAGCTTCTCTATAATGTCAACCTTAGAGAGATGGCCTCCAATGATGCTGAGGTTGGAGCTCCCATCTCCCTTTGTCTCACGGGATGTTGCCATATGGACTGGCTTGTGGAGAACCTGAGGCTGTCTCTGATAAGCACATGATGAAGATAGGGAGGCCTCTCCCTCGGTTATTTCTTCAAAGATCTACCATACCACATCTTCATTTTTGTTAAAGTGGGATGCCCCACAAGCAACATCAATTAGTCTGTGGTTCTCTACATTCAGGCAACCGAAGAAGTGTTGGACCAAATTGGTCTTCAATATCTCATGGTGGGGGCACTTCTCTTGCAGCTCGGTAAATCTCTCCCACACTTCATGAATTGACTCGTAAGTAGCTAGAGTGAAGTTGTTGATCTTGGCTCGAATCTGGTTGAGCTAACCGAGGGTAATACTTGTGAAATAACGCATATTTAAATTCCTCCTAGGTCGTCACGACCTTTCCCAAATGATTGACCCAGTATATGGCCTTGTCTTGAAAGCTGAAGGGGAACACAATCATCTTAACTACACCTAACATAATGTTTGGGTAGTGGGTGGTTTTGCGGATGCAAGAGAACTGTTGCAAGTGAATGTAGAGCTCCTCATTATTATTCCCATGAAATGAGGGTAGGAGCGCAAGGAACTGGGCTTTAGCTTGAAGTGAGCATGGATTAGATGGATGTGAATCCACTCGATCATCTGGTTGTCTCCAGGATTATATGTATCCTTTAGCATCAGTTTTGGGTTCACATTCCCTGCTTCCTCTTCTTCCTAATCAGGATCATCACGTGGTCCTTCTCCACCTCCTCCTCCTACTGATCTATTCCTCATGTCATTCAGTATATCTTGAAAGGCAGTCTGCACGAGACCTTGTTCCGTCAGTTGATGCTAGATGACTTGGATGGAAGCCAGCAACTAAGTGTTCACTTGATTTTGATCTGGTAATTTGCCTCTGCTATGGTTGGGACATTTGTTTCCCTTTCCCTATTCCCTGAGGATCCATTTCTGGATATGAATCTAAGGAGATGAACTCTATGTTGGGATCCAAGACTGGGATTGGCTTATATATGAAATGTAGGAGAATCCCGATCAGACCACTTGAAACGGATTACCAGTTGTCATGATGAATATGAGATTAGGGTCAACACCAGATGGTTATGAATGGAGTAAAAGATGTAGAATGAAATCGGCCTCCATTCATAACGGGAGGAATTAGGACAAGAGTGGTCCTGGTTTTATTAGGAGATAAAGGAATGTGGACAAAAAATGGGGAGTATGGAGATCTGTTCGCAACATCTGAATCAGGTTCTCGGGAATCGCCTCGAATTATTAATGATGGCGAGTCCATGGAATCGATGTAGGTGTCGGCGAAGTCCCGACTAAACCATCCATTGATCAACATCGTGAAGCAAGAGAAGATCAATGCAGGAAGAAGGATACGGTGGTCAACGAGGAATAAAAAGGAGTGTAAAATAGAAGAAAGGCTCGAAATGAGCACGGGGTCAAAGAGAAGACACATGACAAAATTTGCGCAGGTGCAGGGGACTTGATCTTTGAACCTTAATCTAGATCCATACAAACACAATAAAAAATTGGGTACACCAACTCAACACAATGTGAAGCCATAAAGGGTCAGCTATTTTTATCTTTTCATTTCTAGAGTTGTTATTTCAATCATATTTTATAACAAGTCCTTAGCATGCTAACCATATAGGAGTGAGAGAACTACTAGAAAAGTATCGTGTACTTGTCCTCCTCCTTTGTAACCTGTAATATGAACTTTTTGAGGTCCTTGTAACCCTTCCTAGATCCCTACTCAGCCAAAGAAATAGAGGGAGGAAGCCGATAGGCGAAAACACTACTTTGGACCTCGCTCACAATGGAATCACCCATGAGCGTGCAATGACCTACTCGGACGCAAACCGATGAGACAGACACGCCCGTGAGGGCATGGCCTGAGCTCGGTACTTTGGATCAAGTCGATGTTCCACACAAGGTGGGAACACTATTGCTAACAGGGCCCTACTCAGTCATGTACGATAGAAGCACCATACTTCAGAAATCCATGCGATACACAAGCCAGTAACAAATTAGGTTTTGGGCTCTAATCCTTAGCGGGATTTGCCTCACTCATGGGAGGGGATTTAGTCCACTCCTAAGGTATCTGAAAATAATGAGGGCTTTATGAACCCAAGGTAATGAAGCCCATTACATATTTTAATTAAGGTCAAAGTTTATTTAGCAATCCCATTGTTTTAGATTTTTTGGTTTTCACTTTTTTTGGATATTTTGCATACAAGAACCTAGAAATTTTGTAGATTTCCATTTAAGTCACAGGTGCTCAAAATCAGAGGAAGATAACGAAAAAGTCGTGGTAGTTGATTCGATGATGGAAATCTCACCATTGAATCTAATGATGCATGCAGAGTTAGAGGACTTATAGTGCTTCCAAGCTCTCTCCATATGGTATGCAAAATAGAATTTTGAAACCTGTCTACATGGCAGTGTGAAATTGACAAAATTGCCCTAAACAATAGATGCTATTAGTCGTGAAGAACCATCTGTTAATCATTCAAAATGAAACCAAAAGTCCGATCTTCAATGCCACTCAGTGCCTGCCACAATGGGTCCTGCACATGTTGTATGCGACCTCTCTCAGCACGCGGTCTCAAGTCCAAATAATTAACAATTATTAATTTGACTAGATCCAAACGTAAGAGAATATAGATACATAATTTTTATTAGGGTTTGGACCAAACTACCGATACAAGTAACCTAAAGTCTAGGGGCTCCATGCACATAAAATAAATAAAAAGAAAGACAGAAAACTCAAAACATCGAGAAACAAATAAAACAAAGTGGTGAAAATGCGAGAAAACTACGACGAGGCCCCCTAGTGAACAACCACTCGGGTAATGGACCTCGTAGAGTAGAGTAGTGTCCAAGTCCATAATTATTACAATTAATAACGACGAAATGAATTACTCTCTCTCTCTCTCTCACCAAAATAAAAATCTAAACTAATAATCTAGTATAATTGTTCTCCTTGCTATGCATGATGCCTCTTCAATTGGTCATACCAGTCCTCACTTGGTTGCGTCATCCTCCTAGGAGGTCGTCCTCGCATAGTGGGCCCTCACAACAAACACAATAAAAGAGATGCATTAGCTCAATGAATCAAATAATAAAGTTAAACAAGATATGAAATGAGATAAATAAAAGAAAGAGCTGAAAAATAAATGAATCAGTAAATATGTAAAAGGTATGAATGAATAAGTGAATAAATAGAAGAAAGATATATACAAATTAGGCTACACTATGCTGCTCCCCGGCAACGACGCCATTTGATGGCAGAGTTTTTTGCTAGGTTTAAAATTATCCTCACTAACAAGCGAAGACAAGAATGTTGCTAAGGCGACCGCTCACAAAATCTCGTGTCAATCGACAAGTATCCACAATATAATAATAAGCAATGAATAGCCAAGAATGTGAGGAACAATTTATTATACTCTACAAACAAAAATGTGTAGCATGTAAGTTTGCAGAGGTCGAACCACAGAGAGCAAACGAGGAAGCCTGTGATATTGCTAATCAATGTGTATTATGTACATACTTGTCTTTAAGTCTTAATATATGGGTTTTTTATTTTTGATTTTTAAATTTAATTGAATTAATAGTAAATATATGTGTATATTTAA
Organism: Ottelia alismoides; assembly: GCA_037367405.1. Lineage (NCBI taxonomy): Eukaryota > Viridiplantae > Streptophyta > Magnoliopsida > Alismatales > Hydrocharitaceae > Ottelia > Ottelia alismoides. The sequence goes on along the minus strand of JAZKJV010000371.1, from coordinate 345,460 downwards.
TTTAATTATAATAATAAGATATATTAGGTTAATATCTATGGAGATATACATGTACATATAAGTAAAGATGTACACATAAGATATATATTTATATTTATATTTATATCTCTCTTTTCTTTTCTTTTTAATTTTTATAATTGTAATTCCTTTTTTATTTTTGAAAATAAAAATAAAAATACCTTTATATAGAATATATTAATGCATAATATAAGTATATTGATAATATAAATAAATAAATAAATGTATTTATATACATGTAGATAGCATATGATATATGTATCTATACACAGTATAAAAATTCGGAAAAATGTTTTTTAAGCTTTTTTTATTTTTTTCATGTTTTTACAATTTTTAGGATTTTTTGTCTATTTTTAGATATTTTTAAAATCAAAAACATCCCAAACATGGATTAAATAAACATACAAATTAGATTTGAAGACTAAAAATAGCAAATGAAGTTCAAAATTCTCCAAATCAATTTTAATAGATATATAATAATATGAAGAAAATTTAGAAATAAAAATAAATATTTTTGATGTTTTTGGGAATTTTATATCATTTATTACTGCATTTTAGAGCTTTTACTTTTTTATCTTTTTCTATTTTTCGGGATTTGTGGTCTAGAGTTAATATAGGTCATAATAAGCAACGTTTCATTTTTTAATTTTTTAAGGCATTTTATTTTTTTGGCATTTTTAAAGATAAACATGGACAAAATACTTAATGTTTGAATTATAATAATTACATAAAAGCCAATAAATGCAAAATAAAAATTAGATCATGGAAATATGTCATCTCAGGCATTTGCGTGCATTTTTTAAAATTAAATACAATTAATACTATTTTTAACAAAAATAAACAAGAAATAACATTTAATAATCTAACAAGGACCTATATGCAATTAAAAGTAGTATCGATGGACTTTCTATAGGACACATTTTATTGACAGGGTTTATTACTACTTTAGCGACTTTGTGGCTTGGCCAGTTACTCGAGATTCGCGATTGTTTTATTTCCTGATGTTAGCAATGTACAACGGCCAAATAAGATCATTTTCCTCTCGAGACCTTTTACTTTTTTTATCATGTGGGAGTTAAAATTAATTCCCATTTACTTACTTTTATCTATGTGGGAGGGGGGTAAAAAATATCTTTACTCAGCTACAAAGTTTATTTTATACACTGTAAAATAGTGTGCTTGATTCAAATATGTATGGATCTAGTATATCGAATAGTTTGACTCAATATACAATAAAATAAAAAATGAAAAATGATTATTAGGGAAGTTTTTTACCCAATCCAAACTATATTAATAAAATACATAATATATAAGATAGTTATAAAAATAGATAGTATTATCAGATAAAAAGTATTTATATCTTATGAAAAATAATTACATTATATATAAAATTAAGTAAAGAAAATGACTAAAAAGAACAATCTGTCAATACATGTCTTTCACATACAACAATAAAAATTAGTAATTTTGTTTTTGCTTGTTCATTTTTGAACACTATTACAAAATTTAGAGACATATATGCAATTTTCCGCAAAATAAATGAATTAAAAATGCCCTAGAAGGGCCTTTCTGCAAATATACATTAGGCATGGGTCCCGTGTACAATTATTCAAAAAATAACATTAAATATACAACTCTGTGTGTTAAAAATAAATATACAAACACTACAACAAAAGGCGGGATTAGCGTGCACAGCTATGCGTGCACTAGGCGAGCACATGTGTTCGCCCATTAAGGGGCGAGTACACGAAGAGCACATGTGCTCGCCCATGAGGGTCGCCGGTTTGAATTTTGTGGAGAGGCGCGATTACAAATTCGGACGAGCACATGTGCTCGCGTACATGTGCTCGCCCACTTGAATTTCTTTGCGCGAATAACTTTAGCGCCTGGTAAATTGCGGGAGAGCACTTGGAGACGGCCTGGCGAGCACGTAAGTGTGCTCGCCCAGGCCCGTAAACAGAACCTCCTGCGGCCCTTCTTCCTCATTCTCACGCATTCCTCCCCCAATTTCTTCCCTCCGGCGACCCGCCACCCCTCCGCCCCGACACCGACGCCCGCCGTTTTCGTCTTTTGAGTAGATATACATCTACCATTCAGTATAATTCTTCATCCTTTCTCTTTTTATACCATTTCATTACATATTTGTATTGTTTGGATAGATTAGGATTTCAATTTTTTGTTGAATGTAGTGTATTGTTTTGATAGTTTAAATGTTTTTTACACGTTTAGGATAATAGTAGATCACTATAGTGTTGTAATTTCGATGATGATTGTCTCAATAATATGTATAGTTGTATGCCCTGTAGGTGTTCGATAAAATGCCTCAACCAACATTATGTTTACATTTTATAAATTATAAATGATAAAATATCCATTACAACATCTGAAGTAGTTAGTATTGTAAATTTTCTTAAAAAGATTAGTTATGAAATTTGTGAATAACATTAGTTAGCCAACTTCAATAGTGTAGATATTAGATATGATGAACATCATTAATAATAGTTTGAAAATTTCATATCGTGTTGATATGAGATATGATATACACCAATGTTTCCTTTGTGATAATTTATTATCACAATAAATTCTAGTTAATGTGACCAATTATAATTATATCACATTAACTTATAGTTAGATTTATGATAAGTCCAAAATACTATCCATTAATTATTAGAAAATCGTACAAAATCCACCACACACAGTGCATCCTTCCACACCGGGTGGTGTGTGGCCCTGCACAACGGGTGGCGTGTGCAACACATTGGAGGATTTGATCACCTCTAACTGTGTTATATTTTTTTATTTTTTCACAGCACTATTGGACTCACTTTGGTATGTTTATCCCAGACCAATGGTCATGGATTTTGATGTTTGCAGGTTCGAATTTTTTTTGCAGGTGCCCATTAACTCTTAGTGACCCAAGCACTGTATTAGGCACTAAATAAGGATCACACTTATCCCTATCCCCATCGTTAACCAGCCAAATATACGTAATTGCCCGGTTAAAATAAATGAATAAATATTTTAAGATTATTTTATAGTCTCATTTGTAGCACATACAAATGTATGAGGTAAAATGATCTTAAAGTATTACATTTACATTACCTTTCCTTAGTTCGGAGTTCCGGGACTAAGGGGATCCATAAGGATTGAAATTTACTAAAAGGTGATCGGTGTCACAAGGTCTTTATTTCTTACGGAAATTCGGTTCATAACCCCTTCCTCTTCGGTATACCAAATCAATCATAGTTATTATTGAAATAATCACTAATATGATTATTTTGATAATTAATTACGATTGATTTAGGAGGTATACGGGAGAGGTGCAGGGTTATGCTGCCGAATTTTCGTTAGAAATAAAGATACTTGCGACAACGATCATCTTTTAGTAAATTTGAGTCCTTATGGATGGGCTAAAGTGATAACATAATTAATACACTTCTCTTCTCATATTTTATCTCAATAATGTGATACGTTTAGATATCCTCAATTTCCTAGATTAGACATTTTAGATTATTTAATTCAGGTTCATCAATATGACCAATAGAGAGTGGATGTACAACCGTGTAGTAGATGGACGTATAGCAGATGCCTTTCAAAGAGGTGTTCAGGAATTTATACAATTTGCTTACGCACAAGGTTCCCGTATTGTGGATTCAAATGGAACTATCTTGTGTCCGTGTAAGAAATGTCGTCTCATGAGGAAGAGATCAAAAGATGAAACTCAGTTACATCTTTATAGAATGGTTTTCATGGAAGGATATCAGATTTGGTGGAGGCATGGTGAGAATTTCGAGGACAGTATGAATGATGCGGAAGAAGGTGACAATATTAATTCTTTTGCAGATATGGTTATGGACGTTGCGGGTCCAGAATTTAATAATACTTTGTTAGATGAGTAAGCAATCAATATCAAAAATAAAGAAAATAAATGAATGACAAACATAGACAAATATCACAATCAAGCAAAAAGCTGATCTAAGCGTTGTTGCTCCCCGACAATGGTGCCATTTGAAAAATGGAATGATGGGAGTCGCTAAGTAATGGCCTGACAATTCAGGCTCACTATAGCTGAGGCGACTATTCGAATCCTTTCGTTTATCAACAACTAACCCACACAAGCAATTGAGAAACTAAAAGCAAGAGTTAAAATTTATTATACCCTACTAAAATTGTATGTGGCAAGCAAGTAGGTGTCATTCACAGGAAGCAAAGGAGTTAAGCAGGCAAGATAAAAAATCAAGCACCCAATATCCTTTCAAACACTTAGCCAAATTGACACCTCTTTGTGGGTTTTTATTTTTTTATTTTTTTTAATATTTTTTTATTTTATAATTTTCTGACTTTGTATTTTCTTTTTATATTTTATATTTTTTTGTATTTTCTTTTTCTTTTAAACTATAAAACAATATATATATAATAAAGAAAAGTAAGAGATAACGTATATATAAAAATAGTAAAAATAACCAAAATATAGGAAATAAAATATATTTATTCATAGGAAATAAAATATATTTATTCTTTTTTATAACTTTGTAATGTTTTTGTGATTTTTCTATATTTTGCTAATTTTTTGGTATTTTTAAAGTCAAAATTACTCAAAATAGGGGATAAAATATAAATCTAATATTAAATTGGAGATGAAAAATATTAAATAGGAACCAAAATTCTCCAAATTAATTTTAAAATAAAACTAATAATATAGTGAAAATTTAGAGACAGAAAATAAATTTTTAGGATTTTTAAGAATTTTTAATATTTTTATAAAGATTTTACCATTTCTGCAATTTTTATGGATTTTTATATATTTTTAGTGATTTTTGGTCTATATACAAAACACACAAAAATAAACAAAATATATTTTTTTGGGCATTTTTCGAAGAGTTTTTATAATTTTTATAGATTTTTAATGCAAGTTTTCAATTTTTTATAAATATTAAAATGACTCAAAAATTAAAATAAAAATATGGCGTAAGTGCAATGCAACAGGAACTTATGCCTATTTTTGGGGATCTTTTCTAATTTTATAGATGCATGAAATAAATACTAGAAATAAAGAGAAACTACACATAAGTAGGGGTGTTTTTGTAATTAGTAATAAGTTTAGGGGCAAACGTGCAATTTTCCCACAAAATATATAACACAATAATAAACTTTATGGACTAAATGTAAATACACAAATGTGAGAGGTTATCTCTGCAAAAATGCCACTGACCACGTGCGAGAGCAAGTGACCTAGAAGGGAGGTAAATGTAAATAACAAAAACCTGGGAGTCAATTTGCAATATTTCCAAAAATATATAACTACAGTACAAAAGTATCTGGACTAAATTGAAATACGCTAAACCCAGGGGGTTTGTTGCAAAAAGACCAAACTCACGTGTACAAGGTACGTGACCTAACGTGGAGCGGACCCAAGTGTAAATACGTGAACTGCAGGGGTTTTTTTGCAAATTATCAAAAATAAAATAACTGCAAATGAAGGTTTATGGGCTAGTTCGCAAATACAAAATTGCGGGGTAGGTTACGCAAAAATACCCATGTGAGTCAGATCAGGCGACCGATATGTCTTCACTAATGCCACGTGTCGAGCCCGTGCACCGCGATGACGGTTCAGATGGATGGTTGTGATTAGATGATCCCGGGAGATCCAATGGTCAAGGGTTGGTACATCCAACGGTAGAGCTTCAAATTGGGGGTGATACTCGATCCAATGGTAGAAGGGAGACCAGAAGGAAAGCTCGATCGGCTTCAGCGTGCTCCTCCGGTCGTCTGGAAAGCTCAGGCCGAGGGAAAAAGAGAGCATGAGCTCGTCCATTCCAGATGAAGGCTTCAGCAGGTGTCCTGGAGCTCAGCTGATGAAGAACGAGCTTGGGGAAGGTGGGAGCTCCAGGTGCTTCAGGGGAGTAGCAAAATCGACCCCTTAGAGGGTCCTTTGGCCCGCTAGGACCTGCGATAAGCTCAGGCAGACGAAGACGATGGTCCTGGGGTGCTTATTGGCGGGAGTGGACACAAGGTGGCGTGCGTGGAAGTGCTCTTATGAAGGCAGAGGGGTTGGAGCACCATGAGCCAGATCCACACTAGATCTGGTGGTTTGGAAATGCAGGGGGTGTGGTGAAGCGTAGAGGAAGAGAGTGCGGGGATCAGGCATGGAGTAGACGACAGGATACATAGTCGTAGAGTTCACCGGAGCAGAGCTCCGGTGAAGATAGAAGGTGGATATTAACGGCTAAATGAATGACTAAAAGCTAAAACAATAGCAAAGATCAATCTAGGATTTAATCTATACTTGAAAGGCAATAAAAATCAAACCTCAGTGGCTAGAGCCACGAAGAATAGACCTCACAGTCGAGCTCGCCGGAGATTGGTGGAGACTGTCGTTCACCAAGCCAAACTCATCCGCGAAGGGGCCGGAGAGGAGTTGTCACCATCCTCGATCCAGGGCACCAAAAAGGAGGATCTAAGCTAGGTCAAAAAGGGTTTAAAGGTATAAGGAAGGTGACAGGTGATTTTTGAACAAGGGTAGACATGGCTCAAAGAATGGAGCGTATCTTGCATATCGAAGTTCCCCTCCCCAAGAAAAGCCTAGGGTGTGTATCCTAGAAGAATAGCGGACAAAAGTCATCAAGAAGGACATGAATTGGTCAAAGGTGAGCCCTTGAAAAAATCGAGAAGAAGGGGAAAAAATGAGGTCTGACGAAATGGCAGAGGCAGGTCAGAGAGTTGACCGAAGGTCAACTCTCGGACGCTCCTGGTTGGTCCACGTGGACCAACCACTAAAAAGCCTAGAAAAAATAATTGGAAATTCAATAAAAAATAATAAATGATTTAATTAACTTTAGATTATAAAATGAAAAATGTTTATTATTTTCTTATATTTTATTAAGATTTTTATTTTTTTTCGAGGTTTAAAATTATAAGTTACCTTTTATGGGTTATATACAGGTATAGTCATCTATACATTTTAATATTTTATTTTTATTCTATATTTTTAATTTTTAAATTTTGTCTATTATTTTATATATTTATAAGTTAATTTTATACACTTAAATTATATTTTTATTTTATTTTTTCTGATGTATTATATACATTTAAATAAATAGTTGTATTATCTATATAGGTATAAGTATAGGTATTTTACCTATGTCTTTTTTACAATTATTTTATTTTTACATTTTCTTTATGTTTTTATTCCTATTCTAATATACACATATATTATAAATAATATTTACAAAATCATTAATGAATAAAATGAATATTTTAATCGGTAAGTATACAATAGAGGTCCAAAACCCAACTTTCAAATCATAACTCCAAAAAATATGAAACCACTTCATTAAATAGCTTATTGAAAATTATATATAACTAAAGTGGTTTTGATACATTTCGAGTTTTATTTGAGAGATACAGGTCTGGGAAGTTGGGATTTTTGAAACTTATTCATATCATAACTTTTTACTTGTACATTATTTTTGTGTGAAATTAATTTTGTATTTTCTATATTTAATTATCTACAACTTTTATGGAAAAAGTTTCTTTATTTTAGGTATAAAAAGTGGAACTAAAAATAGGTCCCAAAAATGAAGGAAAATGAATAAAAATAAATAGGAATTTTATTGGATTTGGACCCTTATCTCCCCCTACTTTATTCCTTGTCGACCTAGTCATCGAGATACCTCGGTCTCGGGGTTTCGAGTCATAAAATACTTGCAATATTTTATTCTTTTTATTTTCTTTTCCTTCTTCTATAATTTTGGCATTAAAAAAATTGTGTTTTATACACTATATACACACACAAATGCATGAATGCTAAAATGCTTAAATTAAGGCTATTTATGCGCATTTACTAGGGTTTTTAAATGATAGAATAAAGATGATGAAATGGAGATTCATCAATAGGTCAGTGTCATATCTTAAGGAAAAGAAGCCTTTCTTGGAATTTTCCAAAAAATGGAATATGTCCAAGGTGTACCACTAATGCGACGGTTCTAATGCCCTCTTCTCTTTGCTTCTGAACACTTTCAGAACTAAAATCTTAAGAGGTATCCTTGAGATCATATCTCAAGGTATGGAATAGCCAGACTATAAAACACTTACTATTATCCTTATATTATTTCAAATGATTAGGATATCATCTACATTTAGCACGATGAACACAATGGCACTCCCACTAAGCTTCACATTGTTCATCAAGATTCTATCTAAAATCATAACCTTTATAATTTCAATAAATCTTATGTTCAAACAAAAAGAAGCTTATTTGAGTCCACAGATGAAGTTATTCAGCTTGCACAACTTGCTTTCTTCAACTATGAAGCCATGGAGCTACTTCATATGAATATCCTCGGAGAGGTATTCATAGAGAAATGCAATATTGACTTCCATCTTGAAGATATCAAAGTCAAGTAGTGTATCTATAGTTAGATATATTCCAATGGGTTTAAGAAAGGTCACTGAAGAGAAAGTCTCGTCGCAAGCGATGTCTTATCTTCGACGTGTAGCTTATGGCTACGATCCATTCTTTTGAAGGTCCCTACCTTCTCATCAGGTTCCCTCTTTGTCTTGAAGATCCATTTACATCTTAACAGGTCCTACCCTTATAGGTGTATCCTCGAGGGTCCATATACAACACTTGTATACGAAGTCTACTTTAGACTTAATTGCTAACATCCGTCTTTCCATGATATGATCTTCAGATGCTTCATCACATGAAGTTCAATCATTGTCAGATTTCTCTAATAAATGTAATCCATCCTCAAACTCATTTGAAGAGGCATTAGTGTTTCACCTTTAAATTATTCTTTTAGTTTCTGATTTCAGGAACCTCATTACTTTCTCAAGATTAAATGAGTTCCTTTACTTCATTTTCATATTGATTCTCAAGAAAGTCATTCTCTAAGAATCACATCCTTAGAGATGAGATCTTTTAAGAATCTCAAGGTCATAAAGTAGGTATCCAATACCATCCTTTATTTTACTAATGAAGTAGCACTCTCTTGTGCTAGTTTCCAGCTTACTTGCATGAAACCTTATTAAGGATACATAATGTAGTCTCTACCATATATATACCTGGAAAGTAAGAGATAATTATGCTATGATTAATCATTGATCAAATAATGTCACACATGATCAATTGTATCTCCCTATAACTCTATTGAGTTTAGGTGTATTAGGAGGAGTGAGATAGGAATGATATTCATATCTCTATAAGGTATTCCTTGAATTCATCTAATAAGTACAAGCTACCTATGATATATCAAATTCATTTCATCTTCCTTCAAACTTTTGTTCTAAATAAAAATTGTGAAATCTTTGAACATTTCAAAGCTTTCTAACATGAAGGAAAGAAATATCATATCACAAATAATCATCAGACATCACATATCATTAATGTTCATTATGATATAAATGATCCACATACATCAATATGTATGAGATCTTGAATACCTCAGCATCTAACACCATTCCTAGATAAGGGTGAATTGGAAATTTTCAACTTTGAATATAATATTCACAAGTATGTAAGATTTGAAATTTCAGACAATCTAAAGTTTCATCTCTTACTAGTCTATTAATCTTATCAACAGACAGGTGTCCAAGACCCGATGCCAGATCATTGTCAAATGATTTCCATCCTTCTATTGATTATATAAGGTTTAATTTTAAGTATTTAGAAACAGTAATGAACACAACACCACCACCACCAACAACAACAAAGCCTTTTCCCACAATTAAGTAGGGTCAGCTACATGGATTCTTCGCCTCCATTCAGATCTATCTTGGGTCAATCCCGGGCTTATATCCACAAAACAAAGATCCCTTCATATAGTCTCTTTCTAACACTTCTTGGGTCGTCCCCGCCCTCTCTTAGCCGGCTCAACATCCCAACACTCACATCTCCTAACTGGTGCATCAATTGATCTTCTTTGCAAATGACCAAACCATCTTAAGCGGTTTTCTCTCATCTTATCCTCGATCGGAGCAACACCACCTTTCTTTCTGATTGCATCATTCCGAATCCGATCTTTATGTGTGTGTCCACACATCCACCTCTGCACATATCTATGGTTCACAGACCAACATTCAGATCCATAGAGCATAGCAGGTCTCACGGCTGCTTTGTAAAACTTTCCTTTAATTTTGAAAGGAATTTTCTTATCACAGAGAACAGCAGAGGCTCCTCTCCCCTTTCGCCAGCATGCATTTATTCTATTAGTAACATATCCATCAATTTCCCCATCATGTTGCAAAATAGATCCCAGATATCTAAAAGAATCTCTCTTTTGGATATTATCATCACCAATCTTCACCTCAATTCCTTCACCATTGCTTCCATCAAAGATGCACTCCATATATTCTGTCTTAGCCCTACTTATACGAAATCCTTTACTCTCCAACTCATGTCTTCAGACCTCGAGCTTCTCATTTGCTCCATCTCTAGCCTCGTCAATCAACACAATATCATCAGCAAATAACATACACCAAGGTAACTCATCCTGAATGTGACTTGTCAACTCGTCCATAATCAAAGTAAAAAGAAATGGACTCAAAGTTGAACCTTGATGTAAACCAATGTTGATGTCAAAATAGCCAGTCTTCCCAGACGGTGTCCTTACACAAGATAAAGCCCTATCATACATGTCCTTTATGAGGTTAATGTATAGAACATGCACTTGTCTCTTCTCCAAAACTCTCCACAATATCTCTCGTGGGACAGAATCATAAGCCTTCTCCAAATCAATAAAGATCATATGGAGGTTCTTCGTTTTAGCTCTATAAATCTCTATTGTTCTCCTCAGCAAATGGATGGCTTCAATAGTTGAGCGACCTGGCATGAATCTGAATTGGTTTTCTTTGACATTAGAAACTTTCCTCAAACTTCTCTCGATCACACGTTCCCAAATTTTCATAGTGTGACTCATCAGCTTGATACCTCTATAATTTGAACAGTTTTGAATGTCTCCTTTATTTTTATAAAGAGACACTACGATACTCCTCCAATCTTCAGGCATTTTCTTGCTTTGCCAAATAACATTGAATAGATTCGTAAGCCAAGTCAAACCGCGCTCACCTAAAACTTTCCATACTTCTACAGGGATGTCATTCGGTCCTACACCTTTCCTAGGTCTCATAACCTTCAAACCCTCCTCTACTTCCTTTCTTTGAATCCGTCTATAGCTTGCACGATTCGAGTAACTTTCACTACTAGCTAGATCACCCAAAGTGATTTCTCTATTTCCTTCCCCAATAAAAAGTTTATGGAAGTACTGGTCCCATCTAGTCTCTATATCCTTCTGAGTAACAAGCACATGAGCTTCCTCGCCCTTAATGCATCTCACTTGAGAAAGGTCTTTGGTCGTTCTTTCTCTTGCTTTGACCAACCTGAATATATCCTTCTTGCCCTCCTTAGAGTCGAGATTTTTATACAAAACTTCATAATCTTTCGACATAGCATCGCTTACAACCTTCTTTGCTTCTTTCTTTGCTATTTTGTAGTTTGTGACAGATTCCTCTGTTCTATCCTTAGACATAGCTTTAAAGCATGCTCTTTTAATTTTTAGCTTCTCTTGCACCCCTTCACTCCACAACCAAGCCTCCTTTTGACCTAGGGCTCCTCCCTTTGACTCGCCTAGCATCTCTTGGCTACCTTTCGGATACAAGATGCTATTGCCTCCCACATCTCGTTTGCACTTCCACTACAATCCCAAGATAAATCTTCTAAAACATTCTCCCTGAAGCTCGATTGCTTCAGTGGAAGATTCCATCATCTAGTTCTAGTGATCTTAGGAACCCTCCTTTTCTTTACCAGCCCTTTTATTTGTACATCAAAGACTAACAAGCGATGTTGGGTTGTCAAACTCTCTCCTGGGATTACTTTGCAGTCTTTACAACACAACCGATCTCTTCTCCTCAACGCAAAGTAATCTATCGGTGTTCTCGTTGGCCCACTCTTATAAATAATTAAATGCTCCTCTATCTTCTTGAAGAGAGTGTTTGCTATGAAAAAATCATATGCCGTTACAAAATCCAGGATGACTTTTCCCTCTTCATTTCTATCCCCAAAACCATGTCCATCATGAACACTAGCATATCCTGAAGCATCTTTTCCCACATATCCATTAAGATCTCCACTTATGCAAATCATCTCTCTTTGTGGGATTCCTTGTAAAATCTTATATACATCCTCCCAAAAAGCTTGTTTAGTCCTTTCATCTAAACTAATTTGCGGTGCATAAATTGAGATTATATTCAAAATTTCTTCTTCAAGCACCAATTTTAGCAAAATAATACGATCCCCGAATCTTTGCACCTCAACCACACAATCCTTTAAATCCTTATGAACAACCACTCCAACACCGTTTCCACTCTTATCTTTACCTTAATACCAAAGTTTAAAGCCTGTCTTCTCGATCTCCCTTGCTTTCTCTCCAACCCATTTAGTCTCTTGAAGACATAGTATATGAATCTTCCTTCTTTCCATCGTATCCACTATCTCCATCAATTTTCCAGTCAAAGTGACAATATTCCAACTACCAATCTGCAACTTCCGTTGCAATCTCTTTTGGACTAACTTCTTTACTTGCATGCGTCCATTATGTGAGAACCCTTATAAATTTTGGACTGCATCCGGGCGGTGATGCAACGGAACTAGATTAATTACCCGCATGCGTTTCTCATGCGAGAAACCTTGCAAATTTTGAACTACATCCAGGCTGCGATGTAGCGGCCCTTGCCAATTTTTCATTGCATTCGGGCGATGCAACGTGTTGCAAGTAGGGTACGCCCCAACGAAATATGTATGTTTGCTTAAACCCATGTTGAAAAGATCCGACTGTCATGAGACAACATCCTAAATAATATTTTTTTAAAAAAATATTATTTAGGAAGTTGTCTCTGACTATTTTACGCTGGCTGTCGGCTACCTAACGCAACCCTCCTCATTTACCCGGGCTTGGGACCGGCCATGGCTGAGTTAAAACAGTAATGAACCATTCATTAAATTTCTAATTTAGTAGAGTCCACTAGATCTTAGATTACTATCTGAAATATATCCATCATAACTCTTTATGATAGGTCTATTCCAGAATTTATGTTTTTCCAACATTTAGAAATAAACTATGAGTGTATTCTAATATCATGTCATAGAGACATTATCTAAGACTAAGGGCTCTCCCACTGAAAATATGAAGTCTATTTATCCAATAGAGATTGTTGCAACAATTGCATCAACATCCATGTGGATAACAATTAACTATCAAACCTTAAGATCAAATTTCTCTAATTTTCTAAAACATATGCAACCAATTGCAAGTTTTACTAGAAAAATGAGATACAATTATTACACTTTTAATCTTATCCAATAAGATGGTCAATTTTAATGACTAAATGTAGATTATTCTGATGCACTATCCGAGTCCTTCTCTAAGAATCTAGATAGACTTGATAGTCATACTATCAACATATCAGCTCATTGCAGTATTGGCATTCATCCGACTCTTTAGATGTCATATGTGTGTGGAAACCATAAAAGTACAACCAACTCTTTGACTTTCCTTCTAACCTGGGTCCGACCCATGCTTTAACTGCGCTCCTTTCATCTCTAAACAACCATTGCTTAAGACAAAGGATCTATTATGTTGAATTCAAAAGATTTCAATATAAGACTATTACGACATTTATACATGCTTCATTTAATTCATACAATATGAATATTTTGAAGTTTCATGAATGACTAGAGTATAGATAGTAGAATGATGACACTCATCATATCTACATACATCTTAACTCTTAAAGACTTAGGTTTAATAGGTACTCAAACATTTTGAATACATCATCTCTTATAGAGCCATCATTTTGCATAATGCCGCAAACCATGTCATTCATGATTAAATGTCAAGAGCACATATGTATGCCAGAACATCTTCTTAGTATTTTATAAGGATTATTTGACAATTGCGATCATCATCGACATGCCACTTCCAAAGTACATTCGATGAGAGATCAAGACTATAGAGACATACAAATCATAAGGTTGCAGACCTATTGTCTCTTTAATTATCATTCCTCATTATTATGAGGAAATTTGTACATTGCAACCACATACAATACATATCTAATTGCAAGTACAATATTTTGATCATGGATCCAATCCATGATATTTTACAGGTTATTATTGAGTATAGTATTGAGTGGGTTTAATGAAGGATTATCTGAAACAAGAAATTTGCACAAATATATATATATATATATATATAAATTTTATTTTGATTTAGGAAATTTTATATCAAAGTTGTCTTACCTTGTCAACACTGAAAGTTCATTCCCTTGATCGATTTCAATGTAAGAGATATACTTACCATTATATCTCAAGCAAGATCTCGGATCTCCTTACTTATCATTGTCACATCCCAATAATATGAGAACCTGCAACTCGGATAAAAAGAAGCGGGAACACATTCTGCCTTGCAATTCCAACTTGCATCTTGCAATTCGGTCTTTAACACTGGGTCCACCACCCCTAAGGTGATGTTGACTCGACATTAATTGAACCAACTGTTAAGAGGAATACAACTCGCGATGCACAATCCAATATCGCCCCAATAATATGAGGACCCGATATTGGGGACACTACGCATACATCCTTACTCTTTCGAGAAGTCAAGAGCACGATCCAAATAGATTGTATGAAAGAGCTGTCACTTCGGATAGGCATCTCCTACATACAATATCTAGCGACGGAACCCTTCGCCTTGACGGGAGACCATGGATGTCACTTATGTGATCCTACACCTCTTATTCAAATTTCAATTAATTATCATGAATCATATTCATATAATTAATTCTTCCAAGGAAAATGCACATCTATTCATAATAGAGTGTTTTTAATTGGATATAATTAATTTAATCACATCAAATCAATTATCAATCCAATTCAATCAAAAAACTTGATTGTTACTTGAATATATGGTATTATCTCAAGTACATATTAATTCAAATTTTAATAATTAGAAAATACACCATGATTTCGCCAACATTATCGAGTCCCTACCCGCTGTCATGGACAGTACCGGCGTGAGTGGGACAGACCGCACACGGTGCAATCTGCTACCCCAACGCTCTCCGACTAGACACCATATCCGCCTCAGGAAAGGATAATGCCAAATTGATTATTGTGTATTTGAGATGTTCATCAGTGTTTCAACCGAAATTATATCATATAGTAATAATCAAAATCATTTTGATTATAAGGAAATTTGCTAGATAAATTCCCAAACCTATTCAAGTAACATGTTTGTTGAAAGTGTATCAAGTAACCAATTGTTGATTTAGATAAAATCTAATCATTTATTGGCTGAGGCAATGTCATTTAAGGGACAACTATCATTCAAATATTTCCCAAATGTTATCCATAATTATTCTAGAAAATTAACCATTAATTCACATGTTTCTGAAATGACTATCACAAGGTTCATGATTAGGATTGCAATTTTCAGCAGTGACCCTCACTTACTAAAATTAGCATATCTCATTCATTTTAAATCCAAATTATGAAAAATATTTCTAAATTTTGCTAACTTGATTTAAAACAGAACCTATGTGATTAGTATGCATTTATATGCAATTTTAAAATAGTAATTAACTCCTTAATTATGTCATCATTTGCCATCTTGGAAATAATGGATATATGGTCATAAAAAAGATCATAACTAGAGTTATCGGATTCCAAATCTTGCAAACTCAAATCCTAATGTTTCCTTAATTAATGGGGAACATTATCCCAATTAAAAATTTTGTGTTTAAACGTTTTAAACAGGGCCGAAATTATCACAAAATAGGGCTGCGAAAATTGAAATGAGATAAAACTTTCACGAACCTTAACGAGCCCAAATATTCTTAGGTTTATGGATCGAATCCAAAACCTCCAACCTGGCTCTGATACCACTTGAAGGATATGAGGAGATCCTCAAGCGCATAATGGAAGCGTGATGATCGCATCGTATGCGATCGGGAGCGACTAGTCGTACTAGTTGCTTGATGCAGCGGAATTTAAAATTTTAATGTGATGAAACCACATGATCCAAGAACCTTTCTCAAATCATTTCATCTAAATCACAACTAGGTATTAAGGATACCTCTTGAAGCGTGGTTGTGATCGATGCTCTAAATGAAGAGACCTCCGGTCTCAAGTCTGATCCGACGGAGGAACGCTTGCGAGCGCGTTGATGAGACGTGTCCTTCTCACAATCCATGTTGATGATCCAAGCGGCAAATCTCCTGATCTCGTCACATGAGATCCGACGTCTTATTCACAAGAGAGGTGCACCAAAGGAGATGGAGATCCACGAGCAAATACTGTGGTAGCATAACGACGATGTTGCGACGATGGCGACTCTCTCAAGGGCTCCATGGTGGAGGGCCACAAGAGAGAGAGGGAGATAGCATTTGGTGTGTAGAGAGAGAGAGAGAGGGAGAGAGCATATGTTGTTTTTGTAAACGTGTTACCCGAAGAGCAAGGTGTGCCTCTTTCTATATAGGATTTTGGGATTCCATGGATCTCAATCCATGGACAACACACAATCAATGGTTGAGATTGATTCGTATTTCTTTCAATGGCCATGATGTTGTTGTAAAAAACAACAACAATTGATTTAAATTAAATTAATTTATATCGATAAATCAATATAATTAATTTCAAATTTAAATCATTTGACTAGTCTTGGAGATAATGAGAAGATTGACCTTATCCCTAAACAAAGGAGAGAACGTGTCTATCTCCTTAATATCTCATGAGATCTCATTATCTCATGAGATCTCATTATCTCATGATGTCTCCAAGATTTACAACAACACTTGTTGTAAATTATTTCACAAGAATAATTCATAATTATCTTGTGAATATTACAATTATGCCATTGGAAAATGAATCACATTTACATCACCAAACAAAATGTAAATTATATTTTCAATTAATCATCCAATGTGAATCTAATTGACATCAATAATTAATTAACAAATATAAATCACAATAGGGTCTCTTTAATATATTATAAATCACATTTATAATATATCTGATTAATATGGATAGTGCTATCCACATTATTCATATCCATGAAAATAAATCACATATAATCATCTTGGATCTCTATTCTTATGTGCCCAAATAACATGAATCACATTCACATTGTTCACATCTTTGATAAATAGATCACATTTAGTTATCTCAGATAAATCTCTTAATAATATGAATCAAATTCATATTATTCATTATAATTAAATCACAATTAATTATTCAATTTCTCAATTCTCAGATACATATATCAACAATGAAATTATCCATTAACTCTTTCAAGGATAACACACTTTCTCCTTAGATGCTTGGAGATAAGGACAGGGTGATTGTATTGTTGCACGCATAGTGACATGGATATTGAGATCACATCTCAAATCCAGATCTTGTGGACCTCCCATAGATGCTTGATTAAATCAAGACTACAAATCTAATCTTCTCAATACATCTGAATCACATTCAGATCAATGTCCAACAGTTGGACTATGATCAGATTACTTCTCTATGAGAGGAGTCACTAAAATCCAGACATGTTTCATCACTCCCTCGGAATGGAAGCGTCATGGTTATACAAACGTTTATGATTACATCACCCTCAGGTATTCCTAATAAATGTACATCCTGCATACTGGAAACAAACCCGAATTTTTAGATCTATTTTAGACCGTTTCCTTCAGGATTTTATCATTAAGGTTCTGATTCGATCGTTGGGAGTCGGTATCGATCATATACTTTCCAAAAGCATATATCACACCTAGGTGTTGATCATATACTTTCCAAAAGCATATATCAAACCTTAAAAATTCAGTCAAGCTTCCAAAGTGAGATGACCATGCATGGAATTTGATTCTTCCCAATATCTCATGAGTGAGCTCATGTCTTCCGGTGCAGAAATGAACCTATATGATCCCTTTAAGAGATCGTATTATTCATATGCCCTTGCATGCATACCAGCGTACCGGTGTATAGTTCTTGGTTAGGTCATCAACCTATTAGTCTGCCAAATGTACATACTCAAATATATAGTAAAACATCTGTCTCTGGTCCGAGATGCGTGCCTATATCATGACAGCATACGACATAGGTCTTTAGTTATCTCGGTCTCGTTAAGTCAACTCTTTGACCTAACTAATCTGACACCTCCAAATCTCTATTCCCATGCAGAGGACCTGCATCAAGAGGTATGTTAGATATCAACCAAATGAGAAAGGATTGCCATCTCCTACTCAGGCTGGAGATCATCTCTTAACAATCATATGATGGTGCTTCATGACTCCCCAATCTATCTCTTTAGATATTCATCCAAGCACTAGCCTCTATTCAATAATTGAATCAACAACTGTATGATCATTAAGATGGCCATGGTACATAACCCTATATGTACTAAGGGGCCTATTATGTAAATTAGTTATTCTTTATTTCAAATCAGGGAATGATATTTGCAATAACATTTATTGCATAATGGCTCACCGTGGGCTTGCATGTCCAACACTAAGATGATTAAATGTGATTTAATTATCAAAGTTGTGACTAATGTATATGTGATTCATGTTATTTGGGCACGTGAGAATAGAGAACCATGATGACTAAATATGATTTAATTATTAGTGATATGATTAATGTGCATATCACTATCCACAATAATCATGGATATTATAAATATGATTTATAATATGATGGAGAGGTTTAATTGTATATAGAATTACAGATTATATGTTGTTTTGAATAGGATTCACAATGAACAATTATTTGTAAATCTAATTTACATATTACGTTGGATGTATGAATATGATTCGTATTAGTCAATGGCATGATTGAAATTTTTACAAGATTAATTTTGGAAATTGATTTTTTATGAATTTTGATGCAATAATTGTTATTTTGTATTAATTAATACATATATAGAAAAATGAAGACATTATCTCTTTAATGGTGGCGGTCCACCTTGACTTGTTCAAGGGGGGACGACCACCCTATTTATAGTAAAGAGACTTTGTCTTCTATATTATCTATGTATAAATGAATTAATTATGTTCTTGAAAAAATGATAAAGTTAATTTGTTTTAAACTAATTGTTCTTGTTTTTGGAGTAAGAAATCATGTCCATTGATTAATAAACTTTTAATCTACACCGTAGATTAAGAGAGCACATGGATTGAGATCAATGTGCATCCAACTAAAATGAAAGGAAGGGTAGCTCTTGCCTTTGAGGAAACATATAATTGCAAGAGGAATTAAACTCTCTCCATCTCTCTCTCTACACGACAAGTCTCTCTCTCTCATTGTAGCCATTCACCATGGATCCCTAGAGAGAGTCACCATTGCCGCATCATCGTTGTTATGTTGTCGGATTGTTTGCTCGTGGATCTACGTCTACTTCAGTATGACTCTCTCACGAAGAAGATGTCGGATCTCGTGAGATGAGATCAGGAGATTCATCGCTTCGATTATCAACATGGATTGCGAGGAGCACACACCTCATCAACGCGCTCACAAGCGTCTCCTCCGTCAGATCAGACTTAAGACAGGAGGTCTCTTCCTCTAGAGACTAGATCACAACCACGCTTCAAGAGGTAAACCTAATACTTTTTTGTTGTTTAGATGAAAAAATCTGAGAAGTGTTCTTGGATCATGTGGTTTCATCATTGAAATTTTTTAAATTCTGCTGCCTCCAGCAACTAGTACGACTAGTCGCTCTTGATCGCATACAATGCGATCTTCATGCTTCCGTGATGCGCTTAAGGATCTTCCCATATCCTTCATCCTCCACCAAAAGCCACCCCCCTCTGCCCCTCCATCTGTAGCCTCACCCCTCTTTTGCCCGCAACCGCCCACCTCCGCCCTTCCTCCTATAGCCTAGCCCTCCTCCGTTCGCAGCTATCCCCTCCGCCCCTCCACTTGCAGCCTCGCCCCTCCTCTGCCAACAACCACCCCCCTCTACCCTCCGCCCCTCCACTTGCAGCCTCACCCCTCCTCTGCCAACAACCACCCCCCTCTACCCCTCCGCCTGTAGCCTCGCCCTCCTCCCCCCACAACCACCCCTTCTCCTCTGTGCTTGCAGCCTCACCCCTCCTACGCTCGTAGCCACCCCCTCCAGACCCTCTGTCCATAACGCCCTCCCCTCCTCTTCCTGAAGCCACCCCTCCAGACCGTCCGCTTGCAACCACCAATCCATGCGCTCAAACTGTAGACCCCTCCCCTCCTCTGCCTATAGCCACCCCCTCCATACTCTTCGCCTGCAACCCTCACCCCTCCTCTACTTGTAGCCCCTTCCATCGAGCCCCTCTTCTTGCAGCCCCCGCATCCAGCCCCTTGATCGCTCTGCTAAGCACGTGATTTAATTCTTGTTCGTTGTAATATGTGTACTTAGCGAATCGTTCAAAACCGAGAGAAGAATCTCTGTGAAGAGTGTCTCAGCTTTAATTTATATCCCAGGCAAGTCCTGGGTCTAACTTAGGGAGACAAAGAAACAACTTCAGGTTAATTCGGAGAAATTAGATATAGGTTTTCAACGTGGATATTTTTATATTTTTTATGCAAAATGAATGCCAAATGGACAATGCAGGCGAATTGAGTTACTAAGAAAGCACACAACGTAGCTAAATTAATTTTAATAGTAAATCAATTCCATTTAGCCAAATTATATTTTTTCTAGAACCTAATCCAATGGTGAATGCAAGACACTTTTTTTAAAAATTTTATGGGTTAAAATGCAATGATGAAAAATACAAACTTTTTATAGGTTTTTCGCAATTTTTCACATTAACAGAATGCAAAAATAATGAAAAAATTGCTGGGATATAAACATGATGCACGGACGCTACAGTAATTTTTTTGGATTTTTCGACAAAAAATGATTTTTTATGGATTTTTTAGTGAAAACAAAGAGAAAGTGAGTAGTTAATTTCTAATAAATCCACACTATCAAATTATCCAGAGTAAGAATTATCTCAAAAAGGTATTCATATGAGGAATCCGGGAGATTTGGAATTTCTCAAAAATGATGTCTATAGATTTAATTAAAAATTAATTAAGAAAATCACTTTGTAATTTATTTAAGGCACAAGACAACCAAATAAGATGAAATTGGGCAGAAATTAAAGCACACTTCAAGACATCATTCTTGATTTTTATGGAATTGTTAGAGCAATTGTGAGTAAAATATGAATTTAAGGGATCAGAGTTGGTAAAATACACAATTTTCCACTAAAATAATTTTAGTAAATTACGCAGAGATCACAAAAATCCAAATAAATTTGAATAAGGAAGAAAATTAGTTGCTCAACATAATGCTATTTTTCATGAAAGAAATGATGCAAAATTGAGGTCCAAATTAATAAGCAAACATAGGGGTATCTATGCAAATTCTGAAAACAATACTTGCAACAAAACATGTATAGGGACTGGTTTGTAATATAAGAAACACACAATAATGAAAATACAACTTTTATAGAAATAAAAAAATAAAAAATGGAGACCTTCATTTGTTCATTCCAGGTAGGGCGAGAAGTATTCCGACGTAGGCCTTCGGGGGGGGGAGGCGCGGTGGTTGACAGCGGGCGGCACGTGGAGCACCGGCAGCAGCGGTCGACGATGCACCTGCGGGAGGCGGTGGCGCGATGGTGGTGGATCCACTTGGAGCGGTAGCGGTGTCCTGGGAGGAGTGGCCCATGCTGGAGGAGTGTACGTGGCAACGAGGGAGGAGCGAGCGACCGCGCTGGTTGTCGGCTAGCGTGCCGGCGGTGGAGAGCTGAGCGATGGTGGCCGGCGGCAGCTGGGGGCATGGGAGAGGGGCAGCGGCGCCGCCTTCTCGAGGAAGAAGATGGGGCGGTGCTGGATTTTTTTATTTTTTGATTTTTTTGTTAAAAAAATGCTTTGCTTTTTTTAAAATTTTTTAATCAGAACATAAAAATGAAGAAGAGAATAAGGGAAGGTGATGTGGGAAATGATGATGATGGTTGAGTGGGGTGATGGTGATTTAGATGTGGTGTAAAAAATAAGGGGAAAATGTTAAATAAAAAAATAAAAAGGAAAATGATAGAGAAATACTTACCTGAATCTTCGCTGGATCTGCAAGCTCAATGGAAGCTTGTGACGCGGGGATGGTGGTCGTCGTGGATCTCGCCTGAAGGAGGTCGTCGCTTGAGGAGGATGCTTAGCAATTATCACCAACAAAACATTGCAAGCTATATCCTTTTCTATTAGAATGGCGGATGGGCAAAAATGATGATGAATAGAAGAATAAAAAGAGAAGAAGAATGGGAGTTAGAGAGATTGGGGAAAGGTGGAGTTTGAATCGGAGGTTAAAAAAAATGTTGGAGTGGAATGGAGGTTAAAAGAAGACTTGGTGGTTAATGGAAGAAAAGGGAAGTTAGTGTAGAGAATAAAAATAAAGAGAAGAAAAGAAACTAAAATAAAGTATGCTACTAAAATGAAAAAATAAAATAAAGAGATAAAAAGAAAAGGGATTTTTACAAGGCAGACCCTATAAACTTTGCCAATTACCTCCACGACCTGTTGCATAACGTAATTACCCTATCGACCCTATAAATTACCCCCAAGAACCCTCACGAACTTCAAATAGAGTAACTGCAGGCTTCATGGGGTAAGAGTTGGCAAGTTTACGGGTTCGTGGGGGGAATTATGCTGTTTCAAAGCTCGTGGAGGTAATTGGAAAAGTTTACAGGGTCTGCCGGGTAAAAATCTCAAAAGAAAATGGAGAATTTACAAAAGTCCAACAAAATAATATGTACATGGATTTTTTACTTTTGTTAGTAATTAAAAAATACAATAAAATAGTAGGAATAAAATACAATACAATAATGATTTTTTTAGATTTTGTTAGTAAAAAAGTAAATAAAAAATGAACAAAGAATGAGTATGTACATTATAATGTACATCTAGGTCCCTAAACCCATATTTTACAAAGGAGATCTTTTAATGAAACCATTTTCATTGGATAGATAATTTTCTAATTAAACTTTATAAGTGAGTTTGGTGAATTTGGAGTTCATACGGAGCGGGAATTTGGCCGAGAAGTTGGACTTTACGGCTTTTTATCTTAGGGATCTATGAGTATTTATATAAGGTGGAATTTATTTTGTAATTTTTTTATTTTTACAAGCATTTTTATAAACAAGTCAGAGAAAGAATTAGCCAAAAAGGTGTTGAAATGAATTTATTAAAAAATATATGGGGTTTTGGGCTATTTATAGGTGAAAAACTCCTTTAATTTTATGGTTTTTTATTGTTAATTTATTTTGTATAATATAATATAAGATAATTACTGTATTTTATTTACAAGAGTCATTTTGTTAATTTATTGATTTTATGGACATTTATTTGAGATTTTACTCAGGGATTTTGCTAAGATTAATATATTGAGATGATGAATCGCGGATTCATCACCCCTCTACCCCCAACCCCCATCCT
This sequence comes from Ottelia alismoides, assembly GCA_037367405.1. Taxonomy (NCBI): domain Eukaryota; kingdom Viridiplantae; phylum Streptophyta; class Magnoliopsida; order Alismatales; family Hydrocharitaceae; genus Ottelia; species Ottelia alismoides. The sequence continues at coordinate 321,945 of JAZKJV010000371.1, read as the reverse complement.
CTACTCTGTCTGTAGCTCTCGATCTCATTGTAGTCATCGACATTTGACTACCCTATCTCTTCCACGATGATGGGGATTTGTAGGTACCTGAGCCACACCATGGCGATGACCATGGCATTGAGAAGCTACTCAAGCATGTTCTTATTGACAAGATTGATGATAGGGTTGGTGTACATATCGACAGATGGGTCGAGAAGGGTTTAATTAAGCTTCACAGTTTATGGGTTCTACTCACAGACGAAGTAGGTTGGGAATGGAGCGGACGACGAGGGAAGTGCAGAGGTTGGACATGGAAGACGACAAGGGCGGTGTAGAAGTTGGTTACGGTTTTAAGGATAAAATTATCAAATGTAAATTTTTTCGTGAGATTTAACGGAGAATATTGACAGAGACTAACACAGGGTGTCAAGTAAGAGTTTAGCATTATTCGTGATCCTATGTGTAATTTGTGATTATGCATGGTTATAATTGTAACTACGAATTACTCAGGGATATGGGTGAAAATATTCTATATAATAGATGTACAAAAATCAGAAAATCTACCAAAGACCATTCTTTTTAATTTTTATGGTTTTAAAATAGTTATAAGGTATTTACAATAATTAACAATAATATAAACAATATAATAATAATATATATAAGCTATATAAGGTATATAATTCTAAATATAGATGTTTGTAGTTAAAAATTTTACAAATAAAACTATTTTGGGGGTTTTAAAATATTCTTCTATTTTTATTTTTTTGGGAATTTTTACAATTTTTTGATATTTTAAAGACAGAAAAGGACTAAAACAAGAACTTTTTAAATAGGGAGAGTTGATTTGAGAATTAAAAATAGCAAATCAAAATTTCTCAAGACCAATTTTAATACATAATTATATTATAATACAAATATAAACAATAAACTCAAATTTTTGGGATTAAAAAATATTTTGCAATTTTTTTAGGGTAACAAGGGTTTGTTGATTTCTAGAGTTTCTTTTGATAATTTTTTGTGATTTTGGTCTGCAGTATAAAATATGTTAATATTGTAGGGTTTTTTTTAATTTTAGAAAAGGTTTTACATTGTTTATTTTTTAAGTCAAATAGTAAATAAAATAGTTCTTTTTTTTAATAAATAGTAAATGCAAGAAAAATGTCAAATAAAATATATTACATGAACAAGAAGCTAATCATATACTTCCATTTTGTAATTTTTTAGAGCACAACAGTTATTTTTCATAAAAGAGATGCATAATAAAAATAAATCAATATAGTAGGGGCATATTTACGAATAAATATATTACAGGGGCTCACATGCAAATATCCAAAAAGTTTCAACTACAACTAGATTTTTATGGAATAAATGATAAATACAAGACTTGGAGAGGCACACCTGAAAAATGTCCACATCATGGTGTGGCTCCACGTGAGGTGACTTGACACTAGACTAAAGTGTATAATCAAAAACATTCCAAGGCATATAAGAAAATTGTCCCAAAATTTTGCTCTTAATTAAAATATTAAAGAACCTTTTGTAAATAATAAAAAGGTGGAGGGTGTTGGTTGTAAACTTTACCACTTAACTACTTTCATCCAAATGTCAAGATCAGGCCATGTGTCGGATCCAAGGGTCCTCTCCACGCACCTCTTCAAATAAATTAGACGGCCAAGATTAGATCATGGCCATATTCTTTATCGGACGGCGGATTGGGGGCCTCAAGGAACTCACAAAGAACTGTACGTTCGTGGTCTTTGATTTGACGATTCTTCTTGCTCCGGGCTGGGACTCCTCCGTGTGCAGTGGGTGACTAAAAAGAATATGAGGGAGCTTAGGGAGCTACGACGACGTCCAAGCACCAAGGGTTGTTCCAAATGTTTAGTGAGGTTCCAAAAGGTTTCTTGGTGTCGTGGACCTACACCAAAATGATCATAGGATAGAGGGTTACACCCTCAACCCTTGGATGAAGCTAAAAGCGATCAAGGATGAGGTGACGATGGTGCTCCGATGAAGGGTGAAGGACTGGGGCTCAACTCCCAGATCCATGATGGATCTTCGGTGATCAAGTGGGGTCTTGAATGGAGAAGGTAAAGGGGGTTCGAATGGAGTGGAAATTAGGAGGTTCGACGGTCGGATTATGATGAAGCGGCATGGAGCTCAAGCTTCAGACAGTTGGGGATTTTAAATTTTAAACCTACAAATGCGATTAATGATGAAATTAAAGGTGAGAAATGGAAAGAGGTCTGAATTACCTATGGATGGAAAGATATGGCCTCAACTTGATCGGAATCGAGGAGGTAGAACTAGCTGGTGGAGATCGTCCAACGATGGAATGGATCTCCACTTCCGATGCTCCTCCTCACTGCAGCTCCCCCGATCTTCAAAATGTAACCAAGGAGAATCGAATACAATGGAACTGAGTGGCTAAGAGCACCAGGAGAGGGATCAAAATTGGAGGAGGAGCTGGAGGAGCTTGTTTATATGTAGAAAAAGAGATGGTCTTCGATCGAGGATGTAGATTGGATCGAGGAAGATGGTATAGATCCTTGGCCATTGCATGAATCATGGAGATTTAATTTCCGCAAATCATGCAGCATGCTAAGGCATGTGATGATGTCCTCTAGCAGAGAAAATGGTGATGAACTGGGGTGTGCCACTTTAGAGCTCGAGGAAGAGAGAAGGGGCCAGTTGACCCAGGTTAACTGGGGGAATCTTCCAGTTAGTCTACGTAGGCGAAAAAGAAAATTCCCTAGCAGGAATACATTATAAATTCAAGAATAAATAATAAATTAATAAATAAAACATGAAAAAATTTTGTAATTTATTGTACTATTTAGACATATTTTTATTTATTTTTTCAATGATGTTTATTACAAGTTATCATTTACATGTAAAATATAGGTATAGCAGTTGTTTTTTGATATTTCAATTTTTGTTTTCTATTATCTATTTTATTATTTTATACAAGTATTATATATATTTAATATATCTAAATACATAATTATATATTTTTATTGTATTTTTCTAACTTCATTTATGCACTTAATTAATTATGTACATACATATTATATGTATATATAAGTATACTTTTTTAAGCATTAGTATGTATTATTTACTTTATTTTCTTTTTTTAAGTTTTATTTTATTTAATTTTGTACAATTGTTTCAAAACATATTTAGAATTTTAAAAAAATAAAAGTTTTTAAAAATTATTAAGAATAAATATATTGAATATTTCATACATGTATAATGCACAATAGGGATCCAAAACCTAAATTTTGCATCCCAACTCCAAATTAAATGAAACCACCTTCATTAAATAGCTTAGTAAAAGTTATATATAATTTAAGGTTATTTTGGTCCATTTTGATGAAGTATAAAGAAGATACATGTTTATGAGATTTTTATTCTTGATTTTTATCTTGCGTATCCTGGGCACACAATGCATTATTTTTCTGTGAAATCAATTTTATATTTTTCTATGTATTTTTATATACAATATTCATGTACAAGTTTTATTGATTTGAGGTATAAATAATAAAGAATAAAACATGTCCCAAAAAACATTTTTGGATGAATTAAATATTAGGGTTGTATTGTATTTTCTATACAATAATCACGCCCTATCTCCACGTACTTTATTTCATGTTGACCAAGTCATCATGATGACCGGGTCTGAGGTCTAGAGTCATTCAATACCTAAGGTATCAGATTTCTTTATTTTTTTATTCCTTTATTCTATAATTTTGGAATTAGATACAATAAATATAGAAAGTTTTACATAATATTTTGTACAAACTATAGAGTGATTATTTTGACAAATTAATTATATATACATGCATTTAGGTATGGAGTTAAAGAAAAAATAAAACGATAAAGGTAATGAAATGGAGATTCATCAATAGGGCTTCCTTGCAAATACCCTAGGTGCCTCTTGCGGGCGGCCACGTGAGATGATTTGATACGGGACCTCCTTGTAATATACAATGATTTTGGGGGAGGGGAGTCCTTTGCAATTGTTACACAAAACTTTAAGAGTTATTTTATATTTACATGGCCTACTAACAAATACAAAAGAGCAGGGATTATATACAATTACCCCTATGAAGGTGCGCTATGTGGCGCTTCTCTTTGTGTCACGTGGCTGATCGTGCGGTGTTGGGTGTGCAGCTATTTGGCTTAATCTAATGGCATGGATAGATACTAGAATTACACCTTGATCCAATGGTGCGAAGGTCCTCTAGAAGAATGCTTAAGAACACAAGAGGAGGTCCACTTGAATCGCCAATAAATCTGACCTCCTCCTTATCCTTTGATAAGCTCCTTAGCATCTTCGGACTTGATCATGTCAATCGGACGGTTGAAATGGGTTTGGGCCCCAACGGTAGGGGTTGGAGCTCGACAATATATGGAGGTGTTGTTGGGTGTCGAAGCCTGTCTCCAGGTGGTTTTTCGAATGTTCTACCTGCACAAAAAGGTAGAGGGTAACAAGAGTGACACTCTCGGCCTTCTACTTAAGTTGGAAGCACGATGAGGCGAGGAGACGATCAAGCTTCAGGAGAGGGTGAAAGACGAAGCTCTGGGGGCCTCTATTATTGCAGAATCAAGGATGGAAACATAAGGGAAAGGTGTATAATGCATAGAGGATTGAAAATGGTGTGGAAAAGAGGGTCGAGTGCGGTTGGATAACCATGATTTCAAGTTGGAGCTTAAGGCTCTAGCTTACAAAGATTCTACAAATTAATCTTAACCTAATGCCTAATTGACTAAACTAACAATTACACTACAATGCAGGAACTAAATACTACTTAAAAAGCAAAAGAAGTTAGCTCATACCTGGCTAGAGACAAGGATCAGAAGAAGGTCGTTAGAGAAGCTCTGGCGAACCTAGATCACGTTGATTACACCCTTTTCCACGCCTACAAGGAGGGGATTGTCTTGCGATCACCAAGAACAATCAACCACTTAGGGCCTATAGGGGTTACATGAGTAAATCAGGGATTGAAATCAAAGAGGAAGGTGGGGGATTTATTTTATAAACAATGTGGAGGAGGCTCAAGAACCTAGCGTTTATGATAAATCAGATCTATGTACAATGAACCAAAAGATTAGACATGATTAGACATGGATTAGGGTTCAATCGATCATGGTTTGTGGGATAAATTGAAGAAAAAAGGGCGATGGATCAAGCAGGAAAAAGGAGAGGAGATGGCGGGTCGCAGGCTCTGACAAGTATGAGGCACCAAGAGGGCTAGTTAACTAGAGGTAACAAAGGGTGCGTATCGATTGGGCCACGTCTGCCTGCTACTTGACAAAATGGGAAGAAAAGAATCGATTAATACAAATAAAATAGAAAATGAATTAACTAAATAAAAGTTAAAATATAAAAAATATTTCTTATTTTATAAATAACTTAATATGATTTTAATTTATTTTTATCACATTATTTATTAGATGTAATTTATTATGAGTATATTCATAGATATAAATACCTATATTGTAGGTATTTTTTAATTTTGTTTTGTATTCTGTATTATATTATTATGTTTACATGTTTTATACATTTATATTATATTTAAATGTACGTTGACATATTTTTATTTTATTTTTTTGATTCTATTTATTTACTTACAAAAATATTATATGTATTATATATGTATAGTTTGCCTAAACATTTTTCTACTTTATTTTTTTAATCTATTTTTTATGTTTAATTTTATGTTTATTATTTAAATATGTTTTTAATAATATTTACAAGTACATAAAAATATGAGGAAGCTAAACAAAATAAAGAAGAAATACATTGATATTATATACAAGTATACATTACAATCGATACCCAAAAGCCAACTTTTGCATCTCAACTCCAAATTAAATGAAGCCATATTCATTAAATAGATAATTAAATTTTATGAACAATAAAGGTGAGTTTGGTCAATTTAGAGTATGTATGGAGGAGAAACGGGTCTTTGAAGTTTTGCTTGCACCTTTTTATTCTTTGTGTCCCAAGCACACTGTCCATTATTTTTGCGTGAAATAAACTTTGATTTTTCTTTATATTTTTATATATAACTTTTATGTTGAGATTTTTATTCTTTGAGGTATAAAAATTGGGAAATAAAATAGGTGCCAATTGGTATTTATTAATGAATAAAACTTAAGGTTTTGGTGTATTTTCTATATAATTGGATACCCTATCTCCCCTGACTTTATTCCTTATCGACCAAGTCATAATGATGACTGGGTCTCGGGTTCTAGGGTCATTCAATGTCTTTGACACTGATGAATATGTGATTCATCTCTCTAAAAGTCGAAAATAGAGCTTTGTTCCCGAGCAATTAGATGCATATTTCCATATATTATGCATTATTTGCATTCTTGCATTTAGAATTAATATTCACATTTTAGCATTCGCATGTGCATTAAATAAGAAGCCAAATTCACTTGTACATAATCACCTGCATATTGTCATATTTCTCCTATTTTTTTATCTATTTTATACTAACTCCTAATTCAATAAAATCAACTCAATTGTGTACATATTACTAATGCTAATAAAGGAAAAATATCAAAAAATACTAACTTGAAAAATCGACCTATAGAATCCAAAACCTAGGTTGAAACTAAAAACCTTCAAGCGTGCATATCTTCCTCATACAGTATCCAATTTAGGTCTACTCACTTTTAAAGTAATATACATTCAAAGACCTTCATAATTTCATAAAAATCGGAGCTCGTTTGCAAAATTTGGGTTTTGGGACCTAGGTGTACATTTTATATAATGTACAAATTCTTCTTTTCTTATTTTTTATTGACTTTTCTTATTTGCAAAATCCAAAAAAATCAGTTTTGTGTTTTATTTAATTTTTAGTATTTTATTTTATTTTATATTATAAATATCTTTTATTATATATAAAAAAATAAAATTAGAAAAGTATAAAGTGTGTACATAGTATTTTTATGGACATAGTATTTTTATGGACCTACTTTTTTAAATCATCCATTTTATTTTATTCTTTTTATTCTCTTATTTAACGTAGGCTACTATTTATTTTTTATTTAATTTCCATTCTCTACCCAAGGAGTAGAAGAAGGTCATCGGAGAAGCTCTAGAGAACCTAGATCACGTTGATTGCACCCTTTTCCACACCGAAAAGAAGGGGTTTGTCTTGCTGTCACCAAGAATAATCGACCACTTAGGTCGAATTGGGGATACAAGAGTAAATCAGGGATCGAAATCAAAGACGAAGGTGAGGGGCTTTATTTATAAACAATGTGGAGGAGGCTCAAGAACCTAGGGTTTCTGATAAATCAGATAAATGTACAATGAACCAAAAGATTAGACATGCATTAGGGTTCAATCGGTCATGGTTTGTGTGATAAATTGAAGAAAAAAGGGCAATGGATCGAGCAGGAAAAAGGGGAGTAGATGGCGAGTTGCAGGCTCTAACAAGTCAGAGGTACCAAGAGGGCTAGTTGCCCGGAGGTAACAAAGTGTGCGTCTCCATTGGGCCACGTCAGCCTTCTACGCGACAAAATGGCAAGAAAAGAATCGATTAATACAAATAAAATAGCAAATGAATTAATTAATAAAAGTAAAAATATAAAACTGTTTCTTATTTTATAAAGTAACCTAATATGATTTTTATTTATTTTTATTACATTATTTATTAGATGTTAATTTCTATGAGTATATTCATAGATATAAATAACTATATTGTATGTATTTTTATTTCATTTTATATTATGTATTATATTATTATGTTTCCATATTACACATTTATATTATATTTAAATACACATTGACATATTTTTATTTTATGTTTATGATTCTATTTATTTACTTAAATAATTATGTATATGTACTATATAGGTATAGTTTGCCTTAATATTTTATTATTATATTTATTTTAATGTATTTTTGATGTTTAATTTAATTTTTATTATCTAAATTTTTTTAATAATATTTACTAGTATATAAATTATAAGGAAGCTAAAATTACAAAGAATAAATATATTGAATATTATATACAAGTATACAGTACAATAGGGACCCAAAAGCTGACTTTTGCATCTCAACTTCAATTTAAATGAAGCCACATTCATTAAATAGATAATTAAATTTTAGGGTTTTTATTAGTTGTACCCCTCTGAGATACATTACAATTTCAGTTATACCCCTCTCTTTTTTGAAATATCAGTTGTGCCCATACCTTCTTACAAAATTCACAGTTCTGTCCTTTTGTAATATCAGTTATACCCCTACTTTATCTTAACAAAAGGGCAGAACTGTGAATTTCGCAAGAAGGCAGGGGCATACATGATATTCAAAAAAAGGGAGGGGCATAACTGAAATTGCAATATCTCAGAGGGCTTACCTGATAAAAACCCTAAATTTTTATGAACAATAAATGTGAGTTTGGTCAATTTTGAATACGTATGGAGGAGATACAGGTCTTTGAAGTTTTGTTTGCAGCTTTTATTCTGTGTGTCCCAAGCACACTGTCCATTATTTTTGTGTGAAAAAATTTTTGTATTTTTCTTTGCATTTTTATATATTACTTTCATGTTGAGATTTTTATTATTTGAGCTATAAAAATAGGAAAATAAAATTGGTGCCAAATGGTATTTATTGATGAATAAAACTTAGAGTTTTTGGTGTATTTTCTGTACAATTGGGTATCCTATCTCCATCTACTTTATTCCTTGTCGATCAATCATCATGACGACTGGGTCTCGGGGTCTAGGGTCATTCAGTGTCTTTGACACTTCATTTCCTTTTCTTTTCTTTCCTTTATTCTTTTATTTTGGAATTAAACATCAATATTTATACAATATTTATAGGTGAATGATCGAGTGTTATTTAACACAAATTAATGCTATATACATGCATTTTGCCAGGTATTTAAGGGCAGAATGAAAGAATAAAGGTGACGAAATGGAGATTTGTTACATGTACAGAACTCAGTTTCTCATTTGAATAAAAGGGAACATCTTTTAATTTCAGAATCTAAGTTGTCCTCAATAACCACTTTCCCTCATTCTCTTAAGGGTAGAACGATGAAATCCAAAAAATCCAAAAAGTTGATATTGAGATGGCAGAGATTTGTAACAAATACAACAAGGTCACAATCCCTTTTGATAAGTATGTGGATATGACACATGCATTTCAAAAATATCTTAGGGTGAGATGCACACCTACAAGGATCATCAAAAAAATATGAAGCCATGTTGAGAAGCACGTTTTGTCAGTAGCCACTACTTGCGTCATTAAGAATGTGTTCCAAGGAAGTAAAGGGACATGGGTTCCCATTATGTGGTGAGTCATGTCGATGACATTATGTTTGCATGCACTCTCTTGGATAATGGATCCTCAATTAATCTAATGCCAACAACCCTTAATGAGAGGCTAAATCTAGGTCCTCTTGGGAAATCTTGAGCCTTACTACAATTTGCTAAGAAGTCCACTAAGAGGTCCAAGGGTGAATTGAGGAACATTGTCATCAATGTCGAGGGATGAGATTACATGGTGGACTTCGCAGTCCTTGATATAGAGATCCCTTAGAATTGGAGGTATTCCCATATCATACTTGGACGACCATTCTTGAGGACAATGCGGGCCTTATTTGACTATATGATCGGGAAGATTTACTTCCAAACTTTAGGCAAAGATGACGAACTAGAGATGAAGCAAACAAGTTGGTAGAGGCCAGATTCCGAATATAGCAGCGAGTACTCTTCGTCAGAAGTAGATTATGTTCATGTAGACAAAGTTGGGCAATGGAGACAGAACTCAGCCATCATAGATGAGTCTCTCTCTCCTAGAGAGAACATTGTACACGATACAGTTTGCGAGATCCTTTGGAATGAATTGGAAGGTACGGATCACATAGAGATTGCATCCCCCTACATCTTCGATGACATAGAGGCCCAACTGGGTCTGTCAGTTCTTTCCTCTTTAGGACAATCAGAGGATGAGGATGATGAGTTGGACATGGCGTTGTTGATTGCTTGTATACTTTTAGCGATCTAACTTCAGAGCTAAATTATTTTGTGGCAGCTACTTCAGCGATAGATCTAGCCACTATCAGCACAAAACTATAGTTAGTTCAACTAGATTTGCTTGATAACCACACTTTACCCAAGCTCATGACATTCCCTACAACACTTTAGTATGTCTTTCTTCGAGGACAAGAGAAGAAGTTTCTGATCATCATCAGGTCGATATTGACTGAGGAGCAGGAATCGCGCTTGCTATGATCTTGGAGAAAAACAGTAAGGCGATAAGGCTGGAGCATTTCCGATCTCCATGAGATAAATTTTATTATGTGTTCGCACGATATCTATCTTGAGAATGAAGCCAAACTCTCTCGTGGATTCCAGTTCATCCTGAATCCAAATCCATAAGAGGTTGTGAAGAAGGAAATTGATAAATGGTGTGACACAGGTTTTATTTATCCAATCTTTGAATCCAAGTGGGTGGCACCCATTTATGGTGTCCCGAAGAAGTTGGGAATTCATATGACCACCAACGAGGTCGGAGAGGAGATTATGACATGAGTACCCATGTCATGGCATGTCTGTGTGGATTACAGATGCCTGAATGTTGCGATGAAGAAGGATCATTTTGTCCTACCATTTATTGATCTGATCTTGGAGAGATTGTTGGGAAAAGAATTCTTTTGTTTCTTAGATTGGTTCTCGAGCTATAATTAAGTATCTATCGCTCATGTGGACCAGGAAAAAACCACATCCACATGCCCCTTTGGTACATATGCTTTTAGGGACACGCCCTTTGGATTATGCAATGCTCCTGGTACATTTTAAAGGTACATGATTGTTGTATTCACCGAGATGGTCAGTGAATTTCGAGAAGTCTTCATGGATGACTTCTAGGCCCACGGTGATTCCTCTGATTCATGTCTTAGAAATTTCGACCGAGTCCTCAAAAGATGTTGGGAAGTTAATCTGGTGCTCTCCTGGGAGAAGAGTCACTTTATGGTGACGAAGGATATTGTGTTGGAGCACATCATATCCAAGAGATGAGTGGAGGTTGACCTTGCCAAGGTGGATGTGATTAGATGACTCCAACAACCAGCCAAGGTGAGACAGTTGTGGTCTTTCATCGAGCATGTCAAATTTTACAGTATATTTATAAAAGATTTTTCAAAGATCGTCTGACTGCTAACTGAGATTTTAGGTAAGGACACAGAGTTTATTGTCGATCACAAGTGTCTTGACTCCTTTAAGTAGTTGCAAGGAATGATCATGGATGCCGCAATCCTACAAGCCCCAGACCAATCTCTTCTTTTTGAGATCATGACTGATGCCTCGGATTTTATTGTTGGGATTGTGTTAGGATAGAGAAGAGACGGTGTCTCTTTTTCCATACACTATGCAAGCAAAGTGCTTGACCCTGCCAAGTGTAACTACACGGTTACGGAAAAAGTACGGTAGTGTTTTCCTTGGATAAGTTCAGATCACATCTCATCAGATCCAAAGTTGTTGTGTTCACATACCATTCAACGCTATGGTACCTCATTGAAAATAAAGATGCAATGGCGTATCTTCTTAGATGGATTTTTTTCTCCAAGAGTTTGACTTGGTAAACATATACCATGAAAGAAGAATGTAGTAGCTGATCATCTCTCCCATGTTGAAACTCTTGATGCTTCTAATGATACACCAATTCAAGACTCCTTCCATGACGAGTCAGTTTTTTTATCGACTCACTCCCATGGTACACCAATATAGTAAGCTATCTTGTATCCAAGAAGGTTCTCGAAGATTGACCCAAGAGCATCATAGATCGACTCAAGTTGGATTCGAGATACTACCATTGGGAGGATTCGATACTTTTCTTTGAGGAACCAAATAGTGTCCAGAGGAGGTGTATTCCTCAATAGGAATACCATAGTATCCTTATTTACTACCATACCCTTGAGGCAGGAGGACACCACTCCGGGAAGAGGATCGCATGGAAGGTACTACAATGTGTCTTATACTAGTCGACTTTGTTTTGCGATGTTCTCACCTTTGTGAAGTTGTGTCCAATATGCCAGCTAATAGGAGGAACCATTGGTTCCAAAAATGAGATGTCAATGAAGCCCTTCATCCTTTGTGATATCTTCAACGCATGGGGCATCAACTTCATGGGATCATTCCTGGTTGGCCATTGACTTGAGTACATCCTTCTTGTAGTGGATTATTTATCTAGGTGGGTGGTGTCTATGCCAACCTAAGATACCGACAGTAGGACTATGTGTAAGTTTGTGAGAGAGCATATTATTTTTAAGTTCAGGGTCCCCAAAGTATTGATATTAGATGGGGGTAACCATTTTATAAACATATAAGTGAAGTAACTTGTGAGGGATTACAGCATCGAGCATCGTATCACTAGTCCTTACCACCCATAGACCAATGGTATGGTAGAGATGTCGAATAGGGAGGTTAAGACCATATTATAGAAGCTAGTCCTCCCAGACAAGAAGGACTAGTCCCAACTTTTGGACCAAGTCCTTTGAGCTTACAAGATAGCTTACAAGACACCCTTAGGAACCTCCCCATTCAGAATGGTATTTGGAAAGTCGTGTCATTTGCCCATAGAATTAGTGCATAATCAGATTGGGCAATTAAGAAGGTCAATTGGAACATACACCTAGGGTATAAACAGGTAAATATGGATATGAATGAACTTGTGGAGATTAGAAACCAAGCATACAACACCATTTTGGTGTACAAGGATAAAGTTAAGCATCAGCATGATACATTTATCAGACAAAAAACTACCATTCCTAGACAAAAGTTCTAGTTATTCAATGCAAGGTTGAAGATTTTCCAAGGGAAGCTCAAGCCCAAGTGAACAAGCCCCTATCTAGTCCGTGTTGTGCATGATAGTGGATGTGTTGAGTTCTCAGATATTACAGATGCGGCACAGACATTCATGATGAATGGATAACTACTTAAGCATGTTGTCGAATCGAATGAGCAATTAATCCATGTTGAGGAGATTATTTTCATGCATGGACAAAATCAGAAGACACACATAGAGAAATGTGTGATCCTTTGTAGCTTTAATCTCTATCCATTAGCGGCATCAAAAATATTCAGGATCACTATCTCTTTATACATACCCCAATCTCATCGGTTCTCTCACTTACTTATTATTATATACTTAGGGTGACTAGAGGCTAAAGATGGGGGTACCAATGCCCACTCTGTATATCCATTCATTTTCTTCGACTCTTGACCTCGATAGACCCATTTTTCCTCTTCTTCTATACTTAGGTTGACCATAGCCTAAGTATAGGGAGCAGCTCGACTTCTATTCTTCCATTCATTTCACTCTTACGCTTAGCAAGAGTTATGCCTCTTCCTCACCTTTGGGATCTGAGGACATAGCACACGCTAAGTATATGGGGTGTGTGTATATTATATATATACTTTACTCATAGCTCGTACTTTCTCATATTTTTATGTATATAATATTCAACAAATACGATATGGGTAAAATTGGCATAAACAAATTGTGTGTTTGTAAAATATATAAAAAATACATGTCAATTTGTATAATTTCTAAATTGTGTATAATATTGCATAAGTTTGTGAAATTAATACTCTTTTTATAAATTTATTGTAAAATCCTTGTAAATAATTCTCTTTTGTGTCAAATTGTTGCAAATGGGAGGCATAACAAAAAAAATAAAACTAGCTTCTCATTCATTCTTACATAAAAAATCATTCAAAATTTTGCACTTCATTCATATGCATTTCATTTCATCTGCATTTCATTAGCTGATCATGCATATGCAAAGTGGAAATTAAGTGTGTTCTGAACCGAGACATGATTAAAAATCAAGATTGGACTTGATATAACCATAATTTAATTCTTAGAGGAACTTCATTGAGAAGTAAGATTTTTGAAACTTCGGTTCTTAGACTTAATTCTCCAAGTTCATAAGACAATGTCTAGACTTTGACTCTTAGTATCTAATTAGGTCGCATCATTCTGAGTATACTCTTGAGATAAGATGACTTCTGAGTCGAGTATGGATAATGACTTGTATAACTTGGTTAAAACCCTAATGATCATAAGGAGTTACTCCACTTTATTAATCCAAAGGTCGAGTCGATCTCCATTTTCACCTTTTGTTCATGACCTTGGTATGGAAACCAATCTCATTTTACTTATGCATTCATTTGAGTTGCTCGGAGACGAGCAAGGTTTAAGTATAAGGAGGTTGATGAATATGTTATTCATCACTCTAAAAGATGAAAATAGTGCTATGTTCTCAAGTCATTAACTACATTTATTCATTTAATTTGCATTTTTATAATTCATACATGTGTAAATGACATCTATATTTTAGCATTCATAATTGTATTAATATGAAGCCAAAAATTCTTGTTACACTATCACCTGTATTACCATATCTTTCTTTATTTTTAATTATTTTTAATTAACTTCAAATAAGGTAAAATCAACTTTGTTGTGTATATATGATTAACATTAATAAAGAAAAAATATCAAAAAATACTAACTTGTATAATTGCTCAATAAAATACAAACCCTAGTTTTGGGATAACATGTTGTAAATGTGAATATCTTTCTCATACAGTCTCCTATGGACTCCTAGTTGTTGGACATGCGAGCCCACGACAAGCCATTATGCAATAAATGTTATTGCAAATATCTATCTCTGATCTGAAATGAAGAATAACTAATTTGCATAATAAGTCCCTTAGTACAATTAGGGTTATGTACCATGCCCATCTTAATGATCATAAAGTTGTTGATTCAATTATTTAATTATAGAGGTTGGTGCTTGGATGAATATCTAAAGCGTTAGATTGAGGACTCATCAAGCACTATCAAATGATTATTAAGAGAGGATCTCTAGCCTGAGAAGGAGATGGTAATCCTTTCTCTAAAGGTTGATATCTAATCGACCTCTTGATGCAAGTCCTCTTCATAGGAATTGAGACTCGGAGGTGTTAGATAAGTTAGGTCAAAGAGTTGACTCAACGAGATCGAGATAACCGAAGTTCTATGTCATATGTTGTCACGATATAGGCACACATCCTCTGACTAGAGACAGATGTGTTACTATATGACTGAGTATGTACATTTGGCAGACCAATAGGTTGATGACCTAATCAAGGTCTATACACCAGCACGCTGGTGTGCATATAAGGGCATATGAGTAATATGATCTCTCAAAGGGATTATCCGGGTTCATTACTGAAATAGAAGAAATGAGCTAACTCATGAGATATTGGGAAGAATCAAATTCCGTGCGCGGTCATCTCGCTTTGGAGGCTTGACATAATTTGTAGGTTTGATATATGCTTTTGAAAAGTATATGATTAACACCTAGGTATGATATATGCTTTTGGAAAGTATATGATCAATACTAACTCCCAATGACCAAATGAGAAACTTAATGATAAATCCCTGAAGTAGACAGCAAAAAATTGGTCTTATACTTCGGGATTATTCTGGGTCTTCCAGTATGCAGGATGTACAGGTATTAAGAATACATGATGGTGATGTGATCATAAATGATTATATAACCATGACCCTTCCATTCCTATGGAGTGATGAAACAGGTCTAGATTTTAGTGACTCCTCTCAGGAGAGAAGTGATATGATCTTGGTCCAAATGTTGGACATTGATCTGAATGTGATTCAGATGCAATGAGAAGATTAGATCTGCAGAATTGATTTAATCAAGCATCTATGGGAGGTCTGCAAGATCTGGATTTGAGATGTGATCTCAATATCCAAGTCACTATACGTGGAATAATAAAATCGCCCTATCCTTATCTCCATGTATTCGTGGAGAAAGCGCATTATCCTTGAAGGAGTTCATGGATATTTCCATTGTTTATATATGTATCTGAGCATAGAGAACTTGGATAATTAAATGTGATTTAATTATCATGAATAATATGAATTTGATTTATATTATAAAGAGAGTTATCTGAGATAATTAAGTGTGATTTAATTATCAAGATATAAATAATGTGAATGTGATTCATATTATTTGGGAACGTGAGAATAGAGATCCAAGATGATTAGATGTGATTTAATAATCATGGATATGATAAATGTGGATAGCACTATCAATATTAATAATTGATATTATAAATGTGATTTATAATATAAAAGAGAGCTATTTGTAACTTACATTTGTTGATTAATTATTGATGTGAATTGGAATCACATTGTATAATTATTTGAAAAATGCAAATCACAATTTATTTTGGGTTGTGAATAAGATTCACAAATTTTCAATGGCATGATTGCAATATTTACAAAATAATTATGAATTATTTTTGTAGAATAATTTACAACAATTGTTGTAGTAAATATTGGAGATATATGGAATCATGCAATCTTGGAGATAGCAATAGAATCTCCCTTTCCTAATAGGAGAAGGGGCGGCCACCAATTCCTACAAGGAAAGGGTGGCCGTCCACCCCTCCTATATGGAAGGAGAGATTCTCCTTTCCATTATCTCCAAGATTAGTTGATTTAATTTGAGGATTAAATTATTATAATTTATCAATATATATTATTCAAATTAAATTAATTATTGTTGGCTTTTTACCAACAAGATCTTAGCTATTAAAAGAAACACAAATTAATGAGAGCCATTGGATTTGTGTTGTCCATGGATTGAGATCCATGGATCCCAAAATATTATAAAAGAAGAGGCACCTCTTGCTCTTCTTGGTTACAACACAACACACAAGTTGTGAACAACAACTCTCTCTCTCTCTCTTATTCTCTACATGTCCTCTCTCTCTCTCAACATGTGGTCGTCCACATGATAACCTAGAGAGAATCGTCGTCGTCGCTACGCCGTTGTGTCGTTGCTTCGACCGCTTGTGGATCTCTGTCTTCTTCGATGCGCCTAGCTCGTGAAGAAGACGTTGGATCTCATGAGATGAGATCAGGAGATTCGCTTCTTGGATCATCAACATGGATTGCGAGGAGCACGTGTTTCATCAACGTGCTCGCAAGCATCTCCTCCGTCGGATCGGACTTGAGACAGGAGGTCTCTTCGTTTAGAGACTCGATCACAACCACACTTCAAGAGGTAACCCTAATACTTATTTTTGGTTTAGATTAAATGATCCGAGAAGTGTTATGTGATCATGTGGTTTCATCGCATGAAAATTTTTTAAAATTCTGCTGCCTCGAATAACTAATGCGACTAGTCGCTCCCGATCGCATAAGATGTGATCCTCACGCTTCCATGATGCGCTTAAGGATTATTCCATATACTTCAAGTGGTATCAGAGCCTTACGTCGGAGGTTTTGGATGCGATCCATAAACCTAGGAAGACTTGGGTTCATTGGGTTTACGAAAGTTTTATCACATTTCAATTTCACATCTTTGTTTGGAGAATAATTTTGGCCCTGTTTAAAATGTTTAAACATAAAATAATCACTTGCATTATGTTCTCCATTAAATAAGGAAACCATGGGATTTGAGTTTGCGTGATTTGGAATCAAAATGTCAAGTTATGATCATTTAAGTCAACATGTATCCATTGTTTCGGGGACTATGAATCCTGATGTATTAAGGAGTTAATTACTATTTTGAAACACCTAACAATGCATGCAAATAACTTAGGATCTGTTTTAAATCAAATTAGCAATCTTTGGAAACTAACTTTGCTTAATCTGGATTTAATTGATTGAGATATGCTAATTTTAGTAAGTAAGGGTCACTGCTGGAAATTACTTTCCTAATGAAGAACCTTGTGATTGTCATTTAATTAATTAGTGATATTAAATGGTTTAATTTCCTTGAATAATTATGGATAAATATTTGTGAAATATTTTATGATGATTATTTCCTTAGATGATATTACCTTAACATTAATTGATTAGGTACGATCTAGATCACAATTGGTTACTCAATCTACTTTCCAACAAACATAGTTGATTGAATAGGATTGGGGATTTGCTTAGCAAATCTCTTTACAATGTTAATCAAAGCTTTGATTGTTATTATATATGGTATAACTTCGGTTGAAAAAACGATTATCATAACAAGTACAAAGTGATCTATTTTGCATTATCCTTTCCCGAGGCAGATATGGTGTCTAGTCGGGGAGCGTTGGGGTAGCAGGTTGCACTGTGTGTGGTTTGCCCCACTCCCATCGGTATTGGCAATGACAACGTATAGGGTTGGTATAATGCTTGAGATATCAAGATGTATTTCTAATCATTAAAATTTGAAATAATATGTATTTGATATAATACCATATTTCAAGTAACATTAAAAGAATGTTTGTTGGATATTAATTGAATCATTAATTTAGTATGATTAGATTAATTGGAATCCAATTATAAAATTAGAACACTCTACTATGAGTAAAGTTGTGATTTCCCTTGGAAGAATTAATCGTAATGAATATGATTCATAATGATTAATTAGAATTTGAACATGATATGGAGGATCACATAAGTGACATCCATGGTCTCCCGTCAAGGCAAAGGGTTCCGTCGCCAGATTGTATGTAGGAGATACCTATTTGAAATGACAACTCCTGTATACAAGCACCTCTAGATCGGACTCTTTACTTCTCGAAAGAGTAAGGCCGTATGCGTAGTGACCCCAATATCGAGTCCTCATATTATTGGGACGATATTGGATTGTTCATAGAGAGTACTAATCTTGTTGACAGTTGGTTCAATTAACGATGGGTCAACATCACTTTAGGGGTGGTGGGACCGGGTGTTAAAGACCGAATTGGAAGATGCAAGTTCGACTTGCAAGGAGGAATATGTTCCCGCTTCTTTTTATCCAAGTTACATGTTATCATATTATTGGGATGTAACAAAGATAAGGAAGGAGATCACATATCTTGCTTGAGATATAATGGTAAGTATATCTATTACATTGAAAGTGATTAAGGGAATGAGCTTTCGGTGTTGACAAGGCAAGACAACTTTGATATAAAAATTCCTAAATCAAAGTAAAAATGTATATCTACATATATTTATGCAAATTTCTTATTTCAGATAATCCTTCATTAAACCCACTCAATACTATACTCGATAATAACAAATAGAATATCATGGATCGGATCCATGATCAAGATATTGTGCTTGCAGTTGGACACATAATGTATGTGGTTGCAATGTGCAAGTTTCCTCATAATAACAAGGAATGACAATTAAATAGACAATAGGACTACAATCCTAGGGTTTGTATGTCTCTATATGGTCTTGATCTCATCGAATGTACTTTGGAAGTGACATGTCGATGATGATTGTAATTGTCGAATAATCCTTATAATATCTAAGAAGATGTTTTGGCATGCATATGTGCTCTTGACTTTTCTATCATAAATGACATGGTTCTCTGCATCATGCGGAATGGTGGCCCTATAAGAGATGATGTACTCAAAATATTTGAGTGCCTACCAGAACCAATGTTTTAAGAGTTTAGATAGATGTAGATACGATGAGTGTCATCATTCTATTGTCTATACTCTGGCCATTCATGAAGCTTCATAATATTCATATTGTATGTATTTAATGAAGCATGCATAAATGTTGAAGTACTCTTATATTGAAATCTTTTAAATTCAACATAAGAGATCCTTTATCTTAAGCAATATTTGTTTGCTGATGAAGAGAGTGCAGTGGAAGCATGGGTTGGACCCAAGTGAGAAGCAAAGTCAAAGAGTTGACTGTGCTTCTGTGACTTCCATATGACATCTAAATTTTTTGATGAATGCCAATATTGCAATAAGCCAATGTATTGATAGTATGACTATCACATCTTTCTAGAATCCCCAGAAAAGGACTTAGATAGTGCATTGAATAATTTATATCTACGTTTGGTCATTGAAATGGGCTTTCTTATTTGATAAGATCAAAGTCTAATGATTGTATCTCAATCTTCTAATTACACTTGCAACTGGTTGCATATATTTTAAAAGACTAGAAAATTTGATCTTAAGGTTTAATAGTCATCCACATGGATATTGATGCAATTGTTGTAATAATCTCTATTGGATAGATAGACTTGTTATTTACAGTGGGAGAGCCCTTAGTCTTAGAGAATGTCTCTATGACCTAGATATTAGAATACACTCATTGTTTATTTCTAAATGTTGGAAATAAACATGAATTCTGGAATAGACCTATTATAAAGAGTTGTAATGGATATATTTCATATAGTAATCTAACATCTAGTAGACTCTACTCAATTACAAAAATTAATGAATGGTTCATTAACATTTTTAATACTGAAATTTAAACTTTATAAGATCTATAGGAGGATGAAGATCACTTGATAACGATCTGGCATCGAGTCTTGGACATAAGTCTATTATTGAGATCAATAGATAAGTAAGAAACTTTAGAGTGTGTAAAATTTCAAATCTTACATACTTGTGAATATTGTATTCAAAAGTAGAAAATGTCTAGTGCAAGATGTCAAGGTATTCAAGATCTCATACATATTGATGTATGTAGATCATCTATATCAAAGTAAACATTAATGATATGTGATATCCATTGATGACTATTTGTGATATTAGTTTTCTTCCCTTCACCTTAGAAGCTTTTGAAATGTTCAAAGATCTCACAATTTTGCTTTAGAACCAAAGTTTGGAGGAAGATGAAAGGAATTTGATCTAACCTAGGTAGCTTGTACCTATTAGATGAATTCAAAGAAATACCTTGTGGAGATATGAATATCATTCCTATCTCAATCCTCCTAATACACCTAAACTTAATAGATTTGTAGGGAGATAATTGGATCATGTGTGACATGATTTGATCAATGATGAATTTTAGCATAATTATCTTTTAGTTTCTAAGGTATATATGACTACAATATATATCCCTAATAAGGCTCCATGCTAGTAAGCTGGAATCTAGCACTAGAGAGTGCTACTTCATTCGAAAAATAAAGGATGGTATTGGATACGTACTTTATGACCTCGAGATTCTTATAAGATCTCATCTCTGAGAATATGATTCTTAGAGGATGACTCTCTTAAGAATCAAGATGGAAATGAAGTGAAGGAACTAATTTAATCGATAATGAGGCTCCTGAAATCGGAAACTAAGAGGACAATTAAAGATGAAACACTAATACCTCTTCAAATAAGTTTGAGGATGGATTCCATGTGTCAGTTGAATCTGACAATGATCTGACTTCATGTGATGATGCTTCTGAAGATCATATCATGGAAAGATGGATGCTAGCAATAAAGTCTAAAATAGACTTCATATACAAATGTTGTATGTAGACCCTCGAGGATCCACCTATATGGGTAAGACCCATTATGGTGTAAATGGATATTCAAGGGAAAGAGGGAACCTGATGAGATGGTAGAGACCTTCAAAGCACGGTTCATAGCCATGAGCTATACACCGAAGAGAAGACAACGCTTGCAATGAGACTTGCCCTTCAGTGACCATGCTTAAAACCATTGCGATATTGCTAACTATAGCTACACAACTTGACTTCTGTCATCTTCACGATAAAAAGTCAATATTGCATTCCACTATGAATACCTCTCGGAGGATATTCACATGAAGTAGCCCCAGGGCTTCATGGTTGAGGAAAGCAAGGTGTGCAAGCTGAAGAACTCCATCTATGGACTCAAATAAGATTCTTGTAGTTGGAACATTGGATTTGATAAAATTATAAATGTTTTGATTTCAGATAGAATCTTGATGAACCATGTGAAGCTTAGTGGGAGTGCCATTGTGTTCGTCATGATAAATGTATATGATATCCTAATCATTTGGAATGATATAAGGATGATAATAAGTGTTTTATTGACCGGCTATTCCATAACTTGAGATACGATCTCAAAGATACCTCGTAGATCTTGGTTTTGAAGTTGTTCAGGAGTATAGAAAAGAGGGTATTGGGACCATCACATTAGTGGTACGCCTTGGACATTTCCATTTTCTGAAAAATTCCAAGAAAGGCTTCTTTTCCTTAAGATATGGTACTGACCTATCTGAAGGGATAGCACCTCAAAGAGTTGAGGAAGTGAATGTTATAACTGCTTGCCCTTGTGCATCGGTTACGAGAAGCCGATTGTAAATGTGTACAAAAGCCAGATGTCTACCATGCAATGGGAGAAGTAAACTGTTACTAATTCTACTATGGAAATAAAACACTTGATTGCAGTAATAACAATATCTTCAAAAGATTACAAGACTTAGAGATAGTGATCTCAAAGTCTTATCTTCAAGAGCTTAAGACTTTATAGATAGATATCTAAAAGGGTCTTAACTGCGGATACCTTAGGAGATAGAGATCTTCAGGAATATGGGTATTCCTATAAGGATAATGGAAATGCTGGTATAATAATGATAATTTTTTAGCGGTAGTGTCAAGGACACTATAAGTTCTTTAACAAAATTGAGTATACGTTGCATAAGAAGATGCAACATTCACATTGCATGCGAGCATTATTACTAGGGATATGCAAGTGTCGTAAAAGGACTTGTCATAGTCTCTTGGGAACAGAGTGACTGATCATCTTACCTAGCTATTTTCTAAATAGCCTACGATTGTCACATGAGTGTGTGTTTAAAGATTAGCCCATTAATGGCTCTTTGGGCTAGTGGAAGATTGTTGGACATGCGTGACCATGGCGAGCCATTATGCAATAAATATTATTGCAAATATCATTCCCTGATCTGAAATGAAGAATAACTAATTTGCATAATAGGTCCCTTAGTACAATTAGGGTTATGTACCATGGCCATCTTAATGGTCATACAACTGTTGATTTGAATCATAGAAGTTGGTGCTTGGATGAATATCTAAAGCGTTAGATTGAGGACTCATCAAGCACCATCATATTGATTATTAAGAGAGGATCTCCATCCTGAGAAGGTGATGGAAATCCTTTCTCTAAAGGTTGATATCTAACTGACCTCTTGATGCATGTCCTCTGCATAGAAATTGATACACAGAGGTGTTAGATAAGTTAGGTCAAAGAGTTGACGTAGTGAGATCGATATAACCGAAGTCCTATGTCGTTTGATGTCACGATATAGGCACTTATCCTCAGACTGGAGAAAGATGTGTTACTATATGACTGAGTATGTACATTTGGCAGACCCATAGGTTTATGACTTATGCAGTTGTTCATTTAATGGCCACATGGCTGGCGAAATATTATTATTATTTTTGATTTTTTTTAAATAAATAATATAAGTAATTAGATAAAATAATAAATAATAATAGAAATTAAAGTAATTAAAATAATTAAAATAAAGGTAAATAAAATAAGTGGAGTAAATAATTAAAGTAATAAATAAAATAAATAAATAAATAATAATTAAAGTGGTAAATAAATAATAATAATAAAATTGGGTTGACACAAGGCAGCTCCAGGAGCTGCACGTATCGCTCCCAAAAAATAAAAAAAAAATAAATGTAAAGAAAATTAAAAAGAAATAACAAAGGGGTCAAATCAAAAAGTGGTAAACATGAAACGCTCGTCTTGACTATATCTAAAACTTTTGTGAAGTATCAAAAATCAAATAAAATCATCTGTACAAAAAGTATTTGGGTGGTATCTCATATGTATAAATACTGTATTTTTATATTTTGCATTTTTTGTTATTTTAAAATAAGAGAAAAATTAAAATAAAGTTAGAGAAAATATGAAAAAAATATTTACAACTTAATCTATTTTTTTTGGATTTCTAATAATTAAAAAAATAACGGGTATTTTAGTCATTATCTACAATATACAATAGGGATCCAAAACCCAAGTTTCACATACGAACTCCGATTTTATGAAATTGGTCTTGTTTTGAAGGTCTTTGAATGTATATTACTTTAAAAGTGAGACCTAAATCGAACATTGTATGAGAGAGATATGCACATTTTAAGGTTCATAGTCTCAAACTTGGATTTGAGTTTTATTGGACAATTTTACAAGTTAGTATTTTTTGATGTTTTTTCTTTATCAGTGTAAATAATATATACACTATAGAGTTGACTTTATTGGATTTGGATTTAGTATAAAATCGATACAAATAGGTGAAGTTAGCTAATATACAAGTGAATATGTATAAGTGATTTTTGGCTCCTTATTTAATGCAGATATGAATGCTAAAATGCACGTCTTATTTACACAAGTGATGAATATCTGATTCCCACTCTTTATTCTTTTATTTTAGCTATTTATCTTGGCAAAGCATCATGTGAATAGGTGTAAATACAATAAGTTAGCATTTGACATGCATATGTTAACTATACATATTTTGCATGTATTTGTGCAGAAATAAAAGAATAAAGGAAAAGAAAAAGGAAGGAGGTATTTAGAATAAATACAGAGTGACCCAAACCCAAGAGAAGGTCAATCATTGGCATGATCGCCAAATAAAACAAGTAGAGAGAGATAGGACATACTCTATATTGTATATATCATTAAATAATTATTTTTATTAAATAAAAATAAAATGTTCTTTTTACCTCCTTGTATATAGTCCTACAAATAAAAAAATCAATAAAATAAAATAAAAATTAAAATAAAATCTTCTCCCACTTGTACATAATACATGTATGTATCCTTCACTCTCTATTTATTAGACACTTTATAATTATATAATAAAAATAAAAAAAACTAATTTATACTCTAAAAATTATGTTGTAAATAAATAATTATAAAAATTGGGGTATTTGTGTAAAAATAAAAATATAAAAATAATTGTACAAAATACATAGGTATATTATACATGTATGTAATATATTATATTGTATAAAGATTAATTTATTTATCATAAAAATAAAAAAATCACAGAAAAATAGTTCAAAAAATAATAAATATTTTTCATTTTATACACTTTTTTATTTTAAAGCCATTTACTATTTTTATTGAATTTATAAATATTATGTAAAATCCTATTTTCTGATTAGCTAGTTGGGATTGTTGACCTTTGGTCAAAGGTTCCTCCTTCCCGGGTCAAACTTGGATCCTGTTCGTCGGAGCCCTTTCTCAAAATTTTCTAGCCCGACTCCATGCTCCTTTGGCCTCGAGATTTGGATCCAATAATCCTTGTACCTCCAACATCCTCGCGGGTCCTTTGGCCGATCTGATTCACCTTAGGGTTCTGCACTTTCCTCCATTCTTTCTAGACCCCCGGGTGACCTATAAAGCATCTTCTTCCGCCTCCACAATGCATCAGCTCATGCCACGTGCCTCCCTCCACCCTTAGCCACCTCTGGTTGAGTGACAGCTTCCAGAGGGACCCTTCGGATCGGAGTTTGGTGGAGCATCCACGTTGCTCAGCCTCGTAGCCGATGTGCGCCATCGCGATAAGCCTCCCGGCCTTCCATAGCTTGGTCGAGGCCACTACCTCACCGACACCTTTGCCTGAAGCTCCAGAGTTCATCTAGAATCGTAGGTACCCCTCATTTCTCTTACATTTTCCTATTCGATCCATTCACTTCATCTCACGCCGCCGCACCTCTGCCTGCTCCGACTAGTGAGTCGGAGCACTCACATCCGAACCTATCCATTCAGAGCGACCCATCGCCTCACCATCCATCTTCCCCCGCAATCTGTCCACCCTTAGGATCGACCATCAGGTCGAGATTGAGGTCTGGATCTCCCCTATCACCTTCACCGGAGATCAAACACGCACTTCTTTCCATTTCTTCTCAAATTTCCCCGACCGGAGCTCGCCCCGAGTCGAGCTTTCCTCCGCAGGTGTTTGTGCATGCAGGGATTCCAGTTCCAACCTACAGAGAGTTCGCCGGAGTAGCTATAGGTCCACCTTCACTGCCATACACATCTGGCTGGTGGCTGCTCCATCGGACTCGTCCGCTCAACGTGGGTGACCTTCACTATCGTGCCGGACCCTTTAGATAATTCATTGGAGTCGCAGATCCCTTCTGAGGCTCTGGTGAGGTTCGTCGGGCTCTAGTTCTTCTAGGACCCTTCTCCATCATTAAATTGGCCCACCTCTTCCAGATCTGATCCTATCTGTCAACAAGAACATCCTTTTGGGGCCATTAGATCTTACATCTGACACATCTGAGCCCCACGTCCCCGACATCCCCTGAGGGGTCAGATCTGACATAGTAGAAGATCCACACCGCATGTCCTCGTGCCACCAGAACTCACCACGCGTCCCCCACGCGCACCGCACGTGCCCTGCGAGGATATATTGCATTACTTTACATGCAGTTTTTACGCTTTATTTTCTAGTATATTAAATAAAGTTGTAGTTTAAACTTTTTGCATATCATCCCTTATGTTCCCGATATTAGCACTTTAGTCCTTCGAGTCTGGATTCACATGCATGCTCACGTGCCTTTGTTGTGTTTTTGCAAGAACTGTCCTACTCTTTCCAATGGTTATGTTTTGAATGAAATATTTCCTATATTTGTACTTATACCCCTGTGCGTGATTTAATTAGCATGTGTGTGTATTGTGCGGGCTTTTTGCGCTAGCGCCCCTGTACTTTTTCTATGTGTAACTGTTTAATCTAGAATCTTTAGGATAATTACAAAAAAGTCCCTACAACCTAGGTCCCTTGTTTTTAATCAAATAATTATCAAACCAATTGCAAAATTTCCACAAAAATTACCATTAACTCATGTTAATGTGTAGTATTTATGGTAATTTTTGTGACTTGATTTAATTTTATTTATTATTTTCTAAAAATAAAAAACCCTTAAAAATGTATATGTCTATTTTATAAAATACCAAAAAAATATAAAAATACCCTAGAAATCCCATAAAAATTCATATATGTTTGTTTTAGTTTATTTTTCAATCTAATACTATTTTTGTTCTATTATCTTTTAAAAACCACTAAAAATCATAAAAGATTAAAAACCTTATAAAAACCACTAAAAATTCTTAAAAAATCAAAAAATATGAGATTTCAGTTTCTGTAGTTAGATATTTTTAGTTACTCTTCCTTAAAAATCATAAGCAGGACAATTGGGCACTTTTGATATTTGAAATTTGCCCTATAGGCTAGGTTGTACACTACCATCCTGTTTTGTGCTTATTTCAGTTTTATAAAATCACAAAAATCTGAAAAAGACCACAAAATTACCAAAAATACTTGCATATTAGAAAAATATAAAAACATTTTTATTTCTGAATTTTTTATGTTTTTAGTCTCAATAAAATGTGAAAACTTCCATGTGCCTTAGTTTTTCTTGTTTCTTTGTTTGTTCTTTCTTTGAAAAATATTAAAAAATGCAAATTAAAAACCACAAAAAGATGCCATTTATTTTCTGATTCTCGACTACTTCGTAGGTTTTACTCATGCACCTTGTGTTCAACCCTGGTCGCTATACCAAGTTAAATAAATAGCGGAGACCGCTACATTGGATTTTGTGCCTTGATTGATTGTTTTCAGTATGGTCTTGATTGATTTTCTTGATTGATCATGCTTTGTGACTCAGGTCGCAACGACCTTAGACATATCTTAACCCGAGTTGCCTGGTGCGTCATCAGAATGGCACCGATGCCGGGGATCATTGCTTAGTAGTCGTTTTTCAGCCATTGTTGATTTCTTTTTATTTATTTTTAGCTCTATTTGTTATAACTACTTTCTGACCCGTTTTTGTTTCTCTTTTTGTGCGAGGAACCGTCTGAGAGTCGCTTTGGAGGAGATCTCTACTTGAGGAGAAGCAGGAGCAGTACAAAATTAGTTATAGTTCATAGAGTAGCATAGAGTAATTTTTAGCACATTTTATTATTGTTGTAATAATACAGGGACTTCAGACTTGCTTGGACACTTTGGACACTTGTCTTATATCGGGGTTTGTTTCACCGAGCACCGGTGTGCTCGGGGGACCTCACCGCGGTTTTCGCCGGGTTTGATTTCTCACCTTTTCTTTTCTTTGATTTTCAAAGAAGTTGTCCCTTAGATTTTGGAATTTCCTTAATTGTGATGGAATTGATTAAGGCCCAATCCCTAACTATTTGCCTGCACCAATAGTTCGTAATTGTACCTATTTAATAAAGCATAATAAAAAGTTAACTTCATCGCTTGAGAGGTCACGTGTCGCTAGAGGCTGTATACAGCACGTGCAGGATCCGTATGGCAGACACCGATCGGCATCAGAGATCGGACACCGATCTCTCTCTCTCTCTCTCTTACTAGTTAACTACAGTTCTTCGCGATTAGAAATTGCTCATCTAAGGTCGTTTTCTTTTTGCATCATTTAGGTTAGATTTATTTCTGTCTTTAAATTTATGCGTGGATCACCCTACATGTAGAGTGTTGGAGTCATGTATGGCTTTCTTACTTTGCATGCATCATCATGTTTGATCATGCATCGACTTTTTCGACTTCTCCCCCCATTTTTGGACTTTAAACAATCAGGAGATCGAAAAATGTGTTAGGCGTTTATTTGCTTATTGAAAAATACCTAAAAAGAGATAATCAAAAAATTGGGACTGCTAAACAAACTTGACCTTAAAAGACACTCGACTTGAAAACATGTCTTGGGAGAGCAATCCCCTCATTGTTTGGTTTGCTTGCACAAGAGAGTGACCCGCACAATAGGCTAGAGCCATACCTGAACTCTCGTTAGACTACTAGTCTTGGGGTTAGTCATTGTCCAGTGAGGATCACTCTAGTCTCCGGTAAAGTAGGCCACGGTATCCTTAACAGAGCGAGTTGATCAGGTAGCTGGTAAATGGTACACAACTTGTACTAGCTGGGAAAGATCTAGCTTTGGGATTGTACTATCAGCTCACTTAATCACCCTGCTAGGCTTAATTATCACCTAAATAAATATGACAAGATAAACGACCGAACCTTCATAGTCATCAGCTCCGTGTTGCGTAGGTGAATTGGGGGTTCGATTGTTGATCTTGTTTGTTTCCAGATCCCATCCTCCTTTTGTCTACATCACGATGATGGGAAGGAGGTCGGTTAGGTAGCCCTTGGTTGCACTGCTTTCAAGTACTCTACCCCATTCATCTAGGCTGGTTCGTGAGAGCCTAGACCCGATCTCCGAACCCGAGATTGATTCCACCATGTTCCCCCTCGATCACCCTTCTTCCAATCCTGAGGTGCCAGAGCAGATACCAGCACAGATTTTCATTCATTTGATGACACCTGAGTTCGGACCTTTTGCCTTTGTAAAGACCCAAGAGATGGCCAGCAACAAGGAGCGCACCAATGGGTAGCCCCAGACCACCACTTATGTTTTAGATCAGGGAATCATAAACAACACTGTTAGCCTCTCTGGAGACGATGCGGAGATAGATCAGAGACCAGAGGGCCTTCATGGCAGATATGCACAGAGAAATGGCACAGATGCGAGCTGATCGAGGAGAGATGAACCGAGTCGGTGGTCGAGAGATACTAGAGCTTGGAGGAGGAGACAGACCACATCCAGAGGAGACACAGGAGCCATTCTGACCATCTAGGCCGATGAGAGAGTTGGACAACCCTGGCGTAACTCTTACACATCGTTGGATTCAGCTTCCAACGATTCTGAGAGATTTCAAGCTCCCCCCTCAGGCCATTCAGTTGTTGCCCAAGTTCAGTGGGCTTGCCACTGAGGAGCCGCATCTTCATTTGCAAGAATTCGAGATGATCTGCAGCATGGTACATGATAGATACATGGACGCAAACATACAATCTCCCTGATCGACAGAGCAGTCTACTAGCTGAAACATTTAGGGAGATATGTTAGTTCATGGGAACAGCTATGAACTGAGTACTTGAACAACTACTATACAATCGAGTGGACGAAAGCATCTCGAGCTTTGATCAACAATTTCTCCATGATCCCCAACGAGCAATTCCATGAGGCTTAAGATTGATTCCGTGAGCTCATTGATCGATGTCCACATTATGATATTTCCATGCCCAATACAGTACATAGTGTCTTTTGTGGGATGACACCGGAGCTGTAGGGGCTTGGGAACACTTCTTGTGGGGGCTACTATTTTGCCAAAGACGAAGACCAGGTTTGGGCCATATATGAGGAGATGGCCGAGAACTACGCAGCGATGTCTTCGACTCATCTCTACACTAAGGGGAAACCCTCACCTCATGTCATGTCCTATCAGAGGATAGCACGAGTCGATGTAGGTCCATCCACCTCTTCAGTAGCCACAACGCAGGCAGAGTCGTCGGCTGCTGATATGGGCATAATCAATGAGAAGCTAGACCGCATCGAGATTATTGAGAAGAAATAGTGTCAGGGCATGACTTAGATCGATCAGTTGACATAGACATTGAGCGACCTGAAGACGCAGATCATGTGTCTCCAGGAGGCACAGATGGCTTGTCAGCCCCGTCTCAGGTCACGTGCTAAACCTAGCAGCAGTAGCTCGACCCAGCACTCCGCCCAGTATAGACAGGTTCATCATAACTAGGTGAAACCGTTTCAGTAGCCGCAACACCAGTACCTTCAGCCATCACCATCTCAGGACACTCAGATGGTGGTGTATCAGCAGGATCAGCCACTAACAGTCCTTCCTCCACCCCCTTCGAGCAGGAGCCATTGATGGAAGTCAATGGGATTTGGTACTACCGACAACAGCCCGGGATCTGCCATGATCATCCCAGATTCAGGTGGTCGGCCGGAAGTGCCTCATCCCAATAGCAGCCTCCAGCTCAGGGTGGAAAGTTCAGCATCCTCAACAGCAGCCCCAATTTCCTCACCATCCATAGCAGCATCACTGCCAGTCGTGTCCTCGTCCCTACCAATAGGGACAGCCGTAGAGGCAGCACCAGCAACAGCCTCAGTAGTATTCTCAGCCTGCCCCTCATCAGTTCCAGTAGCATCCTCATTTTCAGAGAGGCAACCCACCCGGTTCTCATGGTCTAGCTTGTGAGAACCCAGCAATTGATTATCTAGCCTGCCAACTTTCTGACCAGTAGGCCACATTTAGGTGGGAGAGGGACGAGTTCTGCCAGGAGATGAGGGAGATCATCAAAGGAAAGGCTGCCATACCCGCACAGATCAAGCCCAACCCGAATAACCTAAAATGAAAATCTGAGCAGGTACAGTTCACAGAGATTACCACTTCTAGTGATTTATTGGGTGACATTGCTTCATATACATTTAATGCTGACTTTGTTACACTTAGGAGCAATAGGATGCCAATCGGTGGTGCCTCGTCGGAGCAACGACACCACAAGGATGCAGGAGCACCAGACGAGGAGGATAGCAGTGTTGATGCCGCTCATGATGGTGATGACGGTGGCACTTACGCCACCAAGGATTTTGATCCAGTTGAGGACCCTGAGGTCGTCGCTTCTCCATATGCAGAGGGTGGTACTGATGCCACTAGAGATCCAGATGCTGAGCTAGAGTGCGGTGTTGATGTTGCAATTCCTGATGCTGTGGGTGGTATTGAGGCCACCCCTTCTATTCCAGTAGTGTATTCTCCCGTTTTTGTACCCCGGACTTTACAGAAAATACCAAAAAATTAATAAAGGAAAGGATTCTTTATCTTCGAGTCCATATGTGATGCATGATGATACTTGTATGGATTCTATTCCTTCTAAACAACAAGAACCCATTCCTATCCTTCTATTTGAGGAGGGCACAACCATCCCCTTCCCTCAAGCACTTGGCTTGGTGAAGGGGAAGAAAATAGAAAATCCAAAAAAATCACTACAGTTAGAGTTCAGCCAGCAGATGATTGATAGATTACAGATTCGGCTGACTCTACAGGAGGCACTTGAGCACATCCCTTACTTCCAGAAGAACTTGAGAGAGAAGACCACCATCCGCAGGAAGAAGAGGAACCATAATGCAGAAATCCATGTGCTCACTCTGTTGGACATACGAGCCCACGACGAGCCATTATGCAGTAAATGTTATTGCGAATATCTTCCCCTGATCTGAAATGAAGAATAACTAATTTGCATAATAGGTCCTTTAGTACAATTAGGGTTATGTACCATGGCTATCTTAATGATCATACAGTTGTTGATTCAATTATTGAATCATAGAGGCTGATGCTTGGATGAATATCTAAAGAGTTAGATTGAGGACTTATCAAGCACCGTCAAATGATTGTTAAGAGATGATCTCCAGACTGAGTAGGAGATGGCAATCCTTTCTCATATAGGCTGATATCTGACCGACCTCATGATGCATGTCCTCTACATAGGAATAGAGTTTCGGAGGTGTTAGATTAGTTGATTCAATGGGTTGACTTAACGAGATCGAAAATATAAAAGACCTATGTTTAATACTGTCACAACATAGGCACACATGCTCTGACCAGAGACAGATGTGTTACTATATGTCTGAGTGTGTACATTTGGCAGACCAATAGGTTGATGACCTAACTAATGTCTATACATCGACGACCTGGTGTTCATGTAAGGGAATATGAGAAATATGATCTCTCAAAGCAATCATACGGGTTCACATGTGAACCGGGAGACAAGAGCTCACTCATGAGGTCTTGGGACCGATCAAATTCCATGCATGGTCCCGTGCTTTGGAAGCATGCCAAGAATTTGAAGGTATGATATATGTTTGAGAAAGCATATGATCGATACCGATTCTCAATG
Source organism: Ottelia alismoides (assembly GCA_037367405.1). Classification (NCBI taxonomy): domain Eukaryota; kingdom Viridiplantae; phylum Streptophyta; class Magnoliopsida; order Alismatales; family Hydrocharitaceae; genus Ottelia; species Ottelia alismoides. Next base: position 289,424 of record JAZKJV010000371.1, on the reverse strand, counting down.
ACCAAGATTGAGAAACTTGGTTATCAAACCCTAAAGATGACAGTGTAAAATTGATCTATATCTTTAGGATGATCATAGGTCTTCCAGTTTACATGATGTACAGGTGTTAGGAATACCTAAGGGTGATTTGGTCATAAACGTATAACTATGACGCTTCCATTCCGAGGGAGTGATGAAACAGGTCTGGATTTTAGTGACTCCTCTCAGCAGAGAAGCGATCTGATCTTGGTCCAAGTGTTGAACATTGATCTGAATGACATTCAGATAAAATGAGAAGATTAGATTTGCGGCCTTGATTAAATCAAGCATCTCTGGGAGGCCCGTGAGATCTGGATTTGAGATGTGATCTCAATATCCAAGTCACTATACGTGGAACAATACAAACACCATTTCCTTATCTCCAAGTATCTGCGGAGAATACGCATAGTTCTTGAAAGAGTTCAAGAATAATTTCAAGGTTGAATTATATATAAGCATCGAGAAATGAATAATTAAATGTGATTTAATTATCATGAATAATGTGAATTCGATCCACATTATCTTAATGCATGAGAATGAGTATCCAATCTAATTAAATGTGATTTAATTAATGTGGATATGGATAATGTGGATAGCACTTTCCAATTATCCATCTATATTATAAATAGCATTTATAATTGCATAAAAGAATGACTTGTGTGATTTATATTTGTTGATTAATTATTAATGTGAATGGGATTCACATTGAATAATTAATTGAAAATATAATTACATTTAGTTTTGGGTTGTGAATAAGATTCACAATTTTTCAATGGCTTGATTGATATTTTCGAAAAGATAATTTAGAATTATTTTTGAGAAAATTATTTTTGACAAGAGTTATAGAAGATATCATGAGATAATGAGATCTCATGGTATATTAAGGAGGTAGACCAAGTCCTATTTAACAAGAGAGGATGGCTACAACTCTCTTTGAGGAGTAGAGTAGCCGTCCCTTTTTAGGAGAGGACCATGGTCTTCTCATTATCCTATCTCTAGTAAAATGTAATTTAAGTTGAGATTAATTATATTGATTTATCAATGTTAATTAATTTGAATTAAATCACTTGTTCTTGTGTTTTACCAACAACATCCTAGCAGTTGAAAGGAACACAAATCATTCTCATCCATTGATTGTGTGTTGTCCATGGATTGGGATCCATGGACTCCCAAAACCCTATATAAGAAGAGGCATCCCTTGCTCTTAGAGACACACCGACTTGACAAAGTCTCTCTATTCTCTCTCTCTCATTCTCGTGTGCCCTCTTCTCCTTCTCTTTTGGGTCGACGTCCAACCTACTCCAAAAGGAAGAAGGCCCTCATCATCGGCCTGTGTTGCTTCGACGACTCTCTGTGCTCCATCTTCTCTGGTGCTTCTTGCTCGTGAAGAAGATACATGATCTCGTGTGATGAGGTCAGGAGTTCCCTTGCTTGGACAACTACTTGGATTGCGAGGATCACACGACTCATCCCTGCGCTCGCAAACGTCTTCACCGAAGATCGAACTTGAGACAGGAGGTATCTTTTTGTAGAGACTCGATCAACCACGCTAAAAGAGGTATTCCTTTATACTTAATGTGGTTCTAGAAGAAACGATCCGAGAATCATTCTTGTATCATGTGGTTTCATCGCATAAAAATGTTTTAAATTCGGTTGCATAGAACAACTAGTCCAACTAGTCGTTCTTCGTCGTATTTGATACGATACTCACGCTTCCGTGATGTGCTTGAGGATCATTCCAATTACTTCAAGTGATATCAGAGCCATTTTTACGAAGGTTTTGGATATGATCCATGAACCTACGAAAATTGGGGCTCGTTTGGGTTCGTCAAGATTTTAGCATTTCAATTTTCACAGCCATGTCTTGTGATAATTTTACGGCCCTGTTAAAAATGTTTAAACTTGAATTTATCACTTAAATAATGTTCCCCTTTAAGTAAAGAAAATGTTGAATTTGAGTTTGCGTAATTTGGATTCCGTTTGCTCAAGATATGATCGTTTTATTGACCATATGTCCACTGTTTCGGGGATGGCGATATTAAGATGATAATTACAGTTTTAAAACACCTGAAAATACGTGTTTATCACATGGTTTCGTTTTTAAATCAAGTTATAAATCTTTAGAAATTGAGTTTGCTTAATTTGGATTTAAAATGAATGAGATATGCTATTTTTAGTTAGTGAGTATGCTGGAATTTGCATCATTATCCAAAACTTTATGATTGTCGTTTAAGAAAATTGTGAAACTAATAGTTAATTTCTTGGAATAATTGTAGATAATAATTGAGAAATATTATAATAATAATTATTCCCTTAAATGGCATTGCCTCAACTAATGAATGTTTAGATTAGATCTAGATCACCAATTGGTTGCTTGATACACTTTCAACGAACTTATTACTTGAATTGGCTTTGGGAATTTGTCTAGTAAATTTCCTTATTATCAAAATGATTTTTATTATTACTATATGGTATAATTTTGGTTGAAAGATCGATGATCATCTCAAATACAAAATGATTGGCTCGACATTATTTTTCCCTGAGGCGGATATGGTGTCTAGTCGGGGAGCGTTGGGGTAGCAGGTTGTACCGTCTGTGGTATGTCCCACTCCCGTCAGCACTGGCCATGACAGCAGGTAAGGAACGAATGATGCTTGAGAGATTGTGATGTATTTTTCTAATTATTAAAATTCGAATTAATACGTATTTGAGATTATACCGTATTTCAAGTAATAATTAAAATATTTGTTGAATATTAATTGGATCATTAATTTAATATAATTTAATTAATTGGAATCCAACTAAAATTAAAACACTCTATTATGAATAGAGTTATTATTTCCCTTGGAAGAATTAATCACAATGAATATGATTCATAATGACTAATTAGAAATTGAATATGAGGTGGAGGATCACATAAGTGACAACCATGATCTCCCATCAAGGCGAAGGGTTTCCATCACCACGGATTGCATGTAGGAGACGCATATCCGAAGTGACAACTCCTGTATGCAAGCTCAACTGGATCGGGCTCTTTGCTTCTCGAAAGAGTAAGGCCGTATACGTAGTGACCCCAATATCGGATCCTAATATTATTGGAGTGATATTGGATTGCGGATAGCGAGTACTATTACTGTTGACGGTTGGTTTAATTAACGACAGGTCAACATCACCTTTGGGGTGGTGGGCTCGGTGTTAAAGACTGAATCGGGAAATGCAAGTTGGACTTGCAAGGAGGAATATGTTCCCGCTTCTTTTTATCGGAGTTACATGTTCTCATTTTATTGGGATGTAACAAAGATAAGGTAGGAGATCTTAGATCTTGCTTGAGATATAATGGTAAGTATATCTCTTACATTGAAAGTGATTAAGGGAATGAACTTTCAGTGTTAACAAGGTAAGATAACTTTGATATAAAATTCCTAAATCAAAGTAAAATGTGTATATATATTTATATATATTTATGCAAATATCTTATTTTAGATAATCCTCATTAAAACCCACTCAGTACTATACTCAGTAATAACCAGTAAACTATCATGGATTGGATCCATGATCAAGATATTGTACTTACAGTTGGACACATAATGTATATGGTAGCAATGTGCAAGTTTCCTCATAATAATGAGGAATGACAATTAAATAGATAATAGGACTACATCCCTAGGGTTTGTATGTCTCTATAATCTTGATCTCTCATCGAATGTCGATGATGATCGTGATTGTCAATTAATCCTTACAAATTCTAAGAAGATGTTCCGGCATACATATGTGCTCTTGACATTTAATCATGAATGACATGGTTTACTGCATTATGAAGAATGGTGGCTCTACAAGAGATGAAGTATTCAAAATGTTTGAATACCTACATGAACCTATGTCTTTAAGAGTTAAGATGTATGTAGATATGATGAGTGTCATCATCCTACTATCTATACTCTAGTCATTCATGAAGCTTCATAATGTTCATATTGTATGAATTAAATGAAGCATATATAAGTGTTGAAATACTCTTATATTGAAATCTTTTGAATTCAACATAAGAGATGCTTTGTCTTAAGCAAAGGTTGTTTAGAGATGAAAGGAGCGCAGTGGAGCATGGGTTGGACCCAAGTTAGAAGAAAAGTCAAAGAGTTGACTGTACTTCTATGGTTTCCACACATATGACATCCAAAGACTTGGATGAATGCCAATACTGCAATGAGCCGATGTATTGATAGTATGACTATCAAGTCTATCTAGAGTCCTTAGAGAAGGACTCGGATAGAGCATCAAAATAATTTACATCTACATATAATCATTGAAATCGTCTTTCTTATTTGATAAGATGAAAGTCTAATAATTGTATCTCATTCTTCTACTAATACTTGCAGTTGGTTGCATATGTTTTAGAAGACTGGAATTTGATCTTAAGGTTTAATAGTCATCCACATGGTTATTGATGCAATTGTTGAAACAATCTCTATTGGATAGATAGACTTCATATTTTCAGTGGGAGAACCCTTAATCTTAAAGAATGTCTCTACTACATAGATATTAGAAAACATTCATAGTTTATTTCTAAATGTTGGAAATAAACATGATTTCTGGAATAGACCTATCATAAAGAGTTATGATGGATATATTTCAGATAGTATTTTGATATCTGGAGGACTCTACGAAAATAGAAATTAATGAATGGTTCATTAGCATTTCTAATACTAAAAATTAAACCTTAAAAGATCAATAGGAGGATGAAGATCATTTGACAATGATCTGGCATCAAACCTTGGACATATGTCTGTTGATGAGATGAATACACTAGTAAGAGATGAACTTTAGAATGTCTAAAATTTCAAATCTTACATAACTGTGAATACTGTATTCTAAGTATAATTGTCCAATACACCCTTCTCTGGGAATGATGTTAGATGCCAATGTATTCAAGATCTCATACATATTGATGTATGTGAATCATCTGTATCATAATGAACATTGATGATATGTGATATCATTTGATGATTAATTGTGATATGGAATTTCTTCCCTTCACCTATGAAAGCTTTGAAATATTCAAAGATTTCATAATTTTTGGTTTATAACCAAAGTTTGAAGGAAGATGAAATGAATTTGATCTAACCTAGGTAGCTTGTTCGTATTAGATGAATTCAAAGGAATACCTTTATGGAGATATGAATGCCATTCCTATCTCAATCCTCCTAATGCACCTCAACTCAATAGAGTTATAGGGAGATACAATTGATCATGTGTGACATGATTTGATCAATGATTAATCTTAGCATAATTATCTCTTAGTTTCCAGGTATATATATGTGGTAGAGACTACATTATATATCTTTATAAGGTTCCATACTAGTAAGCTAGAATCTAGCATAAAGAGTACTACTTCATTAAGAAAATAAAGGATGGTATTGAATACCTACTTTATGACCTTGAGATTCTTGAAAGATCTCATCTCTAAGGATATGATTCTTAGAGAATGACTCTCTTAAGAATCAAGATGAAAAATGAAGTGAAGGAACTCATTGAATCTTGAGAAGATAATGAGGCTCCTGAAATCGGAAACTAAAATGACAGTTAAAGATGAAACACTAATACCTCTTCAAGTAAATTTGAGGATGAATTCCATGAGTCAGAGAAATCTGACAATGATCGAACTTCATATGATGAAGCTTCTGAGGATCATGTCATGAAAAGATGGAAGTTAGCAACTGAGTCTAAAGTAGACTTCGTATACAAGTTTTGTATATAGACTCTCGAGGATCCACCTATATGGGTAAGACCCGATAAGGTGTAAATGAATCTTCAAGAGAAAGAGGGAACCTGATGAGAGGGTAGAAACCTTCAAAGCACAGTTTGTATCCACAAGATACACACTAAAGAGAAGACATTGCTTGTAATAAAACTTGCTCTTCAGTAACCTTGCTTAAACCCATCAGGTTATTGCTAACTAGAGCTACACAGACTTTGACATCTTCAAGATGGAAGTCAAGATTGCATTCCACCACGAATATCTCTCTGAGGATATTCACATGAAGTAGCCCCATGGATTCATAGTCGAGGAAAGAAAGTTGTGCAGGCTAAATAACTCCATCTGTGGACTCAAATAAGCTTATTGTAGTTGAAACATCAGATTTGATGGAATCATAAATGTTATGATTTCAGATAGAATCTTGATGAACCATGTGAAGCTTAATGAGAGTGTCATTTTGTTCACCATACTAAACGTAGATGATATCCTAATCATTTGGAATGATATAAGGATAATAATAAGTGTTTTATAGACTGGCTATTCCATGCCTTAAGATATGATCTCAAGGATATCTCTTAGATCTTAGTTCTAAAGATGTTCAGAAGCGAAGAGAAGAGGGTATTGGGACTAATATCTAAGATCTGGAACATGTCCAAGGTGTCCAAGAAAGGCTTCCTTGCCTTAAGATATGGTACTGACCTATCTAAAGGGATAGCACCTCAAAGAGTTGAGGAAGTGAATGCTAGAACTACTTGCCCTTGTGCATTAGTTACAAGAAGCCGAGTGTATTCTAGATGTATACAAAAGACAGATGTCTGCCATATAGTGGGAGTAGTAAATGTTACTAATCCTACTAAGGAGATAAAAACACTTGATTGCAGTAATAACAATATCTTCAAAGATGAAAAGATTTTTGAGATAGTGATCTCAAAAGTCTTATCTTCAAGAACTTAAGACTTTATAGATAGTGATCTAAAAGGTCTTAACTATGGATATCTTAGGAGATAGAGATCTCCAGGAATAAGGGTATTTTGATAAGGATTATGGAAATACTGGTTATAATACCTATTAAGCTATAGTGTCAAGGACACTACAACTGACAAGATTGAGTATTGGTTGCATAAGATGCAACATTTGCATTGGATGCGAGCATTGTTACTAGGGGATATGCAAGTGTCGTAAAAGGACTTGGCGTAGTCTCTCGGGAACAGAGTGACTGATCAGCTTACCCAGCTATTTTTCTAAATAGCCTATGATTGTCACATGAGTGCGGGTTTAAATGATCAACCCATTAATGGCTCTTTGGGCTAGTGGGAGATTGTTGGACATGCGAGCCCACGGCGAGCCATTATGCATAAATGTTATTGCGAATATCATTCCCTGATCTGAAATGAAGAATAACTAATTTCCATAATAGGTCCCTTAGTACAATTAGAGTTATGTACCATGGCCATCTTAATGATCATATAGTTGTTGATTCTATTATTGAATCATAGAGGCTGGTACTTGTATGAATATCTAAAGAGTTAGATTGAGGACTCATCAAGCACCATCAAATGATTGTTAAGAGATGATCACCAGCCTAAGTGGGAGATTTCAATCCTTTCTCATATAGGCTGATATCCGACTGACCTCTTGATGTAGGTCCTCTGCATAGGAAGAGAGATTCAGAGGTGTCAGATTAGTTGAGTCAATGGGTTGACTTATCGAGATCGAGATAACCAAAGACCTATGTTGAATACTGTCACAACATAGGCACAAATCCTCTGACCAGAGACATATGTGTTACTATATGTCTGAGTGTGTACATTTGGCAGACCAATAGGTTGATAACCTAACCAAGGTCTATACACCATCGAGCTGGTGTGCATGTAAGGACATATGAGTAATACGATCTCTCAAAGGGATCATACAGGTTCACATGTGAACTAGGAGACATGAGGTCACTCATGAGGTATTGGAACAGATCGAATTTCATGCATGGTCGTCGTGCTTTGGAAGTATGACAAGAATTTGAAGGTATGATATATGCTTTGAGAAATCATATGATCGATACCGATTCCCAATGACCAAGATTGAGAAACTTGGTGATCAAACCCTGAAGACGACAGTGTAAAATTGATCTATATCTTCATGTTGATCATAGGTCTTCCGGTATGCAAGATGTACATGTGTTAGGAATACCAGAGGGTGATTTGATCATAAACGATTGTATAACCATGACGCTTCCATTCCGAGGGAGTGATGAAAAAGGTCTGGATTTTAGTGACTCCTCTCGGCAGAGAAGCAATATGATCTTGGTCCAAGTGTTGGACATTGATCTGAATGAGATTCAGATGCAATGAGAAGATTAGATTTGCGGCATTGATTAAATCAAGCATCTCTGGGAGGCCCGTGAGATCTGGATTTGAGATGTGATCTTAATATCCAACTCACTATACATGGAACAATACAATCGCCCTGTCCTTATCTCCAAGTATTTGCGGAGAATACGCATTATTCTTAAAAGAGTTCAAGAATAATTCCAAGGTTGAATTATATCTAAGCATTGAGAAATGGATAATTAAATGTGATTTAATTATCATGAATAATGTGAATTCGATTCACATTATCTGAATGCTTGAGAATGAGTATCCAATGTAATTAAATGTGATTTAATTAATGTGGATATGGATAATGTGGATAACACTATCCAATTATCCATCTATATTATAAATAGGATTTATAATATACATTAAAGAGAGACTTGTGTGATTTATATTTGTTGGTTAATTGTTAATGTGAATGGGATTCACATTGAATAATTAATTGAAAATATAATTACTTTTAGTTTTGGGTCGTGATATGATTCACAATTTTTCAATGGCTTGATTGATATTTTCGAAAAGATAATTTTTAATTATTTTTGAGAAAATTATTTTCGACAAGAATTATTGGAGATATCATGAGATAATGAGATCTCATGATATATTAAGGAGATAGACCAAGTCCTATCTAACAAGAGAAGATGGCTACAACTCTCTTTGACGAGTAGAGTAACCGTCCCCCTTTTTAGGAGAGGACCATGGTCTTCTCATTATCACATCTCTAGTCAAATGTGATTTAATTTGAGATTAATTATATTGATTTATCAATGTTAATTAATTTGAATTAAAACACTTGTTGTTGTGTTTTACCAAAAACATCCTTGCCGTTAAAAGGAACACAAATCAATCTCATCCATTGATTGTGTGTTGTCCATGGATTGGGATCCATGGACTCCCAAAACCCTATATAAGTAGAGGCATGTCTTGCTCTTCGAGACACACCGACTTGACAACGTCTCTATATTCTCTCTCTCTCTCATTCTCGCGTGCCCTCTTCTCCTTCTCTCTTGGGTGGTCGTCCACACTACTCCAGAAGGAAGAAGGCCCTCATCATCGGCCTACGTTGCTTCGACGACTCTCGGTGCTCCATCTTCTTTGGTGCTTCTTGCTCGTGAAGAAGATACACGATCTCGTGTGACAAGATCAGGAGTTACCTTGCTTGGAAAACAACTTGGATTGCGAGGATCATGCGACTCATCCCCGCGCTCGCAAGTGTCTTCTCCGAAGATCGGACTTGAGACAGGAGGTCTCTTTTCATAGAGACTCGATCAACCATGCTACAAGAGGTATTCCTTTATACTTAATGTGGTTCTAGATGAAACAATCCGAGAATCGTTCTTGGATCATGTGGATTCATCGCAAGAAAATCTTTTAAATTCCGTTGCATAGAACAACTAGTCCAACTAGTCGTTCTTCGTCGTATTCGATACGATGCTCACGCTTCCGTGATGCGCTTGAGGATCATTCCATGTCCTTCACACTCGTGTCACCTGCTTCTCCATCCAGAACCATCTACCAGCCAAGAGGCTAGATGCAGGAGATTCCTATGTAAGATGCCATATTCATGAGCAGAGATTCGATCAGACTCTATTAGACAATGGCTCTTCCATCAACCTCCTTCCGACAGCCTTGCTCGATCGATTCGAGTTTGGCCCTCTTCGACAGAGTAGGACAGTCCTTCAGTTTGCTGATAGATCTGTCAAGAGGCTAAAGGGGTTGTTGAAGGACGTGGTCGTCACAATTCAGGGCATGAAATTTCCCGTGGACTTCATCGTGTTGGACATGGAGATTCCTGAGTCTGTGACCGATACCTCCATCATTCTAGGACGTCCATTCTTGGCCACAGCCAACGCAGTGTCCGATCATGATAGTGGGAAGGTATAATTTCGTGTTGAGGGCGAGAGTATATAAATAGAGACGTTCGGCAAGACCAGAGTGCAAGACTCAGCTTGCTCAGAGCAGTGTAGTGACACAGAGCAGATGATAGAGGCAGAGCGAGACGTCCACAGGAGTGCAACTTTGTGATCACTGATGATGAAGCCGCTTGGTCTGACCCCTTTTCACGAGCCCTTCTCTCATCTTCAGATACTGCAGATTCACAGATCCCAGCAGATGAGTGTTTGGAGAGCACACTCTTGGTAGAGGACACATTCGGGGCTAAAGACCGTGTTCAGGACAGCGAGGCAGAGTACATTTCTTGTGATTCAGATTCAGATCCCTCAGATTCAGGCATAGATTGGGATGAATTTGATGAGTTGTTACCTTGTCTGATTCCAATAGAGCCAGCAACTACGATGGAGACTAAGAGGCACAGATTACAGATATACTAGCAGGGACAGCTTCTCCAGATATTCATGATCAGCGAGAGTTCTCACAAGCAGATCTGGTCGCATTCACTCATACATTTCAGAAGCCAGATTTGCCAGCTCCCATTTGTCCAGAATTGAAGCCTTTACCGTAGTCGCTGAAGTATAGATTCCTTTCGGGTGAGCATGAGATGTACCCAATCATTATCTCAGCAGATTTGACTGGAGAGAAAGAATCTCCTTTGATGGAGATTCTTAAAAAGAACCGCTAGGAAATAGGAGTAGCTGATCTCCAGGGGATAAGTCTGGCTGTGGGCTCCCACCATATCTATCTCGAAGAGGATGCTAAGCCATCGCGTGAGTTCCAGCGACGGCTGAGCTCGAATCTTCTTTTGGACGTGCGAGCCCAAGGCGAGCATTTATGCAATAAATGTTATTGCGAATATCATTCCCTAATCTGAAATGAAGAATACATAATTTGAATAATAGGTCCCTTAGTACAATTAGGTTATGTATCATGGTCATCTTGATGATTATACAGCTGTTGATTCAAATATTGAATCATAGAGGCTGGCGCTTAGATGAACATCTAAAGAGTTAGATTGAGGACTCATCAAGCACCATCAAATGATTGTTAAGAGATGATCTCCAGCCTGAGTAGGAAATGGCAATCCTTTCTCAGTTAGGCTGATATCTGACCGACCTCTTGATGCAGGTCCTCTGCATAGGAATAGAGATTCAGAGACGTAAGATTAGTTACGTCAAAGAGTTCACTTAACGAGATCGAGATAAACAAAGTCCTATATCGTATGATGTCATGATATCGGAACGCATCCTCTGACCGGAGACAGATGTGTTACTGTATGTCTGAGTATGTACATTTGGCAGACCAATAGGTTGATGACCTAATCAAGGTCTATACATCGACGCATTGGTGTGCATGCAAGGGAATATGAGTAATACGATCTCTCAAAGGGATTATCGAACCAGAAGATATGAGCTCACTCATGGAATATTGGGAATAATCAAATTCCGTGCACGGTCGTCTCGCTTTGGAAGCTTGACTGAATTTGTAGGTTTGATATATACTTTTGGAAAGTATATGATCAAGACCTAGGTATGCTATATGCTTTTGGAAAGTATATGATCGATACCGACTCCAATGATCGAATGAGAAACTTAGTGATAAAACTCTGAAGTAGACAATGTAAAATTGATCTTATACTTCATGTTTATTCTGAGTCTTCCAATATGCAGGATGTACAGGTATTGGGAATACCTGAGGGTGATGTGATCATAAACGGTTGTATAACCATGACGCTTCCATTACTAGGGAGTGATGAAACGGGTCTGGATTTTAGTGACTCGTCTTAGTAGAGAAGTAATCTGATCTTAGTCCAAATGTTGGACATTGATCTGAATGTGATTCAGATTTAATGAGAAGATTAGATTTGCGGTCTTGATTTAATCAAGCATCTATGGGAGGCCCGTGATCTGTCGATGTGATCTCAATATCCAAGTCACTATACGTGGAACAATACAATCGCCATGTCCTTATCTCCAAGTATCCGCGGAGAAAGCGCATTATCCTTGAAAGAGTTCAGGATAATTTCATTGTTGATATATGTATCCGAGCATTGAGAAAATGGATAATTAAATGTGATTTAATCATCATGAATAATATGAATTTGATTCATATCATAAAGAGAGTTATCTTAGATAATTAAATGTGATTTGATTATCAAAGATGTGAATAATGTGAATGTGATTCATATTATTTGGGCACATGAGAATAGAGATCCAAGATAATTAAATGTGATTTAATTATCATGGATATGTAGATAACACTATCCATATTAATAATATATATTATAAATGTGATTTATTATATATAAGAGAGCAATTTGTAATTTACATTTGTTAATTAAATGTTGAAGTGATTGGATTCACATTGGACAATTAATTGAATATGTAATTCACATTTTATTTTGGTTTGTGAATGTAATTCATAATTTTCCAATGGCAAGATTGCAATATTCACAATATAATTATGAATTTTTTATGTTGAATAATTTACAACAAGTGTTGTTGTAAATCTCGGAGATTTCCATGGAATAATGTAATCTCATGAGATCTCATGAGCTCACATGAGATTTCCACCAAATCCCATATTATGGAAGGAGACAATCTTCACTCCATAAATCTTCATGCTTGATTGATTTAACTTGGGATTAAATTATATTGATTTATTAATACATATTTAATCTAAATTAAATTAGTTATTGTTGGTTTTTACCAACAAAATCTTAGCCATCAAAAGCTACACAAATCAATGAGAGCCATTGGATTTGTGTTGCCCATGGATTGAGATCCATGGATCCCAAAATATTATAAAAGGAGAGGCACCCTTTTGCTCTTCTTTACACAATGAGAACATAAGTCTCTCTCTCTTTCTCTCTCTACATGATATCTCTTCTTATCTCATGTGGCCATCCACCATGGATGCCCTAGAGAGTTTTTCCATCGCCGCAGCGTCGTCGTTATGTTACCCAATCGTTTGTTCGTAGATCTCCGTCTCCTTCAGTGCACGTCGCTTGTGATGAAGATGACGGATCTCGTGTGTTGAGATCAGGAGATTTTCGGCTTGGATCATCAACAAAGATTGCGAGAAGCACGTGTTTCATCAACATGCTCGCAAGCGTCTCCTCCGTCGGATCGGACTTGAGACAGGAGGTCTCTTCGTTTAGAGACTCGATCGTAACCACGCTTCAAGAGGTAATCCTATTACTTGTTTGTGGTTTAGACAAAACAATCCGAGAAGTGTTCTTGGATCATGTGGTTTCGTCGCATGAACAAAAATATAAATTCCGCTGTAAAGAACAATTAGTGCGACTAGTCATTCTTGATCACATACGATGCGATCCTCACGCTTTCGTGATGCGCTTGAGGATTATTCCATATCCTTCAAGTGGTATCAGAGCCTTAGGTCGAAGGTTTTGGATACGATCCATAAACCTAGGACGACTTGGGTTTGTTAAGGTCGTAAAAGTTTTTTGTCGCATTTGATTTTCGCACATCTGTTTAGTGAATGAATTCGGCCCTGTTTAAAATGTTTAAACACAAATTAATCATTTGTATTTTCTTTTCCATTAAATAAGGAAACCATATAATCTGAGTTTACGTAATTTGGATTCTGTTTGCTCGAGATATGGTTGTTTTAATGAACATGCATTCACTGTTGCGGGAACTGCAAATCTTAACATGATTAATGAGTTAATTACTGTTTTGATCTACTACAAAATGCGTGAAATATCACTTAGCTTCTGTCTTAAATCAAATTAACAGTCTTTGGAAATTGATTTTGTCTAATTTGGATTTAAATTGATTGAGATATGATAATTTTAGTAAGTAGGGGTCACAGCTGAAATTACATTCCTAATCAAGAACCGTGTGATTGTTAATTAGTGAAATTAATTGTTAATTTCATGAAATAATTATGGAAAATATTTGAGAAATATTTAATGATGATTATTTCCTTGATTTACTTGGCCTCAACCAATAATTGATTAGATTTGATCTAGATCATAATTGGAAACACAATCAACAAACAACTTGCTTGAATAGGATTGGTAAGTTGGTTAGCAAATTTCCTTATAATCAAAATTGTTTTGATTATTACTATATGGTATAATTTCGGTTTAAGAACCGATTATCATCTCAAGTACAAAGTTATTGACTCGAAATTATTTTTTCCCAAGGCGGATATGGTGTCTAGTCGGGGATTGCTGGGGTACCGGGTCGCACCGGTTGCGGTTCGTCCCACTCCTGCCGGTACTGGCCATGACAGCGGGTAGGGAACGAATGATGCCTGAGAGATCATGATGTAATTTTCTAATTATTAAAATTCGAATTAATACGTACTTTGAGATAATACCATATATATTCAAGTAAAAACAATCAAGTTTGTTGATTGAATTGGATTGATAATTAATTTAATATGATTGAATTATTTATGTCCAATTGAAATACTCTATTATGAATAGAATTATTATTTCCCTTGGAAGAATTAATTATATGAATATGATTCATAATAATTAATTAAAATTTGAATAAGAGATGGAGGATCACATAAGTGACATCCATGGTGTCCCGTCAAGGCGAAGGGATCCGTCGCCAGACATTGTATATAGGAGACGCCTGTCCGAAGTGACAGTTCCTGCATACGATCCATTTAGATTGGGCTTGTCGCTTCTCGAAAGAGTAAGGACGTATGCGTAGTGACCCCAATATCGAGTCCTCATATTATTTGGACGATATTGGATTGCGCATAGCGAGTTGTATTCCTGTTGACGGTTGGTTCAATTAACAACGGGTCAACATCACCTTAGGGGTGGTGAGCCCGGGTGTTAAAGACCGAATTGGGAGATGCCTATCGTTGAGAGAAGGCAGGTACTGAGTCCGTCCGTGATCCAGTAATCACGAAGATGACATATCCACTAGCACATGGCCCCTCTGAGAATCCGACGTCTTTTCTGGAAAAAAAGTCGTAGGACTATTCTAATCTATTACTATCGCTTTTTGCAAGGAACGAGGGGGATTCAGACATACTCCAATGTATGAGGTCAGGATAGGAAGATATTGAGTACCACTCGACAGATGTGCCTATTGAGATCAGCAAGGACATCAGGAGAAAGAGATCAGGTCGTAACCTGGACGATAGTTGGGAAGTTCAATCGAGGGCAGGGGGCCAAAGAGAAAGATAACGTAGAAGCTTGTTCGTTCAGACGAAAGTACAAGCAGTTCTTAAAGCAAAGCGATGAGGTAAGGGAAAGAGCTTTTTCTATTCTGATCTCGGTCTGGGATTTCCCTGACCAGAACTCAACTCGAAAAACGGAATTGAGATATTAGCCTCTTTTCAGGGTAAATGAGGGTGCCTCGGCGCACGTAGAGATGCGTCACGTAAGGTCGCTATTTCCTGCTTTCCCACTTCCAGTCTAGAGTCCTCCAAGAGTTGTCCCCACCCTGGGTTCCGTACTTAACAAGACTGGATTTTCTTTCAGGAAGGGTGTAACCCAGCCATTGATCACGGACTCTTCATCTGGTTGCTTGAGTTCAGTTTCTTTTCGCCTTCTTTGGCTTTTCTTTGAGAAACTACAGATGGGCTCATTGCTTACCCGCTACGCGCCTTGTCGAGGAACATGACACCTAGCAGATCACAACATTCACTCCACTAAAAAAGGAAAAGAAATCAATCCATTAGCGTTTACAAGATAACTAATTCTGAATATGACATGCACTCCAAAAGTGGTATTCTTTATCCATAGGATGACATGATGAGAAAACATCATTTCAAGCCAAAGAGTCACTTTTTGATCAAGTTGGTTCTATGTTTATTTGCTCATGTGTCATAATAGCTGAGGATATAATAGAAAGCAACACTGTTTACCACGTTCTCATGGGTCTAGCTTCACCGGAGAAAGGTGGATGCTAGCTTTCTCAAATCTTTGAATTCGTGTAATGTGATCCCAATTAAAACATTCTTTCAAGCCATTTGATACATTCTTGAAGATGAGAAGGTTCCCTTATTCTTGAACTTTTCACACGCTTAGAATGATTGAGTTGATGCGCAAGAAAGCTAGGTATATACATCTAGACGTGCCTGATACTGGAGATCTGACCAATGGTTTGATGAGTGCAAAAGACAAATACAAATGTGAGCAATTCCATTCAGCTTATGTTTTCATTTAGGACTTTGGGGAAGGGGCTTTGGGGGGGAAGGGGGAAAGGGGCTTTGGGGGGGGAAGGGGGAAAGGGGCTTCGGGGGGTCCTCCTCCCCTATTCTCCGCATTCTTTGTGCTCTTTGGAGGGGAAGAACTCAGGAGAGCAAGAACAAGCGAGGCAATTATATAAGTCAGTTTGTCGCCAACTCATAATATATATCCGGGCATCGAAGTGAGAACTCCCAAGAAAATCAATATCATTTTGTTGCCACACCAACCCTTTTTGATATAGTTTCTAGTTGGATGATTGAAGTCAAGTCCGAAATGCGACTGGAATCTGCACTATCCTAGGAAGCATCCTTCCCCCAAGCTCCAACTAGATATCTCGGACTCTCCTTCCAGGCAGGCATGAGGTCAGTCAGAAAGAGGACAAATGATTGATGAACTGACTTAGCTGGTGGAACAATCTTTTATATACTAGTTGGAAGTCCTCAACTCGAGGAACTCGAAGTCCTTTCCCAAGCTATATACTAGTCGGAAGAGAACATCTTTCTATTCTAATCTCGGTCTAGGATTTCCCTGCCCAGAACTCGACTCGAAAAAAGGAATTGAGATATTAGCCTCTTTTTCAGGGTAAATGAGGGTGCCTCGGCGCATGTAGAGATGCGTCACGTAAGGTCGCTCTTTCCTGCTTTCCCACTTCCAGTCTAGAGTCCTCTAAGAGTTGTCCCCGAAACTATATATATAAAATTTCTAAGTGGGTTTATTTAACTAATTGCACCGAAATCCAATACCCTTATCTCTCCTAGAGTAGAGGGCTATCTTCCTTCCTTCGAAGAGGAAAGAGGTGTAGGCCTCACAATATACGTTGTTTTGTATCACTCCTTCCCCAGGGACAAGGGTCTTGCTCTTTACTAGGCCTGGAAATCTCAGAAATCTACTATCTCGACAGCGTTTTTCCTCATGTTAATATATATCTGGTCTTTAAAGCTCGGAGAGGTGCGCGCGTAGGCCTTGGAGACTTGAAATGCGAGCGAGAAAAGCCCCTAAAGTGATCGGGACTCAGAGGGCAAAGTGGAGAGAGGGAAACTTCAAAGCTATTAGATAGTTGGACTTGCAAGGCGGAATATGTTCCCACTTCTTTTTATCCGAGTTGCATGTTATCATATTATTGGGATGTAACAAAGATAAGGAAGGAGATCCCAGATCTTGCTTGAGATATAATGGTAAGTATATCTCTTACATTGAAAGTGATTAAGAGAATGAACTTTCATTGTTGACATGGCAAGACAACTTTGATATAAAAATTCCTAAATTAAATTAAATTATATATTTATATATGTTTATGCAAATTTCTTATTTCAGATAATCCTTCTTTAATCCCACTCAATGTTATACTTAATAATAACCAATAGAATATCATGGATAGGACCTATGATCCATATATTGTACTTGCAATTGGACACATAATGTATGTGGTTGCAATGTGCAAGTTTCCTCATAATAATGAGGAATGATAATTAAACAGACAATAGGACTAAAACCCTAGGATTTGTATGTCTCTATAATTTTTGATCTCATCGAATGTACTTTTGAAGTGACATGTCGATAATGATCGTAATTATCAAATAATCCTTATAAAATATAAGAAGATGTTCTGGCATACATATGTGCTCTCGACATATACTCATGAATGACATAGTTTTCTGCATTATGCAGAATGGTGGCTCTATAGGAGATGATGTATTAAAATTGTTTGAGTACCTACCTGAACCTAAGTTTTAAGAGTTTAAATGGATGTAGATACGATGAGTGTCATCATTCTACTATCTATACCCTAGTCATTCATGAAGCTTCAGAATATTCATATTGTATGAATTGAATGAAGCATGTATAAATGTTGAAATACTCTTATATTTAAAATTTTGATTTTAACATAAGAGATCCTTTGTCTTGAGCAATGGTTGTTTATAGAAAAAGGGAGCGTAGTGGAAGCATGGGTTGGACCCAAGTAAGAAGAAAAGTCAAGGAGTTGACCGTACTTTTGTGACTTCCATATGACATCCAAATAGTTGGATGAATGCCGACATTGCAATAAGTTGATGTGTTGATAGTATGACTATCAAATTTATCTAGAATCTTTAGAGAAGGAATCAGATAGTACATCAGAATAATCTAAATATAATCATTGAAATTGACTTACTTATTTGATAAGATAAAGTTTAATAATTGTATCTCAATCTTTCAATAATGCTTGCAATTGGTTGCATATGTATTAGAAGATTAGAAATTTGATCTTAAGGTTTAATGGTCATCCATGTCAGAATTGATGCAATTGTTGCAATAATTTCCACTGGATCAATAGACTTCATATTTTCAGTGGGAGCCCTTAGTCTTAGAGAATGTCTCTAAGACCCGGATATTAGAATACATTCACTATTTATTTCTAAATGTTCGAAATAAACATGAATTCTATATTAGACCTATCATAAAGTGTTATGATGGAGATATTTGAGATAGTAATCAAAAATCTAGTGGACTCTATTAAATTAGAAAATTAATGAATAGTTCATTAACATTTTTAATACTGAAATTGAACCTTAAAAGATCAATAGGAGAATGAAGATCATTTGAAAATGATCTGGCATCAAGCCTTAGACATTTGTCTGTTAATGTGAAAAATAAACTAATAAGAGATGAAACTTTAGATTGTCTAAAGTTTCAAATCTTACATACTTGGGAATATTGTATTCAAAAAGTAAAAATGTCAAATACACCCTTCCTTAGAATGGTGTAAGATGTCAAGGTATTCAAGATCTCATGCATATTGATGTATGTGAATCGTCTATATCAGAATAAACATTATGAATATGTGATATCTATTGATGATTATTTTTGATATGAGATTTCTTCTCTTCACTTAGAAAACTTTGAAATGTTCAAAGATTTCACAATTTTGGTTTAGAACATAAGTTTGAAGGAATATTAAAAGAATTTTTTTATCTAATCTAGGTAGTCAGTACCAATTAGATGAATTCATGGAATGCCTTATAGAGATATGAAAGTCATTTCTATCTCAATCCTCCTAATGTACCTAAACTCAAGAGATTTGTGGCGAGATACAATTGGATCATGTATGCATGATTTAATCAATGATGAATTTTAGCTTAATTACCTATTAGTTTTCAGGTGTATATGTGGTAGAGACTACAATATATCCCTAATAAGATTCCAAGCAAGTAAGCTGGAAATTAGCACTTGAAAGTGCTACTTCATTGGGAAAATAAAGGATGGTATTGGATACCTACTTTATGACCTTGAGATTCTTAAAGGATCTCATCTCTGAGAATGTGAGTCTTAGAGGACAACTCTCTTGAGATTTAAGATGAAAATGAAGTAAAGGAACTCATTTAATCTTGAGAAGATAATGAGGCTCCTGAAATCAGAAACTAAATAGACAATTAAAGATGAAACATTAATGCCTCTTCAAATAAGTTTGAGGATGGATTCCATGTGTCAGTTGAATTTGACAATGATCTGACTTCATGTGATGATGCTTCTGAAGATCATATCATGGAAAGATGGATGCTAGCAATAAAGTCTAAAATAGACTTCATATACAAATGTTGTATGTAGACACTCGAGGATCCAACTATATGGGTCAGACCCATTATGGTGTAAATGGATCTTCAAGATAAAGAGGGAACCTGATGAGAAGGTAGAGACCTTCAAAGCACGGTTCGTAGCCATGAGCTACCCACCGAAGAGAAGACATCGCTTGCGATGAGACTTCTTTTCAGTAACCATGCTTAAACCCATCAGAATATTGCTAACCCTAGCTACACAACTTTACTGTGGAATCATCAAGATGTGAGTCAAGATTGTATTCCTTTATTAATACCTCTTTGAGGATATTCACATGAAGTAGTCCCAGGGCTTCATGGTTGAGGAAAGCAAGGTGTGCAAGCTAAAGAACTCCATCTGGACTCAAATAAGCTTCTTGTAGTTGGAACAAAAGATTTGATGAAATTATAAATGTTATAATTTCAGATAAAATCTTGATGAACCATGTGAAGCTTAGTGGGAGTGCAATTGTGTTGATCATGCTAAATGTTGATAATATTCTAATCATTTAGAATGATATAAGGATGATAATAATAAGTGTTTTATAATATGGTTGTTCAATACCTCGAGATATGATCTCAAGGATACCTCTTAGATCTTAGTTCTGAAATTGTTCAGAAGCAAAGAGAAGAGGGTATTGGGATAGTCACACTAATAGTACACCTTGGACATTTCCATTTTCTAGAAAAATTCCAAGAAAGGCTTCTTTTCCTCAAAGATATGGTACTGACCTATCTAAAGGGATAGCACCTCAAAGAGTTGAGGATGTGAATGCAAACTGCTTGCCCTTGTGCATCAGTTCCAAGAAGCCGGGTGTAAACTAGATGTGTACAAAAGCCAGATGTCTACCATGCAGTGGGAGTAGTAAACTGTTACTAATCCTACTATGGTGATAAAACACTTGATTTCAGTAATAACGATATCTTCATAGAAGGTAAAAATTTTGAGATAGTGATCTCAAAGTCTTATCTTCAAGAAATTAAGACTTTATAGATAGTGATCTAAAAGGTCCTAACTACGGTTTCTAGGAGATAGAGATCTCCAGGAATAAGGGTATTCTGATAAGGATTATGGTAATACTGGTTATAATAATTGTTGAGCAGTAGTATCAAGGATGATATAATTGCTTTGACTGTATTGAGTATTGGTTGCATAAGATGCAACATTTGCATTGGATGCGAACACTGTCACTAGGAGATATGCAAGTGCCGTAAAAGGACTTGGCATAGTCTCTTGGGAACAGAGTGATCGATCATCTTACCTATCTATTTTCTAAATAGCCTATGATTGTCACATGAGTGTGGGTTTAAATGATTAGCCCATTAATGGCTCTTTGGGCTAGTGGGAGATTGTTGGACATGCGAGCCCACAGCGAGCCATAATGCAATAAATGTTATTGCGAATATCATTCCCTAATATGAAATGAAGAATACATAATTTGCATAATAGGTCCCTTAGTACAATTTGGGTTATGTACCATGGACATCTTGATGATCATACAGTTGTTGATTCAAATATTGAATCATAGAGGCTGGTGCTTGGATGAACATCTAAAGAGATAGATTGAGGACTCATCAAGCACCATCAAATGATTGTTAAGAGATAATCTCCAGCCTGAGTAGGAAATGACAATCCTTTCTCAGTTAGGTTGATATTTGACCGACCTCTTGATGCAGGTCCTCTACATAAGAATAGAGATTTGGAGGTGTCAGATTAGTTAGGTCAAAGAGCACAGGCATGGGGCGGCTGTGAAAAGATAGGGGAGAGGGTCAGATCAGATATTCGACTGCCAGCCCGGGCGGACTTCTGGGCTTGCACGATAAGAGCGAGGAGGAAAGCAAGCTCCATCCTTCTAAAGAAAGTGGAAAGCTCCTGACAAGGACCGGGAAGCAGTCTCCAATAACCAAAGTTCTATATCGTATGCTGTCATGATATAGGCAAGCATCCTCTGACCGGAGACATATGTGTTACTGTATGTCTGAGTATGTACATTTGGTAGACCAATAGGTTGGTGACCTAATCAAGGTCTATACATCGGCGCGCTGGTGTGCATGCATGGGCATATGAGTAATACGATCTCTCAAAGGGATCATACAGGTTCAGTTACCGAACAAGAAGACATGAGCTCACTCATGAGATATTGGGAAGAATTAAATTCCGTGCACGGTCATCTCGCTTTGGAAGATTGACTGAATTTGTAGGTTTGATATATACTTTTGGAAAGTATATGATCAAGACCTAGGTATGATATATGCTTTTGGAAAGTATATGATCGATACCGACTCCCAATGATTGAATGAGAAACTTAATGATAAAACTCTGAAGTAGACAGTGTAAAATTGAACTTATACTTCTGGTTTATTCTGAGTCTTCCAGTATGCAGGATGTATAGGTATTGGGAATACCTGAGGGTGATGTGATCATAAATGGTTGTATAACCATGACACTTCCATTCCTAGGGAGCGATGAAACGGGTCTAGATTTTAGTGACTCCTCTTAGTAGAGAAGTAATCTGATCTTAGTCCAAATGTTGGACATTGATCTGAATGTGATTCAGATTCAATGAGAAGATTAGATTTGCGGTCTTGATTTAATCAAGCATCTATGGGAGGCTCGAGATATGGATTTGAGATGTGATCTCAATATCCAAGTCACTATATGTGGAACAATACAATACTCATGTCCTTATCTCCAAGTATCAGCGGAGAAAGTGCATTATCCTTGAAAGAGTTTAGGATAATTTCATTGTTGATCCGAGCATTGAGAAAATGAACAAATAATGTGATTTAATCATCATGAATAATATGAATTTGATTCATATCATAAAGAGAGTTATCTTAGATAATTAATTGTGATTTGATTATCAAAGATGTGAATAATGTTAATGTGATTCATATTATTTGGGCACATGAGAAGAGAGATCCAAGATGATTAAATGTGATTTAATTATCATTGATATGAATTATGTGGATAGCACTATCCATATTAATCATATATATTATAAATGTGATTTATTATTTATAAGAGAGAGCAATTTGTAATTTACATTTGTTAATTAAATGTTGATGTGAATTGGATTCACATTGGATAATTAATTGAAAATGTAATTCACATTTTATTTTGGTTTGTGAATGTAATTCATAATTTTCCAATGGCAAGATTGCAATATTCATAATATAATTATGAATTATTTATGTTTAATAATTTACAACAAGTGTTGTTGTAAATCTTGGAGATGTCCACGGAATAATGTAATCTCATGAGATCACATGAGATTTCCACCAAATCCCATATTATGGAAGGAGGCAATCTTCATTCCATAAATCTCCATGCTTGATTGATTTAATTTGGGATTAAATTATATTGATTTATCAATACATATTTAATCTAAATTAAGTTAATTGTTGTTGGTTTTTACCAATAAAATCTTATCCATTAAAAGCAACACAAATCAATGAGAGCCATTGGATTTATGTTGCCTATGGATTGAGATCCATGGATCCTAAAATATTATAAAAAGAGAGGCACCCCTTTGCTCTTCTTTACATAATGAGAACATAAGTCTCTATCTCTCTCTACATGCCATCTCTTCTTCTCTCATGTGGCCGTCCACCATGGATGCCCTAAAGAGGTTCTCCATCGCCGTAACGTCGTCGTTATGCTGCCCGATCGTTTGCTCATGGATCTCTGTCTCCTTCGGTGCACCTCACTCATGAAGAAGACGTCGGATCTCATGTGTCGAGATTAGGAGATTCGCCGCTTGGATCATCAACAAGGATTGCGAGAAGCACGTGTTTCATCAACACGCTCGCAAGCGTCTCCTCCGTCGGATCGGATTTGAGACAGGAGGTCTCTTTGTTTAGAGACTCGATCGTAACCACACTTCAAGAGGTAATCCTATTACTTGTTTGTGGTTTAGACGAAACAATCCGAGAAGTGTTCTTGGATTATGTGGTTTCATCGCATTGAAAATTTTTTTAAATTCCGCTGCATAGAACAACTATTGCGACTAGTCGTTCTTGATCGCATACGATGCGATCCTCATGCTTCCGTGATGCGCTTGAGGATTATCCCATATCCTTCATCTTCGAGAGGTAATCATGAAGGAAATATCGAAATGGTGGAGCGCCGATTCTATCTACCCCATCTCCAACTCAAAGTGGGTTAGTCCATTGCATGTGGTGCCTAAGAAGACAGGCATCACTACAGTAGTGAGTGAGTCTGGAGAGGATATAGCTACCCGGGTATCTACTTCTTGGAGGGTTGTGTGGACTACAGATGATTGAATCAGGCCACCAAGAAGGATCATTTCTCGCTGCCTTTATTTATCAGATAATAGAAAGGCTAGCTGGGAAGAGTCACTACTGCTTTCTTGACGGGTACTCTGGCTAAAACCAGGTGGCCATTGCACCCGAAGACCAGGACAAGACGACATTCACCTATCTGTTTGGGACTTATGCTTTCACACGGATGCCCTTTGGTCTATGTAACGCCCCGGCGACATTCCAAAGGTTCATGTTGTCCACTTGCTCGAACATGGTGGGTGATTGTTTAGAGGTCTTAATGGATGACTTTTTCATCTATGGCGATGGGTTTGATGCTTGTCTTGACTGCCTAGACTGTGTCCTTCAACACTGCATTGATGTTCATCTTGTTTTATCCTGGGAGAAGAGTCACTTCAAGGTGACTTAAGGGACGGTGCTTGGTCATATCATCTCCAACAGGGGTATGAAGGTTGATCCAGCCAAGGTGGATATCATCTGGAAACACAATCTACCATCCAACCTGCGACAATTACAATCTTTTCTATTGCATGTTGATTGCTACCGACAGTTCATTCATGATTTCAGCAGGATTACCCGACTGCTGACTGATTTACTAGCAAAAGACACCGAGTTCATTGTGGATGATGAGTGTCTTGCGTCATTTGAGACTCTCAAGAACCGAGTTGTTGAGGCTCCTGTCCTTCAGCCGCCTGATTGGTCTCTCCCATTTAAGAACATGATGGATGTATCTGATTTTGTCGTAGGGGCCGTGCTAGGATAGAGGAGGGATGGAGTACCATTTGCCATTCACTACGCTAGCCGTACATTGGATGCCGCGCAGCGGAACTACGCTGTCACGGAGAAAGAGATGCTATCCATAGTCTTTGCCTTGGAAAATTTTCGATCATATATTCTTGGATCCAAAGTGACTATCTTTACTGATCATACCGCCATTGGTACCTTATGGCTAAGAAGGATGCCAAAGCGAGACTGACTAGATGGATCCTTCTATTCCAGGAGTTTGACATTAAGATTAAGGATAAACCTAGAGTCAAGAATGTGGTGGTGGATCATCTCTCCTGTTTAGAAAATCTTGAGGAATGTGAGTAGACTGATCCCATCTCAGAGACCTTCCCAGATGAGGCGATCCTTGATATCGCCTCGCTCCCGTGGTATGCCAACATTGTGAACTGTCTTGTTGCCAAGAAAGTCCTACAAGATTGGCCCAGGCAGCGACTTGAGACCTTCCTTACGAAGGCTAAGTCCTAACATTAGGAGGATCCCATCCTTTATCATGAAGGAAAGCATAGCATCTGGCATTGGTGCATTCCTCAAGAGGATCACCATAGCATCTTCACATACTGCCACAAGCTTCAGTAGGATGACATCATTCTGGGAGGAGAACAACATAGAAAGTGCTACAATCTGGCCTATGGTGGCCTACCCTCTTCAAGGATTCTGATTAATTCATGAAGAGGTGTACTGACTGTCAGAGGATGGGTACTTGTGGACATCGTGATAGAATTCCTGTGCAGCCCATTCACTTTTGTGAGATTTTTGATGCATGGGGCATCGATTTCATGGGTACATTCCCTAAGAGTCAGGGATTCGAGTACCTTCTATTGGCTGTTGATTATGTGAGTCGTTGGGTTGAGGCCATTCCTTCCCGAACCGCAGATGCTAAGACCGTTTGCAAATTTTTGAGGAAGAATATCATTTCACGGTTCAGGGTGCCGAGAGTATTCATATCTGACGAAGGGTCTCATTTTATTAATGACAAGGTAAAGGCCCTTGCTAATGAGTTCAGTATAGACCATTGAGTTTCCACTCTATATCATCCTCAGACCAATGGTCTTGCTGAAGTATCGAATATTGAGATCAAGACGATATTGCATAAAGTAGTCCGCCTAAACTGAAAGGATTGGTCACAGCTCTTGGACTCAGTTTTGTGGGCATATCGTACTTCCTTCAAGACTCCTTTGGGTACGTCTCCCTTTTGTATCGTTTATGGAAAGTCCTGCCATTTACCTGTTGAGATTAGGCAAAACTCACTTTGGGCTGTCACTGATATATTATTAGATCTAGTGAGTATAGGAGATCAAAGGAAGGCAGAATTGGCAGCCATGGAGGAACTTAGAGATGCAGCCTTTTCAAGCAGCCTACAGTATAAGGAGGGAGTAAAGATGTGGCGTGATTCTCATATCAGCCATAAGGGGGTGTCGGATTCTTGATTATTATTTTGTTTCCTTTTACCTCTGTTTTGCTACCTATACTTAGGGATATTTTACCCTAAGTATAGGGGAGATAAATCATGTACATCCTTTCACTTGGTTTTCCCTTTGTACATAGTCTGCTATACTTAGGATTACTTCATCCTAAGTATAGGGGGAAACACCGAGCCCTCTTCATTCTATTATTTGATTCGTTGTTGTAATATAGCATTCCTTTTCATTTCCCTACACTAAGCACGAGTTATGTCTTCTTCTTCATCACTCTTTGTTCATTTTGAGGACATCGTTTGAGCTAAGTACAGGGGGATGGCGTATATATTACATATATACTTTAGCCATAACTCATACTTTGTGTGAGTATGTTAATAAATAATTGGCTAAAATACTTTTTTTAAAAATCGTGATAATTTTAAAATTTTTCTTGTACATAAAATTCTTTCTTGCACATACATAGCTATTTATAAAAACTATTTTTGTAAAAATATTTTGTTTGTAAAAAGTTTGTAAATATTTTTGGTATCAAAACTATGTATATAATACAAATTTTTTGTAAAATCTTTGAAAAATAATAGTTTGCAAAACTTCTGCATTCATGCATGCATTTAAACATTTTCAAAAAATTTGCACATTTTCAAAAGCTTTGCATAGAAAGATTTTTGTATATACTTGTACATTTTTCTGAATCATAGTTGACATTGAAACTAGCTTAGAATTAAATTCGAAAATGGAGCTTGGTTAAGACCTTAATCCACCTAAATATAAGAGGAACCTTATAGGATTTAGGGTTGAGCCTCTTCAGGTCCATTGGTGACTTAATTCTTTGAGTCCACTAGGTGATGAATATGTAATTCATCACTCTTAAAGTTGAAAATAGAGTCTTGTTCTCGAGTATTTAGCAGGATATTTCCCTTTATCTTGCATAATTAGCATCCATACATGCATGCATAATACATGCATTTTAGCATCCATGTGTGCATTGAATAAGAAGCCAAATTCACATGTAATTATTCACCTGTATATTAGCTAAAATACCATATATGTATATATTTTATACTACCTCCAAAGACAATAAAACTGACCCTATAGTGTGTATATTACTAATTAATAATATAAGGAAAAGGCCAAAAAATCCTAGATTGTAAAATACCCAATAAAAATTCCAAACCCAGTTGGAGACCCCAGACCTTAGAATGCAATATCTACCTCATACAACCTCCGATCTAGGTCCACTTACTTTCAGATTAATACACATTCAGAGAACTCCAAAATGAGACTAATTTCATTTAAATCAGAGCTCGTGTGCAAAACTTGGGTTTTTGGGCCTCTTTGTGTACTATATGTATGTATATTTGTACCCTTGTATTTTTGTATCTTATTTGACCTCATCTCCGTTTTTGGTCAAATCATGTTTTGAGTTTTTCCAAATTCGGCCTCCTTCTCTCTCTAATTCACCATTCTATTTCAGCCATTCAGAGCAGGCCACATGGTGCCCTCTGATTGCACCATGTGGCCCGCTCCATTACGCGCCACTGACGAGGCGCGGAAATCTACCCTTGTTAATGTCGGATGATTGACTAGTGCGTTGCAGTCGGATAGATCCGCGATCGATCAAAAATTACCACACAAATCGAATGATCAACGAATGAATTTAATGCGCGGTTTTATGTTTGTTTAGCCTGGGCAAGCCCCAGGGTCGACTCAAGGAGGCAAAGGAACAACTCAGGATCAAGTTAGATGAATTAGATTGCGGTTTTCCAAGTGGAAATTTTTTTGGTATTTTTTTATGTGATAAAAACGCCAATGCACAAATGCGGTTGAACTAGGTTATTAAGAAAATCAACAACTTAGCCAAATTTACTTTTAATGTGAAATTAATTCAAATTAGCCAAGTGATATTTTTCCTAAGAACCTAATCCAATGATGAATGCAAAATGTATTTTTTTGTAATTTTTGGATTGAAAATGCACAAATTAAAAATGCAAACTTTTTTTGGTGTTTTTATACAATTTTTCGTGCAAATGATATCCAAAAATTATAAAAATTTAAGTGGAAGTTAAATATGATGAAATGAAGCTAAAATAATTTTTTTACAATTTTCTGATACCTTTTGATTTTTTTATGAATTTTTTATTGAAATCAGCAATAACAAGTATTTAATTTCTAATAAATCCACGAAATCAAATTATCTAGAGATTGATTTATCTCAAATAGACATTTTAATAAGGAATCCAAAAGACTTGAAATTTTTCAAAAATATTATTTGTGGAATTAACTAAAAATCAACTACTGAAATCACTCTATAATTTATTTTATGCAAACGGCAACTCCGAATTGAACGAAACTTGGTCAGTAATTAAAACACACTTAAATACATCATTCACAATTTTTTCGCAATTTTTGGAGCAAGATATAGTCCTGTGAGAATTTCAGAGCTTAGAAGGGCAAAATACCACTGATTTTCAATCTCTGATTTTTAATAAAACATCCAAGTTAAGGGCCCAGTGATCTAGTTATCTTCCTCTAGACGTGCCTATTCCAGAGCTTCTCTGCATCTTGAAGGCCTCACTTCGGCTGAAGGCAAGACGGACAAGAGCAAAACCAAACAAACACAAATATATGTAAATAGCTAAAAGATAGAGAATTGGTTGCACTACAACATGCTATTTTTTTGATTGAAAATGAGGTAGATAATACTATCCAAATTGATGCTCAAAGTCAGGGGTCTTTTTGCAAAACATAAATTGATATGCAACACCATAAAGTATGCCTAAGGGCACTTTTGAAATTATAAAAACTTGCTAGGAGTTACTATGCAATATTCACAAATTTAATAAAAACAAAAATGGACGTGAATCCAACCCCTTCCCCGCGCCAGGGCACGACACAAGGAAGGAGAGCTCTTTGGGCGGCGGCGGCGCGGGGACGTTAGGGGGCCGGCTGGCGGCGAGGGCAAGGCGGCGCGCTCGCGCTTGGCCGCGAGCTCCAGGTGTGGCGGCGTCGCGGTGGCGAGCGGGAGAGGTAGGGGCGTGCGCCACGCACTCGGCGAGCAGGAGGAGGACGGAGCGGGACCGGTGGCCTGAAGATATACCGGCGAGGGGACTGCCGACCTGCTGCTGAAGGGTGGACGGGCGGGCCTCGCGGCGGTGAGGTGGAGATGAGGAGGAGCACGACGCAGGCGGCGTGCAGCTGGGCTGTCGCGTGGGACTGGAGATCGCGGTGGTGCTTCGACGTGCGGCTACAACAGTCGCGGTTGGGAAGGCAGCGTGGCCAGCTGCTCGAGGCGGATGTCGACGGCCGGTGGGTTGGAGGAGGACCGGGGGGAACAGTTGCGGTTGGCGTGGCAGCGGCGAGGAGTCGGTCGCGCAGGGGAGGTGCTGCTCGAAGTCGGAGGGCACGCGGCCGTTCCGCACGGAGGTGGGGAGGAGATCGCGGAGGTGCTTCGGTGGCAGCGCGCGTCTGTGTCGCGCAGGTGAAGGCTGGAGGTCGAGGGGCCCCGGCGCCGCACGCGGCAGTGCGGTGGCCTGCGGGGCACGGCGGCGTGCGGCGGCATGAGGTTGCCTGAGGTTGCCGCTACAGACTTGCAACTTTTATTTTTTTTTGTTTTTTTTGCAAATTTTTTTCTTTATATTTTGTAAACAAGAAGGAAAATGTGGAAATAAAATGATGGGGATAATGTTGATTGTGATGGTGGTGATAATGATGTGTTTGATTGTAATGAAGGATAAAAAATGTGGTGATAATGTATGATGATAATTGGTGGTGGTTGATGGTTAAAATGATGGTGTGATTTTTGTTTAATGATTTGTGGATGAAACAAGGAAAATATTAGATTAAAAAAATGATAAGGAAAAGTTGAGGGTTACTTACCTGTGATTCGCCCAAAGTGAAGCCGCGTCGTGTGGCTTCCGGTTGTGGCCTCGATTCGATTCGACGAAAAATCGAAGAAGCTCGGTTGTGACCTTAAATGATGCACAACGACACAAGGAGGAGCCCTCGTGGATCACGCCTTCAAAACCGTCGTTGCTCGACCGAGAATATTGACGTTGTCACCGGCAACACTCGGGGGCTGGTAGTCTCTCCCTCTCAATTGAAGAAATGGCGGATGAAAAACAATGGAGGAGAAGATAGGAATATAAAGAGAGAGGAGAGGGAAGTTGGAGAAGGGATGGAGAAGATGGAGGAAGTGGTGATTGTGGTGGCTTGGAGTGGAAGACAAGTAAGGGAAGAGGTAAAAGGGAGATTAAATAAATAAAGTAATAAAATAAAATAAAAGGCTACTAAAAATAACTAAAATAATAATAATAAAATAATAATAAAAATAAATCCGAAAATAATAAAATAAATCCGAAATTAATAAAATAATAGGGTGACATGTGGCGGCTCCAGGAGCTGCCACATGTTGCTCCTAGAAAAATCAAAAATTAAATGTAAATAAAAATCAAAAAGAAATAATAAAAGGGATTAAATCAAAAAATGGTCAACACAAAAGTTGCTCGTCTCGATGAGATCTACAACTTTCGTGAAGGGCCGAAAATCAAACGAGATCATCTGTATAAAAATGTATTTTTGAGTGGTACCTTATAAATATAAAATACCACATTTTATCTTTTCTAATTGTTTTGTCATTTTTAATTAAGAGAAAAATCAAAAATAAAATAGAGAAAAAATAAAAAGAATATTTACAACTTAATCTAATTTTTTGGATTTTTAATAATTAAGAAAATAAAAGGTTGAAATACAGGGGCAAAACGATCAATATGTACAATGTACAAAAGGGGCCCAAAACCCAAGTTTTGCATACGAGCTCCGATTTTATTGAAATTGGTCTTGTTTCAAAGGTCTCTGAATGTATATTACTTTAAAAGTGAGTAGACCTAATTCGGAGGCTGTATGAGAGGGATATGTGCATTTTAATGTCTAAGGTCTCCAATTGGGTTTGGGGTTTTATTGGGTAATTTTACAAGTTCATATTTTTTTAGATATTTTTCTTTTATTAGTATTAGTCATATATACACTATAGAGTTGGTTTTATTGGCTTTGGAGTTAGTATAAAATATATACAAATAAGGTATTTTAGCTAATGTACTTGTGAATATTTACAAGTGAATTTGGCTTCTTATTTAGTGCAAATATGAATGCTAAAATGCAGATGTTATCAGTGCATGCATGAATGCTAATTTTGCAAGATAAGTGGAAATATGCTGGTATTTACTCGGGAACAAGACTCTATTTTAAACTTTTAGAGTCATGAATCACAGATTCATCAGCCACGGGCCCTCCATCGTAACCCTTCGATCTCGCCCCTCTGATCTAATCCCATCTGCACCATAGCGCCTGAGTCTCCGTTGTTGGATCACGAGATCCAACGGCGGAGACGTCGTCTTCTACCCCCGCAGCTCCCGCACCCACGTCGTCCATGTTGCGCACAAGCTGCCCCCTTTCTATTTTCAGCCCCACTCCCGCCATCCTCTCCGCCCTCTACCACCTCCACCTTGTATCCCACTCTACCCTCATCCTCGCCGACCTATTCAATTGCCATGAACTTCAACCACGTCGCCCCACAACCTCCACCAACATCGTCTTCCATCATTTGTCACTGCCACCTTTCCCTATAAATACTCCTCCCCCGTCGAACTTCAGCCCCATCCGCCATTACAGAGAGAAACCCCGAGCTCGACTCCACCTATTAGTGATAGTAATAAGGTCAGAATCCAAGCGAAGACAGAGATTCTTCTCCGACGAGATCTACAGTAAACTCCGTCGTGCCGCGGCCCCTCCCGTGAGCGCACGAGCTCAGGAACCCTATCGTCCTTCGAGCGATGACCAGAAGCTCAACACCGAGCTCCAAACCACTGTAGAGACCTCCATCCCCCCTCCGATCTCCATCTTTATTTTCTTTATTTTTCTTGAAATTTATTCGTCGCCTCTGACCACTCTCACGTCCATCTGATTATCCACCGAGCTCCGCCATGGAGCTCTGACCCTCGCGTT
Source organism: Ottelia alismoides (assembly GCA_037367405.1). NCBI lineage: Eukaryota > Viridiplantae > Streptophyta > Magnoliopsida > Alismatales > Hydrocharitaceae > Ottelia > Ottelia alismoides. The sequence continues at coordinate 257,151 of JAZKJV010000371.1, read as the reverse complement.
CCATTCCATCTCCTTCGTCGACGCACCGTACCTCACTCCGACCAAAGCTCCGCCACCTAGGCAGAGCAACACCACCGGACCATCTTCACTGCACCACAGGCCTCCCTCCGCACTCACCTTCACCCCACAAACACTTTACACGCCTCGGCTATTGAGCTAACCACTGCAGGTACACTCTCCTTGATTGGCCGGAAGCATCACCGGAGCATCTTTGAGCTTCCTCATCGTCGGCTTCCAGGCCGCTCCAGCCTCAGCTGAGACCCCCGGATGCTCTGCCATGCCTCCACGACCTTTCCGAGCTGCACAAGAGCCTCCAGCACCTTTCACCGACGACAGGAGGAGAAGGCAGAGCCAGGAGGGCTTTGTCGGAGGTCAGCCACCTCCGCTGCACAAGAGCACGAAGCACAGTAGCCGTCAGATCCCCTTGATCGGACGGTTTTGAGCAAGCCACTTCGCCATCAACCCACCATCATTGGATCAGGAGGATCCCACGCTCATGATCACGCCACGTCGCTGCTTCCCGAGCTCCAGATGCCGTTGGATTCATCCTGATCTAACGATCCTCGATCGTCCACATCTTCATCTCAGGAGCCATCAGTAGCCGTTGGATTGCCTCGATCGAGCGCTCCGCATCACTCCACATCATCGGCCCTCATCCTCCATTAGATCTCATACATCTGATGGTCCAGAGAGTGCCACGTCGCCTCCTCCGAGCCTCCTCACCGACCATTAGGCTCGGAGCCCCTGAAGCTCCTCCGAGCCACACCCGAGCATGCAGCACACCCAAATCAACCTTTGAGCCTCCGACGTCTCTCGAGCCTGGGTCCTCACGTGTATCTCACGTGCAGTCTAGGCATTTTGCACTGAGGCCCCTTGAGATTTTGAAAATTACATTTCAGTCCCTACCAGTAGCATCACGTGAGGCGCATGTGTTTCAGTGGGAATTCACATATACCCCCCTCAGTATAGGTAATTGCATTTAAGTCCCTATCAGCATGTTTAATATTTAGCAATTTGATTTTCTGTATTTGCAAATTGGTCTCTGTCTTTGCACGCATATTTAGGTATCATTTAGCATCATTTTAAGGTTCTAAAAATTGCATTGTATAGCTCATCTTGTCCTCTTTCGTATGTGACACTTGTCTAATTTTTTGTGACATCAGTGGATTTTATTATTATTATTATATTGGTGAAATTTTCCATATTTTTCCCATTTGATGCCTTTTAATTTGTATTAAATTCTCTGTTGCTCCAAAAATCACCAAAAATTCACATTAGACTTAGGATAATTTAGTTTACATTGTGTCCAAAAATCAACTCATTTTCATGCATCCCGAGGCATGAATAAATTAATTAGTGATTTCTTAATTGATTTTTAATAAGTCCAATTCACATAGAACTTTAGGTTTATCAATTTTCCTGGATTCATCATACTTAGATCTATCTAGGATATTTTTTATATTTGGAAATATTGTGATTTGGTATTTATTAAAATTGATTTTGTAAAAATCACCTTGCATTCATATTTAATTCACAATAAATTCATAAAGTATTAGGAAATTCCAAAAAAAATATGTAGCTTAATTTCATTGCACTACACATTCTAGCCAAGTTTCATAATCGTTGGACTTAGTTTGAGTACTTTTCTGAATTAACTTGTAAACTGGACCGATATTTTGGACTTAGTTTCATTGTCTTTCTTTTAAATTACTTAAAAATTGTTCAAAAATACCTAAAATATCTTCTAAAAATCCGACCTCTGAAATTTCGCTAAAAATTTACATAAGGAGACAGCTGCCTCCCTGAGTTCGACCTTGGGCTTGCCCAAGTAAAATAAATTCGCCGCTCGTGATTAACTCGACATTAATTAAAAGTGGTTTTTCATTAGTCCGTAATTACCTTGATGGATATGGAGAAATACTCAAGCGCATCATGGAAGCGTGATCGTCGTATCAGATACGACGGGGAACGAGTAGTCGTACTAGTAGTTCGGTGCAGCGGAATTTAAAAATTTTATTCGATGAAACCACATGATCCAAGAACAATTCTCGGATCGTTTCATCTATAACCACAACAAGTATAATGCAATACCTCTTGAAGCGTGGTTGATCGAGTCTCTAAGAGAAGAGGCCCTCTGTCTCAAGTCCGATCGTCGGAGAGATTGCTTGCGAGCGCGGGGTGAACCGCGTTGTCCTCGCAATCCTAGAAGTTGATCCAAGCACGGTTGCTCCTGATCTCGTCGCACGAGATCAAACGTCTCCTTCGTGAGCGAAGCACTCCAAGTAGATGGAGAACCGCAGAGCGTCGAAGCGGCATCACGATGGCACGGGCGTCGATGATTCTCTCCACCAAGGTATGGTGGACGGCCGCCAAGAAGAGAGGGAGAGAGGGCTGCCGAGTATGGAGAAAGAGAGAGAGAGAGAGAGAGAGAGAGAGAGATGTGTGCTACAATAGCATGTAAAGAGAGCATGGTATGCCTCTCTATTTATAGGGTTTGGGATCCATGGATCTCAATCCATGGGACATATAAAAGCAATGGATGAGATTGATTTATGTCAATCCAATGGTCAAGATTGTTGTTGGTAAAAGCCAACAACTTGTGATTTAATTTTGATTAAATATATTTGATAAATCAAATCTATATTAATACCAAATTAAATCAATTATAAGGAGTGAAAATACAAAGGAGATCAACCTTCCCCATTAGAGAGAGTGGACGGCCACCAATTCCTTAAAGGAATTGGTGCCACCACCTCCTTCCCATATGGGGAGGGCAATCTCATGGATTCCCATGAGATTCCACATCTCCTTGATTTTCTCTCTACTTATTTCCAACAAATATTTGTTGAGATTTTTATTCACCAAAATAATTCTCAATTAATTTTGGGAATATTGCAATCTTGACATTGGAAAATTGGGAATCACATTCACAACACAAAACAAAATATAATTTACATTTTCAATTAATTAGACAATGTGTATCCAATACACATTAACAATTAATCTACAAAAATAAATTATAATTAGCTCTCTCTAATACATTATAAATCACATTTATAATATATTATGAATAATTGGATATTACTATCCACATTATTCTTATCCATAATAATTAAATCACATTTAATTATATTGGATAATTCCTCATACATCATGATAATTAAATCACATTTAATTATCAATTTCTCATTGCTTAGATCTTATGGAATTATTCTTGAACCATTCAAGAACAATGCTATTTCTCCTCAGATACTTGGAGATAAGGACAGGGTGATTGTATTGTTCCACGTATAGTGACTTGGATATTGAGATCACATCTCAAATCCAGATCCCATGGACCTCTCATAGATGCTTGATTAAATCAAGACCGTAAACCTAATCTTCTCATTGCATCTGAATCTCATTCAGATCAATGTCCAGTATATGGACTAAGATTAGGTCACTTCTCTAATGAGAGGAGTCACTAAAATCCAGACCTGTTTCATCACTCCCTCGGAATGGAAGCGTCATGGTTATACAATCGTTTATGATCTAATAACCCTTCAGGTATTCCTAATACATGTACATCCTGCATACTGGAAGACTCATGATCATCCCGAAGATATAGATCACTTTTACACTGTCATCTTCAGGGTTTGATCACTAAGTTTCTCAATCTTGGTTCTTGGGATGTGGTACAGATCATATGCTTTCACAAAGCATATATCTTACCTTCAAATTCATATCATGCTTCTAAAGCATGATGACCATGCATGGAATTTGGTCAGTCCCAATACCTCATGAGTGAGTTCATGTCTCCCGATTCACAAGTGAACCTGTATGATCCCTTTGAGAGATCATATTACTCATATGCCCTTACATACACACCAGCTCGCCGGTATATAGACCTTGGTTAGGTCATCAACCTATTGGTCTGCCAAATGTACATACTCAGACATATAGTTATACATCTGTCTCTGGTCAGAGGATGTTTGCCTGTGATGTGACAGTATTCATCATAGGTCTTTGGTTATCTCGATCCCGTTAATTCAACTCATTGACTCAACTAATCTGATACCTCCGAATCACTATCCCATGCACAGGACCTGCATCAAGAGGTCGATCAAATATCAGTCTAATGAGATAGGATTGCCATCTCCTACTCAGACTGGAGATCACTACTTGTCAATCATTGATGATGCTTGATGAGTCCTCTATCTAACTCCTTAGATATTCATCCAAGCATCAGCCTCTATAATTCAATCAATGAATCAACAACTGTATGATTATCAAGTTGGCCATGGTACATAACCCTTATTGTACAGAGGGACTAATAGTGCATTCATTCATTCAATATCATAAAGGGAGTAAAACATAATCAATAACTTTTATTGATAATTCATTAATTACAATAACATTTATTGTAGGAATGGTTTGCCTCGGGCTCACATTGCTAATAATCTCCCACTAGCCCTCAGAACCATTCAGGAACAATCCTTAAACCCATACTCATTAGATGTTCGTCAAAAACCTTTTGTGTTAGAGGTTTGGTAAAAGGGTCAGCAACGTTGTCAGCGGAGGCCATCTTGGTGATGATGATGTCACCACGCTTTTGAATCTCCCGAATGATGTGGTATTTCCTTTCTACGTGTTTGCTCTTCTGATGCCATCTGGGTTCCTTCGCCTGGGCAATGGCTCCCGTGTTATCACAGAGTAGCGGGATGGGAGTATCAGAGGAAACTACGCCAAGCTCTCGGACGAACTTGCGCAACCACACCGCATCCTTTGCAGCATCCGATGTGGCAATGTATTCGGCTTCTGTTGTTGAATCTATTGTAGTGTCCTGCTTCTTGCTTCTCCAGCTCACAGCACCACCGTTCAACAGGAGCATAAACCCTGATGTCGATTTTTGATCATCAATATCCGATTGGAAGTCAGAATCTGTATCTCTCAAGACTTGGAGATAACCATCTCCATAGACCAAGATGTAATCTTGCGTCCATCTTAGATATTTGAATATGTTCTTTATTGCATTCTAGTGTTGTTCTCCATAGCAGGATTGGTAACGACTTACCACTCCCACTTCATGGCAGATATCTGGCCTAGTGCACATCATAGCATACATTAAGCTTCCTACAGCTGATGCATAAGGGCATCCAGTCATGGCTTTCTTTTCCTCAACAGTTTGAGGAGCCATTCCTTTAGACAGGTGGATACCATGTCTTAAGGGTAGGAATCCTTTCTTGGAACTATCCATACGGAATCGTTCAAGAATTTTCTTAATATATCCATGTTGTGACAATCCCAATATCCTCTTCTCTCGGTTTCTGAACAGCTTCAGACCCAAGATGTAAGAGGCTTCTCCAAGATCTTTAATCTCAAAGGTATGGGACAACCAAATCTTCACACTGGTCATCATCCTTGTATCATTCCCAATGGTAAGGATGCCATCTACATAAAGCACGATGAACACAATGGCACTCCCACTAAGTTTCTTGTATACACAAGGTTCATCAGGATTCTGCACAAAATCATAACTCTTTATGGTTTCGTCGAATCTGATGTTCCAGCTACGAGAAGCTTACTTGAGCCCATAGATGGATTTCTTCAGCTTGCATACTTTGCCATCCTCAGTCACGAAGCCCTGGGGCTGCTCCATGTAGATATCCTCCTCGAGGTATTCATTGAGGAAAGCTGTCTTGACATCCATCTGCCAGATGTCATAGTCAAGATATGCAGCTATAGCCAGCAATGCCCTGATGGATTTAAGCATAGCCACAGGAGAGAATGTCTCATCGTAGTCGATGCCTTCTCTCTGTGTGTAGCCCTTGGCTACGAGCCGTGCCTTGAAAGTCTCTACTTTCCCATCAGGTCCCCTCTTTCTCTTGAAGATCCATTTACACCCAATGGGTTCCACCCCCTTAGGTGGATCCTCTAGGGTCCATACACCATTCTTATGCATGGAGTCAATTTCTGTCTTCATTGCTAGCATCCATCTATCCATGTCATGATCCGCGAGTGCTTCATCAAATGAAGTAGGATCATTGTCAGTTTCACTTGACACATGGAATCCATACCTTTCAGGTGGTGCAACCACCCTCGAACTCCTTCGAAGAGGTATGGGTGTTTCATCTATATTTGTCTCTTCAGTTTCTGGCTCAGGAAGCTCAGAATCCTCAGGGGATTCAATGAGTTCCTTTACTTCATACTTATCTTGACCCTTAAGGAAATCATTCTCCAGAAATCACATCTCTAGAAACAAAAACCTTTTGAGTCTCAGGGTCATAGAGTTGGTATCCAATACCATCTCTAACATACCCAATGAAGTAACACTCACGAGAGCGAGATTCTAGCTTACTTGCATCCACGTTCTTTGCATGGACCAAGCAACCCCAAACCCTCAAGTGATTAACACTAGGTTTGGTTCCATACCAAATCTTATGAGGAGTCTTAGATACAGATTTGCTAGGAATCTTATTCAGGATATATATTGCAGTCTCTACTACATATCCCCAGAAACTAAATGGTAAATGTGCTTTGCTCATCATTGAACGAACCATATCCATGATGGTTGTGTTGCATCTTTCAGCAACACCATTAAGTTAGGGAGTTCCAGGAGGAGTGAGATTGGAAATGATTCAATTCTCCTTAAGGTATTCCTTGAATTCATCTGAGAGGTACTCGCCACCTCGATCAGATCGAATGTAACACCCCGTAATTTTCGGATTTTTCTGATCCTTTAAAACCTATTCAATATAATACTCAAAAGAAGCGTCTCGTCGCAAGCTTTCCAACGAGCCCAAAAACGCGAAATTCCGAGTCCGTATGTGGGAGATATGCCTGTTTTAGTGAAGAGGGGTCATGGTTTTTGAGGGAATTAAGGGTTACGGGTTTTGGTTAATTAATTTCGAATTAGGGTTGTTTTAGGGTTTCTAAAACTAAGATTTTAATCCCCAACTATATAAAGACCCACACCCTTTATCTCCCCTCATTCCTACTCCTTTTCCAAACCCAAATCCATCCTTTCTTCCTCCCCAAGTCATTCTCTTATCTTGTTCCATCTCCTTCTCTAGAGAGCCAAAAGGATAATGGTGCAAGCTCCGTAGCTTCGAGACAAGAAGAAGACGAGGAAGGCCATCGCAAGGGAAAGGCAGCTCTCTCATCGGATTCTTGATCGAACAATCAAGAACGCGGATTGGAGGCGTACGCTAACATAGGTAACGGATCTTCGACTCCCTCTTGCTGTTGGTATTCTCATCGTTCCCAGATGATCCATGCAATTAATATTGCTTCCCTTATCTATATAGATATTTCTTATCTCGTATCAAGTAGAGAATGAGGTTGTTCGCCTATGCTCTCTCATCCATCTTTTATTCTACATCTTGCAAGGGTTGTGTAGGCACTGGCTGTTTATATATATCGAACATGGATAGAAATCTTGTTGTAAGGCTTTTTATATCATAGCATTTGATGCGATCACGACTGGATTTCAATCTTGTTTACATAACAAGCCTCGTGAATAATCTCATGGAAAAAAAATGGATTGTCGATCACTTAATCGTCCATTCGTAAAGGCCTGAACTTAGTCGTCAATTGGTAAAGGTCTTGGACTTATGATTCTGTGTGTACTAACAAAGATACTTTGAAACATTAAGTCCGCAAATGGTCTGTTGGGCACTGTTTTTAGTTTGGATGGAACGGATCTATGTTTGGCTCTGTCATTGCTTTCTTTTTATCGGAATTTTATAGTAGATCAAATTGTCTAGCAAGCTTTTACTTATTCTAGTATTTTGTATATGGAGAGTTCTTTTGTTATTAAACAAATTCAAAGTTAAAAATCCTAAGCTCCTCCAATTTATAGATATTAGTTCTAAAAAAAATGAAAACAAAACACACACGTGTATTATCTTTTGAACAAAATGGAATTTGTTGGAAACTCATGTGCGAGTTTGACTGCCATATGTAATGAGATATTCTATTCAGAATTAATTGAGAATTTTGGTTATTAACGTTTTTCCTCATACTATATGATATTATGATTTTCATCCTTAAACCTCCTTACCTCGGATACGGTTGTAATGTGTATATGATATGCCCTTTTCGGTGTGTCAACTTTTACTCAAAATCTATATTGCAGCTCTGATATATATAGTACTTGACCGTTCGTTTTCTTGTTACAACAAACATCTATTTTTAACAAATACTATACTTATGTTCAACGTGGGTTGTTATCAAACATTTCTAAATCCTAAGTACATACACTAGGTAACACCTTCGTAACTTTATTTCGTATGGATAACTTGTAGGTAGGATGTGTACTATGTTACAACTTTATTTACTATTATTTTAATTATTAATCTGAACCTGTTTTGTTCTTGTTCTCTTTTTTTGTATTTATTTAATTTGACGGTGTAAGTTCATGTTCACATGTTTAAATGTCGCGTGTGGTATAGAAGAAGGATGTTCTAATCGGCGATGGAAACGGTAAACATCAGGAAAAATTATGGTTGGTGCAAACATTGTATTGGGTGATCCTTGTATGACAACTGAATGTGAATCATCAAAAGTTTTGGACCGTAATATGGGATACTTGCTAGTATGCCACGATAAAGGAATATGAACTGGAGATATGTTGTATTAAATTGTGGTTTTGGTTTAACTAGACTAATGATTGATTCTATGGTAGATTATTTTGCGTAAGGTATAATGATGCATGGATGAACATGAATGATAATTACTACAAGGTGAGTGTGCACTCTTGTAGTCCGGTCGAGCCGACAGTGGGTCACCTCCACTCGAGGGGCATCATAGAGTGGGGTGGTGGTATGTACTCTGGTGGAATTGAGGTGGGTGCATGCGTGCATTACACCATACGGATCCGTTTTTGTTGCAATTGTTAGGGAGCGAGCTAGACTCCTCCGGCAGACTCGGTCGACGGTGTTACGACTCATGGGCATGTATGCCCCGTCTCGAGTATCAGAGTACTACCGACTAGACCAGCTGAAGGATCGTGCTTACGCACAGGTTTTAGGTTGCACTATAAATGGAGCGTTGCAGGCTTCATTTCTAGTGAAATCTTTCTCCTTTGACGGGCGAGTCCGGGATAAGTAACTAAAAATATGAATATAGATATGTCAAAGAATTGGTTTAGATTGTGTACGTATTAAAGGCCTAGAATATAAGTGATTGTATGATGCTAGATGCTTTTAGAATGTTCTCTTCTAAACTTGTTAAGTTACTGCATTTGCATTGCCTACCTATACTCTCTTGATTTATAATTTATTTTATCCTTACTGAGTCAGTTGACTCATGAGGTACATTATTTGGAAATCCAACAGGAAGTGTAGGGCAGGAGACAAAGGCTCATATCTTTGGTGGTGCATCTGCAGGACGTGGTTAAGGTTGAGGACTAGCTTCTTAGTAGTTGTTGCTATCTTTCATTTCCAAGTATTTATGATGTAATAAAGAGACTCTGAGGATTTATTGCTATTCCTAGGTGGACCTTTGTTATCAATGATAACTTAGATTTTCTTTCCTATGTTTTTTTGTATAAATGGTATATCATGCAGGTTGTTTATGACTGTTGTTGGGTAATAATGTGAATGGGTGTTGAGATGCGCTCCCGTCGAGGTGGGGCATTTCATTTGGTATCAGAGCCCAACTACCCCATCAGTCATAGACAACTGTATGGTAGGAGAAATACCATTGTACATTAGATAAGTAGTCTTCTGACTACTGTACAAAAAAATGATCAAGGTTGACAAATGACCTCTTCTCTTGGATCTAATCCCAATTTCCTTTTATTTCTACTCATGCAGATCATGCCGCCTCGTAGGGATCAGACTGCGCAGCAATTGGCTGCGATGATGGCGATGCTGCAGGATGTGCAGCAGAGACAGCTTATGCTCGAGGAGCGATTGTCGAGATCTACGTCCGAAGGGGGGTCTGGAATGGGTGGGGGAGACGGTGATCCACCACCGCCGCCACCTCCTCCTCCTCCCCCCTCGCCGCTGCCACTGCGATAAGAGGACATATTTTCAAAATATCGCAAGGAGAAGGTTCCGGAGTTTCTGGGCAATACAAGCCCAGATGTGGCAGAGAGGTGGCTGAAGCGTGTGGAAAAGGTATTTCGCACCATACATGTACCGGATGAGGAGAAGGTTACCCTTGCCACTTACTCCTTAGCCGGCTATGCTGAGGAATGGTGGAGTTCTATGGAGCCGCAGATTACAACGCCAGTTACTTGGGAGAAATTTACCGAGGCATCCGGGAGCATTTCTATCCGGAATACTGGCTAGAGCAGCGCCGCGTGGAGTTCACACTACTCGAGCAAGGGAACAAGACTATGACTGCTTATCTAAACAGGTTCACGGAGTTGTTGAAGTATGCTGCTAGCACTGTGCCGACTGAGGCTGACAAAGCATTCAAGTTCTTTCAGGGTCTCCGTAAGGAAATTTGCGAGAGACTAGTACCCCTTAGATTGGTTACTATGAAGGAAGTGGTTGATGCTGCATCACGAGTAGAAGAGGACTTGCGTGAAGGCAGGTCAGTGCAAACCAGGCAAGGAGTATCGAGCTATTATGGGAAGACTGCTCGTAATGACCGTTCGACAGCACGAAGAGGACAATGTACCCACCCCTACCGGCATGGCATGTCTACCAGGTCCGCACATGGAGGAGCTCCTACCTTGGGGCAAGCACTTTCCGAGCCATCACGACCAGCACATCCTATGGTGAACAACATAACCGATGCACGTGTTTGCTACCGATGCAACCAAGAGGGGCACATCAGGTCCAACTGTCCGTTGGGAGCTTCACATATGCGAGGTACTGTACGAGGGGGACGTCCACAGCACCAGGGACATGGTTCTACCTCTCGTGGTGGCAGGGGACATCCCAACCAGACTCGGGGCACGACAGGTTCCAGTGGGCCACGAAGAGAAGGACAACTCCATGCCATCACCGATGGGCAAGCACATGCTTCGGGATCAGTAGTACGAGGTATGATTTCAGTAGGCGACTTTACAGCTCATGCTCTTTTTGATTCGGGCGCATCTCATTCCTTCGTGTCATGGAGTTTTGCGGATACCTTAGGCCGAGAGCCTACTGTGGTTTCAGACCCTTATCTTATTAAGGGACCTGGAGGTCAGGTGTTTGTTGTACATCGGGTGTTTCCCGATTGCCCGGTCTATATTGGAGGTTATATGCTCGAGGCCTACTTGCTGCTTATTCAGATGGAGGATTTTGATGTTATTCTCGGCATGGACTGGCTTGAGAATCACCACGCATGTTTAGACTGTTTCCAAAAACAGATTATTTTCAGGATTCCTGAACTACAAGAATTCATATTTGATGGAAGCATCTCGTCGAGAGGGGTAACCTGCATATCAGCATTGCAAGCTCATTGCCTGCTATCTCAAGGGTGTGAAGGATTTATTGCTCACGTCATTGGGAATCAAACTCCCCTGGAAGGAATAGAGGATGTTGAAATAGTAAAGAACTTTCCGGATGTATTTCCTGCAGATTTGCCTGGGCTTCCCCCACCTCGTGAGGTGGAGTTTGAGATTTCTATCATTCCAGGAACTCAACCAGTATCCATGACACCATACCGGATGGCACCAGCTGAGCTGAAGGAACTCAAGGTGCAGTTACAAGAACTACTGGAGAAGGGTTTCATACGCCCTAGTACATCTCCATGGGGAGCGCATGTCCTTTTTGTTAAGAAGAAGGATGGATCTATGCGCATGTGTATAGATTATCGACAGTTGAATAAAGTAACAATCAAGAATCGTTACCCTTTGCCGCGCATTGACGATCTCTTTGATCAGCTACAAGGGTCATCCATCTTCTCCAAGATTGATCTGCGGTCTGGTTATCACCAACTACGTATTCGGGATGTGGACATACCAAAGTCTGCCTTCAGAACCAGATATGGTCACTATGAGTTCTTGGTGATGCCCTTTGGCTTAACAAATGCCCCAGCAGCATTCATGGACACGATGAATCGGGTGTTTCAGCCTTTCCTCGACAGCTTTGTTGTAGTTTTCATTGACGATGTCCTCATATACTCTCGAGATGAGAAGAAACATCGCACTCACTTACAGACAGTGTTGGAGACCTTACGGAGACACAAGCTATATGCAAAGTTTAGTAAGTGTGAGTTTTGGCTTCAAGAAGTATCATTCTTAGGCCATGTTATCTCAGGTGCAGGAGTGTCGGTGTATCCGGCAAAAATTGAAGCAGTCCTTAGTTGGGAACGACCGAAGAATGTGTCTGAGATCCTAAGCTTTCTTGGCTTAGCCGGTTATTACAGGCGGTTTGTGAAGGGATTTTCTCAGATTGCCCTTCCCCTCACCCAGCTAACCAAGAAAGAGATGCCATATGCTTGTTCAGAAGAATGTGAGAATAGCTTCCAGACTCTGAAGGAAAGGCTCACTACAGCTCCCATCTTGACAATTCCGTCGGGCCCAGACGGATTCACGGTTTACACCGATGCATCAAAGGAGGGTCTGGGTGCGGTTTTGATGCAACATGGTAAGGTTGTTGCATATGGATCTAGACAGTTGAAGCCCCATGAGAAAAATTACCCAACTCATGATATGGAACTGGCAGCAGTTATCTTGGCTCTTAAAATGTGGAGACATTATCTTTATGGTGTTGCTTTCGAAATCTTCACAGATCACAAGAGTCTCAAGCATCTTTTTGATCAGAAGGAGATCAATATGAGGCAAAGGAGATGGCTGGAGCTGTTAAAGGATTACGAGTGCACCATCTCTTACCATCCTGGTAAGGCGAACGTGGTTGCTGATGCCCTTAGTCGTAGGCCTCATTCAAGTGAATCTCGTCCTCAGCTTAAAGCATGGGATCTTCTTGCAGCTTTCAGTGATTGGCATCCATTTCAGAGTAGTCGAGATACTGCCATAGTTCCATCCCCTTCTCGTCCAGAGTTAGTTGAGCGAATCATCCAAGGGCAACAGGAAGACCTGAGTATGCAGAGACTCAAGGAGAAGGCTATCGCAGGAACCTTAGTTGGCTTTTCTTATCAAGATGTTGTGCTACGAAATGGGAATCGATTGTGTGTTCCAGCAGATGTACAATTGAGGGAAGAGATCATGCATGAGGCACATAGTTCACGTTTGTCGATACATCCTGGTGGCACAAAGATGTATAAGGATTTGAAAAAGAATTTTTGGTGGAAGCAAATGAGAAGGGATGTGGCCAAGTTTGTGGCAAAATGCCTGACGTGTCAGCAAATTAAGGCTGAGCATAAGAGGCCACCTGGACTTTTGCAATCCCTTCCTATTCCTGAGTGGAAGTGGGAGGGTATATCTATGGATTTTGTGACGGGTCTTCCTAAGACCACTAGTAGTCATGATGCCATCTGGGTCGTGGTTGATAGGCTTACTAAGTCAGCACATTTCATACCTGTGAGTATGGCATGCACTCCCTTACAGCTTGCAGTGGTCTTTATTAAGGATATTGTCAGACTTCATGGGTTGCCTAAGCAGATTGTATCTGATCGTGATCCAAGGTTCACCTCTCACTACTGGAGAGAATTCATGAGTTCTTTAGAAGTACAACTATGCCTCAGCTCTGCTTACCACCATCAGACCGACGGACAATCTGAGAGGACAATTCAGACACTGGAGGATCTTCTTCGAGCATGTGTGCTGGAGTGGAAAGGGTCGTGGAAAGACCATTTGTCGTTAGCAGAGTTTACGTATAATAACAGTTACCATGCCAGCATAGGTATGGCTCCTTTTGAAGCATTGTATGGAAGACGGTGCTCTACACCTCTGAGTTGGCAGGAGATTGGACATAACCTTCTACATAAGGTAGAGTATTTGGAGGAGACCGCTAAGGCAATCAAGATAGCTCGGAAGAAATTGCTTACTGCACAGAGTAGGCAAAAGAGCTATAGCGATAGACGACGCACTGATCTTAGTTTTGAGGTTGGAGATTTTGTCTTCTTGAGAGTTTCTCCCATGAAGGGAGTTCAGCGGTTTGGAGTGAAGGGAAAATTAGCACCACGGTTTGTCGGACCGTTCGAGATTCTCGACAAGATTGGTAAAGTTGCGTACAGGATTGCTCTTCCTCCTCACCTTGCCGGTGTGCATGATGTTTTTCATATCTCCAACTTGAGAAAATATGTGCATGATCCATCGCATGTGATTAGTTATGATGATCTTCATGTGGATACTAATCTGAGTTATCCGGAGGAACCAGTTCGGATCATCGATCGTTCAGTGAAGAAGTTAAGGCACAAGGAGATACCCTTGGTGAAGATCCTTTGGCAACGACACAACTCCGAGGAGGCCACCTGGGAACCTGAGACGGATATGCGACGGGACTACCCATACCTTTTTGAAGGTAATTTATAAGCTACTTTCATCCTTTTTAAGGTTGTTATCTTTTACTTGATAGGATCCAACCTTTTAAGGTTGTTATATTACACCTTTTACATCCTAAGTCTCGGGGACGAGACTGTTTTTAAGGTTGTTATGATATAACACCCCGTAATTTTCGGATTTTTCTGAAGCTTTAAAACCTATTCAATATTATACTCAAAAGAAGCGTCTCGTCGCAAGCTTTCCAATGAGCCCAAAAACGCGAAATTCCGAGTCTGGATGTGGGAGATATGCCTGTTTTAGTGAAGAGGAGTCATGGTTTTTGAGGGAATTAAGGGTTACGGGTTTTGGTTAATTAATTTCGAATTAGGGTTGTTTTAGGGTTTCTAAAACTAAGATTTTAATCCCCAACTATATAAAGACCCACACCCTTTATCTCCCCTCATTCCTACTCCTTTTCCAAACCCAAACCCATCCTTTCTTCCTCCCCAAGTCATTCTCTTATCTTGTTCCATCTCCTTCTCTAGAGAGCCAAAAGGATAATGGTGCAAGCTCCGTAGCTTCGAGACAAGAAGAAGACGAGGAAGGCCATCGCAAGGGAAAGGCAGCCCTCTCATCGGATTCTTGATCGAACAATCAAGAACGCGGATTGGAGGCGTACACTAACATAGGTAACGGATCTTCGACTCCCTCTTGCTGTTGGTATTCTCATCGTTCCCAGATGATCCATGCAATTAATATTGCTTCCCTTATCTATATAGATATTTCTTATCTCTCGTATCAAGTAGAGAATGAGGTTGTTCGCCTATGCTCGCTCATCCATCTTTTATTCTACATCTTGCAAGGGTTGTGTAGGCACTGGCTGTTTATATATATTGAACATGGATAGAAATCTTGTTGTAAGGCTTTTTATATCATAGCATTTGATGCGATCACGACTGGATTTCAATCTTGTTTAGATAACAAGCCTCGTGAATAATCTCATGGAAAAAAAATGGATTGTCGATCACTTAATCGTCCATTTGTAAAGGCCTGAACTTAGTCGTCAATTGGTAAAGGTCTTGGACTTATGATTCTGTGTGTATTAACAAAGATACTTTGAAACATTAAGTCCGCAAATGGTCTGTTGGGCACTGTTTTTAGTTTGGATGGAACGGATCTATGTTTGGCTCTGTCATTGCTTTCTTTTTATCGGAATTTTATAGTAGATCAAATTGTCAAGCAAGCTTTTACTTATTCTAGTATTTTGTATATGGAGAGTTCTTTTGTTATTAAACAAATTCAAAGTTAAAAATCCTAAGCTCCTCCAATTTATAGATATTAGTTCTAAAAAAAATGAAAACAAAACACACACGTGTATTATCTTTTGAACAAAATGGAATTTGTTGGAAACTCATGTGCGAGTTTGACTGCCATATATAATGAGATATTCTATTCAGAATTAATTGAGAATTTTGGTTATTAACGTTTTTCCTCATACTATATGATATTATGATTTTCATCCTTAAACCTCCTTACCTCGGATACGGTTGTAATGTGTATATGATATGCCCTTTTCGGTGTGTCAACTTTTACTCAAAATCTATATTGCAGCTCTGATATATATAATACTTGACCGTTCATTTTCTTGTTACAACAAACATTTATTTTTAGGAAATACTATACTTATGTTCAACGTGGGTTGTTACCAAACATTTCTAAATCCTAAGTACATGCACTAGGTAACACCCTCGTAACTTTATTTCGTATGGATAACTTGTAGGTAGGATGTGTACTATGTTACAAGTTTATTTACTATTATTTTAATTATTAATCTGAACCTGTTTTGTTTTTGTTCTCTTTTTTTGTATTTATTTAATTTGACGGTGTAAGTTCATGTTCACCTGTTTAAATGTCGCGTGTGGTATAGAAGAAGGATGTTCTAATCGGCGATGGAAACGGTAAACATCAGGAAAAATTATGGTTGGTGCAAACATTGTATTGGGTGATCCTTGTATGACAACTGAATGTGAATCATCAACGGTTTTGGACCGTAATATGGGATACTTGCTAGTATGCCACGATAAAGGAATATGAACTGGAGATATGTTGTATTAAATTGTGGTTTTGGTTTAACTAGACTAATGATTGATTCTATGGTAGATTATTTTGCGTAAGGTATAATGATGCATGGATGAACATGAATGATAATTACTACAAGGTGAGTGCGCACCCTTGTAGTCCGGTCGAGCCGACAGTGGGTCACCTCCACTCGAGGGGCATCATAGAGTGGGGTGGTGGTATGTACTCTGGTGGAATTGAGGTGGATGCATGCGTGCATTACACCATACGGATCCGTTTTTGTTGCAATTGTTAGGGAGCGAGCGAGACTCCTCCGGCAGACTCGGTCGACGGCGTTACGACTCATCGGGCATGTATGCCCCGTCTCGAGTATCAGAGTACTACCGACTAGACCAGCTGAAGGATCGCGCTTACGCACAGGTTTTAGGTTGCACTATAAATGGAGCGTTGCAGGCTTCATTTCTAGTGAAACCTTTCTCCTTTGACGGGCGAGTCCGGGATAAGTAACTAAAAATATGAATATAGATATGTCAAAGAATTGGTTTAGATTGTGTACGTATTAAAGGCCTAGAATATAAGTGATTGTATGATGCTAGATGCTTTTAGAATGTTCTCTTCTAAACTTGTTAAGTTACTGCATTTGCATTGCCTACCTATACTCTCTTGATTTATAATTTATTTTATCCTTACTGAGTCAGTTGACTCATGAGTTACATTATTTGGAAATCCAATAGGAAGTGTAGGGCAAGAGACAGAGGCTCATATCTTTGGTGGTGCATCTGCAGGACGTGGTTAAGGTTGAGGACTAGCTTCTTAGTAGTTGTTGCTATCTTTCATTTCCAAGTATTTATGATGTAATAAAGAGACTCTGAGGATTTATTGCTATTCCTAGGTGGACCTTGGTTATCAATGATAACTTAGATTTTCTTTCCTATGTTTTTTTGTAGAAATGGTATATCATGCAGGTTGTTTATGACTGTTGTTGGGTAATAATGTGAGTGGGTGTTGAGATGCGCTCCCATCGAGGTGGGGCGTTTCATCGAATCTGTTTAATCTTCCTATCGGTTTGGTTCTCAACCAAAGCCTTAATTCTTTGAACTTTTCAAAGGTTTCAGATTTATGACGTAATAGGAAGATAAACCCGTATCGCGAATGGTCAGCAATAAACGTCAGATAATATCGATATCCATTTCGAGTCACGGTACTGAAGGGACCGCATACATCTGTATGTTTTAGGTCAATAATACCTTCGCATCTTGTAACCTTGTTACGGAAAGACATCCTGGTCATTTTTCCTTGAATGCAATTCTTGCAAGTACGCAAAGGTTGAGCCTGTAGAAAATCTAAAGGTCCATCCTTAATTAATCTACTGTTCTTATCAACAGACATATGACCAAGCCTTTGATGCCAAATCTCATTTGAAAGATTTTCATCCTCCCTGGATCTTTTAGGGTTTCTATTAGTGTTTGTAACATTCATAACACATTTATCAATGCACAATTCATAGAGTCCTCCAGAAGTCAAAATACCATCTGCAATATATTTATCATAACGGTTTATGACTAATTTATTACAGAACAGGAACGAATATCCACTTCTAACTAGCTTAGATACAGATATTAAATTCCTTCTGACTTCACGTACATAAAGACACTCTTTAAGTACTAGGACTCTACCAATAGATAATGATAGCCGGCAAGTCCCGACGGCGACTGCTGCAACACTTACATCAGATCCCATCTGGATGACTATCTCCCCTTCTTCAATTTTTTTAGTTTCCTAAAACAAATACAACAAATTGCATACATGAACAGAAGCACCAGAATAAACAACCCAACTTCCTTCTTGTCCAACGAGAAAGCTGGTTTCAATGATAAAAGTAGATTTCATACCTGTTGGGGCTTTACCTTTGTCGACCGACTTCTGGTAATCCGGACAATTACGCCTTCAGTGCCCCGGCTTTTTGTAGTGATGACAGACGTCAGTTTTCTTCGACGCCATTAGAGTGGATGCATTGGAAGATGAGCCAACACTTTGTCCCTTCTTTCTTTCTCTTCTGGGTCGGGCCCTTCCGAGAACCATACTTCCGATCGTGCTTCCCTTTGACCTGTGCAACCATTGCAGTGCCAGAGGGACCATCTTTCTTCATTACGTCTTTTGCAGACTTTAATGCAGCTAGAAGCCCATCATTTGTCAATTCCAACTTATTCATGTGAAATGACACCACAAAGTTATTAAAAGATTTGGGCAGTGACAGCAGAATGAAATCAGATTGCATGTCTGCATCCATCGTGGATCCAGAGTCTCCAGCTCCGACAAGTACCCAAACATTTTGAGTACATGTTCACGGACCGAGGTCCCTTCCTGCATTTTGCAGCGAACAAGTTCTTTCATAACATTGTACCGTTGGGTACGGTTAATGTCACCAAACATATCCTTTAGATTCTGCATGATCTCCTGGCAAGTACTCATCTCCACATGTTGTTTCTGAAGAACATTGCAGAGAGAACCCAAGATGTAGCATCTAGCCAAGACATGATCCTCATCATACTAGTCATTGTATGCTTTATCTTCCTTAGATTTAGGGTTTTCAAGCTTGTCTTCAGAGAGCACATAGCTGATGCGCTCCTTCGAGAGTACAAGCTCCAATTTACGGATCCAATCTAAGTAATTTGGTCCGGTCAATTGGTTGACCTCTAGAAGCCTGCTCAGTGGGTTCATGGACTTCATTATCCGAAATTGAGAATGCACTATATTAGAATATAATAATCATATATTCAATTCAGTTTTATTTGATCAAGGCATTTTAAATCAAATTAGTCTTGCTATGTCAACTATGAAAGTTTATTCCCTTATTCACTTTCAAAGTAGGAGATATACTTACCGCTATATCTCAAGCAAGAACTGGGATCTCCTCTTTATCTTTGTTACATCCCAATAATATGAGAAACTGCAACTCCAATAAAGAGAAGTGGGAACACATTCCGCCTTGCAAGTCCAACTTGCATTTTCCAATTCGGTCTTTAATACCCAGGCCCACCACCCCTAAGATGATGTTGACCTGTCATTAATTGAACCAACCGTCAACAGGATTAGAACTCGCTATGCGCAATCCAATATCGCCCTAATAATATGAGGATCCGATATTGGGGTCACTACGCATACGGCCTTACTCATTCGAGAAGCAAAGAGACCGATCCAGATGCGCTTGTATATAGGATCTGTCACTTCGTACAGGCGTCTCCTATATAAAATCCCCGGCGACGGAAACCCTTCGCCTTGACGGGAGACCATGGATGTGACTTATGTGATCCTCCACCTCTTATTCAAATTTAATTAATGATCATGAATCACATTCACATAATTAATTCTTCCAAGGGAATTATCAACTCTAATCATATTAGAGTATTTTAATTGGACATAATTAACTTAATCATATTAAATTAATTATCAATCCAATTTAATCAATCAAACATGATTGTTATGCTTGAATATATATGGTATTGTTCTTAAAGTACGTATTAATTCGTATTTTAATAATTAGAAAAATACAACTTAATTCCTCGGACATTATCCCGGCCCCACCCGTTGTCATGGCCAGTGCAGGCGAGAGTGGGACGGACCACATACGTTGCAACCCATTATCCCGGCGATCTCCGACTAGTCACCATATTCGCCTCGAGAAAGGATAATGCCAAATTGATTAATTTGTACTTGAGATGATCATCGGTTCTTCTACCGAAATTATACCATATAGTAATCAAAACAATTTTTTATTATAAGGGAATTTGCTAGACAAATTCCTAATCCTATTCATGCAAGAAGTTTGATGATTGTGTTTCCAATTATGATCTAGATCAAATCTAATCAATTAATTGGTTGAGGCCAAGTCAATTAGGGAAATAATCATCTTCCTATATTTCTCAAATATTTTCCATAATTATTTATTGAAATTAACAATTAATTTCATTAATTGACAATCACATGGTTCTTGATTAGGAATGTAATTTCAGCAGTGACCCCTACTTATTAAAATTAGTATATCTCAATCATATTAAATCTAAATTAGACAAAATCAATTTTAATGGATTGCTAATTTGATTTAGGACAGAACCCAAGTGATGTTTTACGAATTTCGAGGCAAGTGTAAACAGTAATTAACATTTTAATCACGTTCAGATCTACAGTTCCCGCAACAGTGCATACATGTTCATTAAAACAACCATATCTCGAGCATACGAAATCCGATTTACGCAAACTCAGATCCTATGGTTTCTTTATTTAATGAGGAACAAAATCTATATTAAATTCGTGTTTAAACAATTTAAACAGTGCCTAATTTATTTACTAAACAGATCTGCGAAATCAAATGCGATGAAAACTTTTGCGATCTTAACGAAACCAAGTCGTCCTCGGTTAGCGAATCATATTCGAAACCATCGATCTAAGGCTCTGATACCACTTGATGGATATGGAGAAATCCTCAAGCGCATCACGGAAGCGTGATCGTCGTATCAGATACGACGGAGACGCCTAGCCGTACTAGTTGTTCGGTGCAGCGGAATTTAAAAAATTTGTTCGCTGAAATCACATGATCCAAGAACAATTCTCGGATCGTTTCATCTATAACCACAACAAGTATAATGCAATACCTCTTGAAGCGTGGTTGATCGAGCCTCTAAGAGAAGAGATCTCCTGTCTTAAGTCCGATTGTCGGAGAGATTGCTTGCGAGCACGGGGATGAACCGCGTAGTCCTCGCAATCCAAGAAGTTGATCCAAGCACGGTTGCTCCTGATCTCTTCGCATGAGATCGAACGTCTCCTTCGTGAGCGAAGCACTCCAAGTAGATGGAGAACCGCAGAGCGTCGAAGCGACAGCACGATGGCGCGGGTGTCGACGATTCTCTCCACCAAGGTATGGTGGACGGCCACCAAGAAGAGAGGGAGAGAGGGCTGTCGAGTATGGAGAAAGAGAGAGGGAGAGATGTGTGCTACAATAGCATGTAAATAGAGAGCATGGTATGCCTCTCTATTTATAGGGTTTTGGGATCCAAGGATCTCAATCCATGGGACATATAAAATAAATGGATGAGATTGATTTATGTGAATCCAATGGTCAAGATTGTTGTTGGTAAAAGCCAACAACTTGTGATTTAATTTTGATTAAATATATTTGATAAATCAAATATATATTAATACCAAATTAAATCAATCAAATAAGGAGTGAAAATACAAAGGAGATCAACCTTCCCCATTAGAGGGAGTGGACAGCCACCAATTCCATAAAGGAATTGGTGCCGCCACCGCCTTCCCATATGGGGAGGGCAATCTCATGGATTCCCATGAGATTGCACATCTCCTTGATTTTCTCTCTACTTATTTCCAACAACTATTTGTTTGGATTTTTATTCACCAAAATAATTCTCAATTAATTTTGGGAATATTGCAATCTTAACATTGGAAAATTGTGAATCACATTCACAACCCAAAACAAAATATAATTTACATTTTCAATTAATTAGACAATGTGTATCCAATACACATTAACAATTAATCTACAAAAAATATTATAATTAGCTCTCTAATACATTATAAATCACATTTATAATATATTATGAATAATTGGATATTACTATCCACATTATTCTTATCCATAATAATTAAATCACATTTAATTATATTGGATACTTCCTCATACATCATGATAATTAAATCACATTTAATTATCAATTTCTCATTGCTTAGATCTTATGGAATTACTCTTGAACCATTCAAGAACAATGCTATTTCTCCTCAGATACTTGGAGATAAGGACAGGGCGATTGTATTGTTCCACGTATAGTGACTTGGATATTGAGATCACATCTCAAATCCAGATCCCATGGACCTCTCATAGATTCTTGATTAAATCAAGACCGTAAACCTAATCTTCTCATTGCATCTGAATCTCATTCAGATCAATGTCCACTATATGGACTAAGATTAGGTCACTTCTCTAATGAAAGGAGTCACTAAAATCCAGACCTGTTTCATCACTCCCTCTGAATGGAAGGTCATGGTTATACAATCGTTTATGATCAAATCACCCTTCAGGTATTCCTAATACCTGTACATCCTGCATACTGGAAGATTCATGATCATCCCGAAGATATAGATCACTTTTACACTGTCATCTTCAGGGTTTGATCACTAAATTTCTCAATCTTGGTTCTTGGGATTTGGTACAGATCATATGCTTTCACAAAGCATATATCTTACCTTCATATTCATATCATGCTTCTAAAGCATGATGACCATGCATGGAATTTGGTCAGTCCCAATACCTCATGAGTGAGCTCATGTCTCCCGGTTCACAAGTGAACCTGTATGATCCCTTTGAGAGATCATATTACTCATATGCCCTTACATGCACACCAGCTCGTCGGTATATAGACCTTGGTTAGATCATCAATATTGGTCTGCAAAATGTACATACTCAGACATATAATAATACATCTATCTCTGGTCAGAGGATGTTTGCCTATGATGTGACAGTATTCATCATAGGTCTTTGGTTATCTCGATCTCGTTAAGTCAACTCATTGACTCAACTAATCTGATACCTTCGAATCACTATTACCATGTAGAGGACCTACATCAAAAGGTCGATCAGATATCAACCTAATGAGATAGGATTACCATCTCCTACTCAGACTAGAGACCACTACTTGTCAATCATTGATGATGCTTGATGAGTCATCTATCTAACTCCTTAGATATTCATCCAAGCATCAACCTCTATGATTCAATCAATGAATCAACAGCTGCATGATTATCAAGTTGGCCATGGTACATAACCCTCATTGTATAGAGGGACCTTATAGTGCATTCATTCATTCAATAACAGAAAGGGAGTGAAACATAATCAATAACTTTTATTGATAATTCATTAATTACAATAATATTTGTTATAGGAATGGTTCTCCTCGGGCTCACATTGCTAACATACCTAGCTACAACGAACGACACAACACTAATTTTGATCATTAATTTGATTAAATTAACAAGGGCAGTACGCGTCTCTTCAAAATGGTGCCGCTGCCGGAAAGGCACGGCTTAGGTTAATTTCTAGTTAATTTTTGAGTGTTTGATTTTCCATCCTCAGGTAGTCTGATTCCCGGTTTTCTTGTTAATATTTTTCTGTCATCTAATTTTGAGTATTTTATATCGTCCTTTATCTGACCTCTTTTTTTTTTGTACGAGGAATACGAGGAGTCGAAGACACTTCGAGGACTTGCATTTTTTAACTTTTTGAGTGATTGTGAGGACTTGTAAATTTTTCTTATTTTTGCATTATTTCCAGCGGTTCCCATTTGGGTTCTCGCGTGTGTAAAAATAGTGGAAACATGTCCCCGTGTACTGTGTGGATTGAATTTTTAGACTAGGCTTGCACTAGCAGCTCCTTAAGACACTCTAGGATTTGCTTGTGCTCGTAATTCTTTGGGACCACACATCACACATAAAAGACACACTTAGACCACAGATCTAGTCAAATCAAATCAATGCTTCACTCGCTAATAGAACTACCTATCTAGGAGCGGATTTTGTCGTCTGCATTTGCATATAGTATAAAAGATTCTAATTCTATTCTGCATCCTGCATAAAAGCAAAGGGATCACTGTAAGTATTCTACACTCAGCATAAGCATCATTGATTTATCGCGCATCGGCTTTTCTCGACTCCTCTCTCTTGCTTTTTTAAAACTTAAGTAAAAAGGATATTTGGACTTGACGATAGGTGTGTTGTGTGGATTGGACTTAATCAGTGATAACTTAACTTAAAACCAGGACTGCTAAACATTATCGACCAAAAAATCAATAAAATCGGAATTTCTGCTTGTGGGAGATTAACCCCTGACCTTGTTTTCAGGATGAGTAAGGCTACTTGAGTGTGTGTGAACACCATAAGGTAGAGCCCAAATCCCTGCCTTCGATATCATGTACCAACTAATCCTATAAAATATCACGAGTTGAATTATTCAGGTTCATTGACTAGTACCAAGCAGCCTCCGCCTGTTCACAAGTAGATAGGAGTGAACCAGCGGTACTTCGTGACAAGTTGCTAGTAACCCCCCAGGTGAAGTTCAAGCATTGTCAACCTCCGCCTGCTTGCAGGTAGATAGGGGCAGGTCTTTGAATCCATCAACTTGGGATAGGAGTGAAGAAAAGAAGTAAGCAGGTATCTTAGGCGATAGGTTAAACAGGGGAGACGCATCCAGCTTTTAGCCGACTCCCCTATAGGTCGCGTAACCTTTGCTACTTGTTTGAAAATTCACACTTAAAATCAACCAGACTAATAGGACTCGGTTTCGGGTGCTTCACCGTGTTGAGTGTGAACTCGGGGTTTGCTCTTACGTTTGTCTTTGTGTCTGTCCGTGTGTGTTATCCTTTGTAATTGCACGTTCTCTACCTCAATCTTCTTACATTCATCATTTCCTCCTCAAGATGTCGGGATATAGGTCCCCATACCCTGAGACATCTGGTCATTTCTCCTCGACCATATACCGATCATCTTCGCATTCTCCTTCTTCCATGTATCCTCCGCCACACACGAGAGACCCTTACCCTTGGTTGGTTCCACCTCAACCCGATTATGAAGTCAAAACTTCGACTGACTTCTCCCTTTCTTCGCATTATTCACCTACTCCATATTCTAACATGTCGGATCCACTTCCATCTTGTGCTGACTGTCCTTATTCCCCAGAGCTTGCAGGAATCAAAGAATTGAATGAAGAGAAAGCCATTGCTGAGACAGATGATTGGCAAAATTATATGCCCCAACATACTTCAATCTCACCTCAAGTAGGGACCAGACAACAATTTACATATAAACATCCCAACTTGACCTTATGGCATAACATGGTCGATCGAACATACCAAATGGAGAGGCAGGCACATCATGATTTCCCAGACTTGATTGACTTTAGTGATCAAGCTTCCATTAACCAGCCTTCATTCAGAGAGCCTATACATTCACAGGAGTGGACTCATGAGCTAGACTCACCAGTCCCCCATTCATTGACTCCATCATATGAGGCTCCGACCAATATTTGCCATTTGGATAGTCCATACTCGACCCAGCATTACATGCCAGAGTCTAGGTATGTTGAGTATGAGACCCCAATATCTCAGCAGTATCCTCCAATTAAGCAGAACTCTCCCATGATTTGTCATGAGAACATTTTGGAGGATAACATTTCCATACTTATTGAGAACAATGAATCATTTGGTAACAAGTTGAGAGATGTCACCGGCATATTGCACTCAATTTCGGCCAGCCTGAGTATGAAAGTGGAGAAGGAAGTAAGTAGATCTGATGTTGAAAATCGACGAGCATTACGGAATCCATACCTTTTATATAGCTGGAGTCCATTCTACCTCCCTCTTCTACTAACCACTTACCCTCCAATCCAGAGTATGATCATTCATCCACCAAAAATACCAAAAAAATTGAAAAACCAAAAACCCACATAAAAATTGAAAATGAAAATGACCTAAAAAATTTGGATCCTACCCTAATGGAAGCACTCGATGAAGAACTGATTTTTAGTTTTCTCTTAATAAAGTCCATAGATCACTTTCACGACCTCAAACGATTTGTGAGAAGTAAATTGATGCCAAAGAGGTCGGGCAATAGGAGGACAAGGACTGAAAGATACATAATGTATATGGCCACCTCCTTGGTGATGGGGAGAAAGACCAAAAGCCGTAGAGTGAAGCGATTGCCCTGAGTTGAATGTGAAATCAAAGACACTATCTTTACCCATGCAAGAATCGATGATGATTCCCCGATAAATATCCTCCTGGCCTCTGTGTTTGACAAGCTCAAACTCAGGCCAATCAGAAAGTCAAGAGAGATTGTTCAGCTGGCTGATCGATCTATCAAATGGTCAAGAGGAAACATTTCAGTCATCGTTACTTTCCAAGGTGTCTACTCCAGGTGGACTTCACAGCCATTGACATTAAGCACCAAGGAGAGTTCTCCCAGTCTCCGATTATTCTCGGGAAGCCGTTCTTAGCCTTGGCTAAGGCGACTATAGATTGCAAGACTCGGGAAATCGATTTTATAGCATTGGGAACGCTTCGACCTCATCCATTATTTGATACACTTTACTCTGAGGTGATCCGCACATCCGCTGACAGTCGTGACCATCGAGAGGTAGATGAGTCCCACCTCTCTGCTACACCTGAGAGACCGACTGTCCGGACGACCATTGGTTCAGAGACTCCCCACAACTCCACTTCATCAACTGCTTGCACCACCACCGTGACAGCTTCTAAGGAGGACTAATGACCAGAAGCTATCATTGAGTCGGATACGACCTTTGTTGATTACATTGACCATTTTTATGATCCGACATAAGAGCCCAATAATGTCAAGCCAACTGAGATCACTAGCACCTTCTCGAGAAGTGTGGTGACCCTTCAGGAATATTACAATCTATATTATGACTCGTCTGATGAGGAACCCATGATCAGCACTACACCACGTCCTGGACCTTCAAAGGAAACAATCAAGACTAAATTGACTCCACATAAAAATACGGTTGCTCCCTCTTCTAGTCGGCTATCTAGTGAGAGGAAATTGAGAATTGATTCCTCGAGGTGTTCCTCTGAACCTCTCAAGGCACGTCTCTCTCATCTCCCTCTTAATGATTCAGGTTCTAGAAAATCGACTAAGAAAATTTCCTTCAACATTCCGGAGAAGGAATTTTATGAGGAGTCCTCATCTGGTTTGGATAAGTGATTTATATGAGTGAGCTCAGTTCGGTTGTTCTTAAGCCGTATCTAAGCAAGCAGTCGTGAGTCGACCCTCGTTGGACGACCCTTCACCTCACTACTATTCATCTGAGGACGATTCCGACAGCGACACACTTTTATATTCCTTACGTCCTCGCTCCCGCAAGAAGGTTTGTCACAAACCTTCTTGATCCTTGTATATTCTCACTCCTTCTTATATATATTTTTCCTCCCTCCCCAGTGATTCAAATTACTCGCCCCGGCTCCATATCATTTCATTTTATGGCTATACTTAGGATAATCATATCCTAAGTATAGGGGGAGAGTGACCCGAGTCTCTTCACTATTCGCTGTATATTCTCTAGATCTCATCGGTTCTCACACTCACTCTTGTCATATACTTAGGTTGACCAGAGCCTAAGTATAGGGGGGACCGATGCCCGCCATGTATATACTCCTCCATTTCCCCTCTTAACCTCTCCTGCTCCATTTTTGATCTTCTTCTACACTTAGGTTGGCAGAGCCTAAGTATAGGGGGCGGAGCGACTTCTATACTTTTTGTTATTTTAGCTTTCCTACGCTTAGCACGAGCTATGTCTTTTTCCTTGCTTTTCGTGCTCTGAGGACATAGCACACGCTAAGTATAGGGGGTGTGTATATATTACATATATACTTTACCCATAGATCGTACCTTCACATATTTTCACATATTTTATGCAATAATTACGGGTTGATAAAAATGGAGAATTTTTTTTGTAAACTACATGTATACTTGTATAATCTGTATAATGCTCATAAAACACTTGTAACATAGGAGGTATACCATTTGTTTGAAATAAAACACAAAAAAAAACAAAAAAAGCACGAAACAAGAAATAGGCTTCTTATTTACTCTTGTGTATCATCCTTGCATTCAAAAAAAGAGCCTTGCATTTCATTCATCTACATAGCATGTCATCTGCATCTCATCTACATATCTTGCATATGCAAGGTGAAAAGCTAGTGGGTTATGAACCAAGTTATGAGTAGATATTGAGGAGGGACTTGATTTGACCTTAATCCACCTAATTTCAGAGGAACCTTATAGGAACTGTAGTTAAGATTTTTCAAGGTCAAGTGACTTAAATCTTTGAGTCTGCATGTCTATGTTCACATGTCATCTTGATCAATGTAGGTAGAATATTTCGTGCACACGCGTGATTCTTGTAGATAATGACCTAACTTGGACAAGCACCATGCACATAGCTCTTCATTGATGAGGTGGTGAGGAGGTAGAATCCTTTAGCTTGGAGTAGCACACGGGTGGAAACATCCGTCCTCCTCTAGGGAGGGTAGTGCATCTCAACCTAGTCTGGTGGTGTTGACATCTAAGGACGGGATGCTGTGGGTTGCAATAATGCTTCAAAATAGGGATAGTCTATTGGCTCAAGAGGAAAAATTCCTAATGTACATGCTGCACCTTGTATATAGTTCAAAAAAAGGAAAAAAAAAAGAAAAAATGCAAGAGCTCAAAAAAAATAGACAGGCCAGATAGAAAATGAAATACCTGTCGGAGTATGTATATTAGCAAGAAGTCTGCAGCTGGATGACTTGGTTACACTATTCAGGCATCCCCGGATAGGTAGCTACACTGGCTACCGTCCATTCTTTCTCCACCACCTCCTCTTGAGCTGGTCACAGTTAAACTTAGAAGGGAATACCCCACTCCTCGAGAAAAGAGTTACTGGACCGGGGAACTAGAGTTACCTTGTTAGAGGAGGCTGGTTCTGAGCCATTTCTGATGTGGAGAGCTATTTTTCACTTACACACTATAAGTAAGAATCATAGTCATCAGAAATTTGTGTTTGAGGCTTTGTTATGACCTGACTATTGAGGAGTCTTGAATAGAAGACTTGTGGAACTTGAAGTCTGTTAGGTCTTAAGTTCAAGTCCCAATGAGGTTCTGCCACACAATTAATCCAAAGGTCGAGTCAAGCTCCATTTTCAACTTTTGTTCATGACCTTGGTATGGAACCCAAAATCATTTCACTCTTGCATTTCATTCTAGTTGCTCGGGGACGAGCAAGGTTTAAGTATAGGGGATTGATGAATCTGCAATTCATCACTCTTAAAGTTGAAAATAGAGTCTTCTTCCCGAGTATTTAGCAGCATATTTCCCTTTATCTTTCATAATTAGCATACATACATGCATACATAATACATGCATTTTAGCATCCATATGTGCATTGAATAAGAAGCCAAATTCACTTGTAAATATTCACATGCATATTAGCTAAAATACCCTATATGTATGTATTTTATACTACCTCCAAAGACAATAAAACTGACCCTATTCTGTGTATATTACTAATTAATAATATAAGGAAAAGGCCAAAAATTCCTAGCTTGTAAAATACCCAATAAAAATTCCAAACCCTGTTGGAGACCCCAGACCTTAGAATGCAATATCTACCTCATACTACCTCCGATCTAGGTCCACTCACTTTCAGATTAATACACATTCAGAGACCTTCAAAATGAGACCAATTTCATTTAAATCAGAGCTTGTATGTAAAACTTGGGTTTTTGGGCCTCTTTGTGCACTATATGTATGTATATTTGTACCCTTGTATTTTTGTATCTTATTTGACCTCATCTCCGTTTTTGTGTCAACATGAAACTTGTAGATCTCATCGAGATCTACAACTTTCATATTTTGAGTTTTTCCAAATTCAGCCTCCTTCTCTCTCTTATTCACCATTCTCTTTTCGCCATTCAGAACAGGCTACGTGGTGCCCTTTGATTGCGCCACACGGCCCGCTCCATTGCGCGCCACGCGCCTTCCATCATAACCCTTCGATCTCGCCCCTCTGATCTAATCCCAGCCGCCCCATAGCGCCTGAGTCACCGCCGTTGGATCACGAGATCCAACGGCAGAGATGTCATCTTCTACCTCCCGCAGCTCCCGCACCCACGTCGTCCATGTTGCGCGCAAGCTGCCCCCTTTCTATTTTCTGCCTCACTCCAACCATCCTCTCCACCCTCTACCACCTCCACCATGTAGCCCACTCTACCCTCATCCTCGCCGACCTCTTCAATCGCCATGAACTTCAACCACGTCGCCCCACGACCTCCACCAACATCGTCTTCCATCATCTGTCACCGCAACCTTTCCCTATAAATACTCCGCCCCCGTCGAACTCCAGCCCCATCCATCATTACAGAGAGAAAACCCAAGATTGACTCCACCTATTAGTGACAATAATTAGGTCAGAATTCAAGCAAAGATAGATATTCTTCTCCGGCAAGATCCACAGTCAACCCCGTCGTGCCGCAGTCCCTCCCGTGAGATGCACGAGCTCAGGAACCCTACCGGCCTTCGAGCGACGACCACGAGCTCAACTCCGAGCTCCAATCCCCAGGTAGAACCCTCCATTCCCCCTCCGATCTCCATCTCTATTTTCTTTATTTTTCTCGAAATTTATTCATTGCCTCCTACCACTCTCACGTCCATCTGATCATCCACCGAGCTCCGCCATGGAGCTCTGACCCTCGCGTGCCATTCCATCTCCTTCGACGACACACTGCACCTCACTCTGACCAAAGCTCTGCCACCTAGGCGGAGCAGCACCACCGGACCATCTTCATTGCACCACAGGCCTCCCTCCGCACTAGCCTTCACCCTACAAACACTTTGCATGCCTCGGATATTGAGCTAACCACTACAGGTACACTCTCAGTGATTGGCCGGAAGCTTCATCACACTATCTTTGAGCTTCCTCGCTGTCGGCTTCCAGGCCGCTCTAGCCTCAGCTGAGTCCCCCGAACGCTCTGCCACACCTCCACGACCTTTTCGAGCTGCACAAGAGCCTCTTGCACCTTTCACCGATGACAAGAGGAGAAGGCGGAGCCAGGAGGGCTACGCCGGAGCATAGGTACCTCAGCTGCAGGAGGCGGCGGATTGTTTGAGCATGAAGCACAATAGCTATCTGATCCCCTTGATCGGACAATTCTAAGAAAGCCACGTCGCCATCAACCCACCACCGTTGGATCAGGAGGATCCCACGCTCACGATCACGCCACATCGCCGCTTCCCCGATCTCCAGATGCTGTTGGATTCATCCTGATCTAACGGTCCTCGATCGTCAATGTCTTCATCTCAGGAGCCATCAGTAGCTGTTGGATCGCCACGATCGAATGCTCTGCATCACGCCACATCGTCGGCCCTCATCCTCTGTTAGATCTCATCCATCTGACGGTCTAGAGAGCACCACGTCGCCTCCTCCGGGCCTCCTCCCCGACCATTAGGCTCGGAGCCCCCAAAGCTCCTCCGAGCCACACCCGAGCCTGCAGCGCACCCGAACCGACCTCCGAGCCTCCGACGTCTCCCGAGCCTGAGACCTAACGTGTTTCTCACGTGCAGTTTAGGCATTTTGTACTGAGGCCCCTGGAGGTTTTGAAAATTACATTTCAGTCCCTACCAGTAGCATCACGTGAGGCGCACGTGTTTCAGTGGGCATTTTGCACACATACCCCCATCAGTATAGGTAATTCCATTTAAGTCCTTGTCAACATCTTTAATTTTTAGCAATTAGATTTTCTGTATTTGCAAATTGGTCCCTCTCTTAGCACGCATATTTAGGTATCATTTAGCTTCATTTTTAAGTTCTAAAAATTGCATTGTGTAGCTCATCTTGTCCTCTTTCGTATGTGACACTTGTCTAATTTTTATGACATCAGTGGATTTTATTATTATTAAATTGGTGAAATTTTCCATATTTTGCTCATTTGATGCCTTTTAATTTGTATTAAATTCTCTGTTGCTCAAAAAATCACCAAAAATTCACATTAGACTTAGGATAATTTAGTTTACATTGTGCCCAAAAATCAACTCATTTGCATGCATCCCGAGGCCTGAATAAATTAATTAGTGATTTCCTTAAAGGTTTTTATCAGTTGTGCCCCTCCGAGATATCACAATTTCAGTTATGCCCCTATCTTTTTGGTAATATCAGTTGTGCCCCTCACTTCTTCACATTCTATCACTTGCGCCCCTTGGGTTAGTTTCCGTCCATTTCTAATATAAACGACCGTTAACTTCAAGGACACAAGTGGAATTGACTAAAAAAATGGACTGAAATGTCCAACTCTTCTTCTTCTTCCTCCCGCATCCTCTTCCTCCCCCTTCTCTTTCTTCTCCCAGCCACCTGCTCCTCCAACGACTCCTCCCGACTGCCCTCGGCCCATCCCTCTGCCCTGAGCTCCTCCTTGGACCTCGTACCTCCGCCTCGGCTCCTCCATGGTCCTCTTGGTCCCCCTCCCCCTGCCCTGTGCCACCCCCTGGGCATCCCCCTCCCCCTGCCCCGCATCGCCCCCTGCTCCCCCTCCCCCTGCCCGTGCCGCCCCCTGGGCCTCCCCCTCCCCTTACCCCGCACCGCCCCCTCCCCTACCGCACACCACCCCTGCTCCCCCTCCCCCTGCCCCATGCTACCCCCCTCTCCCTGCCCCGCACCGCGCCGCACCTTCTCCCCCTCTACCAGCCTCATGCTGCCCCCTGGGCCTCCCCCTGCCCCGCACCACCCCCTCCCCTGCCCCGCGCCGCCCCCTGCTCCCCGCTGCGTTCCGCCCCGAGATCCTCCCTCGCACTCCTCCTCTGTCCCTGATTTTATTCTGACCATAATACCCTTCTAACCACACCATGGTTTGAATAAACCATGGTTATTTTAATTTATGACGGTCAATCTGACGGAAGGGCACAAGTAATAACGGAGAAAGAAGTGAGGGGCAAAACTGATATTACTAAAAAGATAGGGGTATAACTGAAATTGTGATATCTCAGAGGGGAACAACTGATAAAAACCCTTTCCTTAATTGATTTTTAATAGGTCCAATTCACATAGAATTTTAGGTTTATCAATCTTTCTGGATTCAACGTACTTAGATCTATCTAGGATAATTTTTATATCTGGAAATAATGTGATTTGATATTTATTAAAATTGATTTTGCAAAAATCACCTTACATTAATATTTAATTCACAGTAAATTCATAAAGTATCAGGAAATTCCAAAAAAAATTAGTTAGCTTAATTTCATTGCATTACACATTCTGGCCAAGTTTCATAATTTTTGGACTTAGTTTGAGTACTTTTCTGAATTAACTTGTAAACTGGCATGATATTGCATTGTCTTTCTTTTAAATTGCATAAAAATTGTTGAGAAATACCAAAAATATCTTCTAAAAACCCGACCTCTGAAATTCGCTTAAAATTTACCTAAGGAGACAACTGCCTCCCTGAGTTCAGCCTTGGGCTTGCCGAAGTAAAATAAATTTGCCGCTTGTGATTAACTCGACATTAATTAAAAGTGGTTTTTGATTAGTCCGTATTTACCTGACTACAACGAACGACACGACATTAATTTTGATCAAATTTGATTAAATTAACAAGGGTAGTACGCGACTCTTCACTAGGCTATGATCACATGTCGCCTAAGTAGAACATTTAATAACGCACACATGACTCTCACGTACAATGGCTTTACTTGCACCAGCACCTTACACATAGCTCTCTACGAATGAGGTGGTGAGGAGGCCGTTTCCTTTGGCTTGGGGTAGCATACGAGGGTAGTACTTCTAGGCGAAACCTCTCATCTTCTTTTTTGGGAAGGAAGTGCGCCTCAACTTGGTCTGGCGGTGTTGAAATCTAAAGATAGGAGTTGTGGGTTGCAATAATGCTTCAAAAGAGGTGTAGTCTACTGGCTCAAGAGTAAATAGTCCTTATGTATATATGTTGCACCATGTAGATATGTTGTACATATGCACATCAAAAAAATGTGTAAAAGAAAGAAAAACTCCAAAAAAGTGGCGGGTCTGATAGAAAATAAAATACCAGTCAGAGTGTATATAGACAAATAAAGCAAAGCTTTTGTTACCCATTCTCATCTCATGAAGCTTGCAGCGGGAGACTTAGCTACATTGGTTAGGCTCCCAGAGATACGTGGCTACACTGGCCACGGTCTATTCTCGTCTTCCCCCTCTTCTTGAGTCGATTGAACTTGAACTTAGAAGGGAATACCCCGCTCCTTGAGGAAAGAGCTGCCTGACTAGGGCATTAGAGTTACCTTGTTGAGGGAGGTTGTTACCTTGTCATTTTTGAGGTGGGGAGCTACTTATCACTTATACAGTACACGAAAAGATTCACGATCATTACAGTTTGTGTGTGTAGACTTGTTCTGATCTGGATTATCAAGGAGTCGTGACCGTAGATTAGTAGAATTAGAGGATGTTGAGTCTTAAACCTAGATCTAAATAAGGTTCCGAGAAACTAATAATCCAAAGGTCTGACTGAGCTCCGTACTCCAATTTAATGAAGACAAGTTTAATAATCAACCTTGATTCTCCTTCTTTTTTTTTTCTTTCTCTTTTCACTCCTTTTTCGAATAAGTGTTTGCTAAGGGATTAGCAAAGACAAAGTATAGGGGGGTGATGAATCTCTGATACTCACTCTTTATTATTTTATTTTAGCTATTTATCTTGGCAAAGCATCATGTGAATAGGTGTAAATACAATAAGTTAGCATTTGACATGCATTTGTTAACTATACATATTTAGCATGTATTTGTGCAAAAATAAAAGAATAATGGAAAAGAAAAAGGAAGGAGGTGTTTAGAATAAATACAGAGTGACCTGAACCCTAGAGAAGGTCAGGCATTAGCCTGATCGCCAAATAAAACAAGTATAGAGAGATATGGCCTACTCTATATTGTATATATCATTAAATATTTATTTTTGACAAAATAAAAATAACATTTTCTTTTTACCTCCTTGTATATAGTCCTACAAATAAAACAAAAATCAATAAAATAAAATAAAAATTAAAATAAAATCGTCTCCCACTTGTACAAAATACATGTATATATCCTTCACTATCTATCTATTAGGCACTTGTAATCATACTCTAAAAATTATGTTGTAAATAAATAAAATATAAAATTGGGGTATTTTTGTAAAAATAAAAATATAAATAATTGTACAAGAAACATAGTTATATTATTCATGTATATAATACATTATATTGTATAATGATAATTTATTTTTCATAAAAATAAATAATAATCACATAAAAATATTTTGAAAAATAATAAATATTTTTCATTTTATACATTTTTTTATTTTAAAGCCATTTACTATTTTTTATTGAATTTATAAATATTATGTAAAATCCTATTTTCTGATTGGCTGACTGGGATTGTTGACCTTTGGTCAACGGTTCCTCCTTCCCGAGTCAGACCCGGATCCTTTTCGCCGGAGCCCTTTCTCGAAAGTTTCTAGCCCAACTTTTTGCTCCTTTGGCCTCGAGATTTGGACCCGATAATCCTTGTACCTCCGACATCCTCGTGGGTACTTTGGCCGATCTGATTCGCCCTAGGGTTTCGCGATTTCCTCCGATCTTTCTGGACCCCCGGGTGACCTATAAAGCATCTTCTTTCGTCACCACAGTGCAGCAGCTCGTGCCTCACACCTCCCTCCACCCTTAGCCACCTCTGGTTGAGTGGTAGCTTCCAGAGGGACCCTTCGGATCGGAGTTTTGTGGAGCATCCACGTTGCTCAGCCTCGTGGCCGGCGTACGCCGCTACGATAAGCCTCCCGACCTTCCACAGCTTGGTCGAGGCCACTACCTCTCCGACCACATTTGCCTGAAGCAGAGTTCATCTAGAACCTCAGGTACCCCTCATTTCTCTACGTTTTCCTATTCGATCCATTCACTTCATCTCGCACTGCCGCACCTCTGCCTGCTCTGACTAGTGAGCCGGAGCAATCACATATGATCCTATCCGTTCAAATCGACCCATAGCCTCGGCATCCATCTTCCCCCACAGTCTGTCCACCTTTAGGATCGACCATCAGGTTGAGATCGAGGTCCGGATCTCCCCTATCACCTTCACCAGAGATCGAACCCCGCCTCATTGTCGCTTCTTTCCATTTCTGCTCAAATAACCTCAACCGAAGCTTCGCCCCGAGTCGAGGTTTCCTCCACAGGTGTTTGCGCTCACAGGGATTCTAGTTCCAACCTCCAGAGAGTTCGCTGGAGTAGCTCCAGGTCCACCTTCACTGCCATACACATCTGGCAGGTGGCTGCTCCATCAGACTCGTCTGCTCGATGCGGGTGACCTTCACTATCGTGTCGGACCCTTCCGATCACTCACCAGAGCCATGGATCCCTTACGAGGCACTGGTGAAGTTCGTCGGGCTCCAGTTCCTATAGGCCCCCTCTCCACCATTGGATTGGCCCACCTTTGCCAGATCTGATCCTTGTCGCCAACAGGAGCAACCTTTTGGGGTCGTTAGATCTGACATCTGATGCATCTGAGCCCCACGTCCCCAACATCCCTTGAGGTGTTAGATCTGACACAACAGAAGATCCGCAATGCGCGTGCTCACTCCACCAAAGCTCACCACGCGTCCCCCACACGCACTGCATTTCTTTACATGCAGTTTTTACGCTTTGTTTTCTAGTTTATTAAATAAAGTTGTAGTTTGAACTTTTTGCATATCAGCCCTTATGTTTCCAGTATTTGCACTTCAGTCCTTCGAGTCTGGATTCACGTGCATGCTCACGTGCCTTTGTGATGTTTTTACAAGAATTGTCCTGCTCTTTCCGATGGTTATGTTTTGAATGGAATATTTCCTATATTTTCTTCTTATACCCCTGTGTGTGATTTAGTTAGCATGTGCATGTATTGTGTGGGCTTTTTGTGCTAGTGCCCCTGGACTTTTTTATGTGTTACTGTTTATTCTGGAAACTTTAGGATAATTACAAAAAGGTCCCTACAACATGTGTCCCTTATTTTTAATCAAATAATTATTAAACCAACTCTAAAAATTCCATAAACATTACCATTAGCTCTTGTAATGTGTAGTATTTATGGTAATTTTTGTGACTTGATTTAATTTTATTTGATATCTTTTAAAAAACCATTAAAATGTGTCTGTCTATTTTATAAAATACCAAAAAACATAAAAATATCCTCAAAAATCCCATAAAAATTCATGTGTGTTTGTTTTAGTTTATTTTCACTTTACTACCATTTTTGTTCTATTATATTTTATAAAATCCCT
This sequence comes from Ottelia alismoides, assembly GCA_037367405.1. Taxonomy (NCBI): domain Eukaryota; kingdom Viridiplantae; phylum Streptophyta; class Magnoliopsida; order Alismatales; family Hydrocharitaceae; genus Ottelia; species Ottelia alismoides. The sequence continues at coordinate 219,889 of JAZKJV010000371.1, read as the reverse complement.
AAAAATCAAAAAAGATTAGAAACCTTATAAAAATCATTAAAAATTTGAAAAAAATAAAAAACAATGAGATTTCAGTTTCTATAGTTAGATTTAGTTACTCTTCCATAAAAATCATAACTAGGACAATTGAGCACTTTTGATATTTTAAATTTTCCCTATAGTCCAGGATGTACATTGCCTTCATGTTTTGTGCTTATTCTATTTTTATAAAATCACATAAATCAGAAAAAGACCACAAAATTACCAAAAACACTTGCATATTTGAAAAATATAAAAAAAAATTATTTCTGAATTTTATGTGTTTTTAGTATCAAAAAAAATTGTGAAAACTTCCTTGTGCCTTAGTTTTTCTTGTTTCTTTGTTTGTTCTTCTTTGTAAAAAATAAAAAAATTGCAAATTAAAAACCACAAAAAGATGCCTTTTATTTTTTGATTCTCGACTACTTCATAGGTTTTACTCAAGCTCCTTTTGTTCGACCATGGTCGTTATACCATGTTAAATAAATAGCGGAAACCTCTACATTGGATTTTGTCCCTGGATTGATTGTTTTAAGTGTGGTCTTGATTGATCATTCTTTGTGACTCGGGTCGCAACGACCCTTAGACATATCTTAACCAGAGTTGCCTAGCGCGTCATCAACATGCATGAATGCTAATTACGCAATATAAGCGATGAAATGCATCTAATTACTCGGGAACAAAGATCTATTTTCAACTTTTATAGTGATGAATCACATATTCATCAACCCTCTATACTTAAACCTTGCTCGCCCTCGAGAAACTAAAATAAAATGCAAGAGTGAAATGATTTTGGGTTCCATACCAAGGTCATGAACAAAAGGTGAAAATGGAGCTTAACTCGATCTTTGTATTAATAATGTTGCGGAACCTTATTGGGGATTGAATTTAAGAACTAACAACCTTTATTTTCCACAAGTCTTCTATTCAGGTCCTCTCAACAGTCAGGTTAGAACAGATCCTCATATGCAAATTCTAATGACTATGAATTTTACTTGTACTGTGTAAGTGTAATATAGATCTCCGCATCAGAAATGACAAAGAAACAATCTCCTCTAACAAGGTAACTCTAATTCTATGGTCTAGCAACTCTTTCGTCGAGGAGCAAGGTATTCGCTTCTAAGTTCAAGTGCAACCAGCTCAAGAAGAGAATGGACAGTGACCAGTGTAGTCACATATCCGTGGAGCTTAACAAGTGTAGCCAAGTCTCCAGCTACAGGCTTTGAAGCTCTTCTTATTTTTCTATACTTGTGTATACACTCCGGCGAACATTTTACTTTTCAATCAGGCATGTCCACTTCTGGAGAGTCTGCTTTTTTCTCTTTTTTCTTATTTTTTTAACACATATACAAAGTGCAGCATGTACATCGGGAGTTTTTCTTCTTGAGCCAGTAGGCTATCCATCTTTTGAAGCTTTGTTGCAACCCACAACATCCCGTCGTTAGACGTCAATGCCACTAGACTAGGTTGAGATGCACTACCCTCCCTAGAGGAGGACGGATGTCTTCACCCGTGTGCTACTCCAAGCCAAAGGATTCTACCTCCTCACCACCTCATCAATGAAGAGCAACGTGCATGGTGCTTTTCCAAGTTAGGTCACTGTCTAAAAGAATCATGCGTGTTTACGAGATATTCTACTTAGACCAATCAAGATTACATATGAACATAAACTTGCGGACTCAAAGAATTAAGTCGCTTGACCTGAAAAATCTTAACTCCAGTTCCTATAAGGTTCCTCTAAAATTGGGTAGATTAAGGTCAAATCAAATCCATCCTTGACTTCGATTCATAACTTGGTTCAGAACCCACTAACTTTTCACTTTGCATATGCTAGATATGCAAATGAGATGCACATGGCATGCTATAGAGATGAATGAAATGCAAGACATTTTTTTAAAAAAAAAAACTGGTATACCTCCTATTTTACAACAAATTCTACAAAAGTATTATTTAGAAGAATTTACAACTTTTTACATAGGTATTATACATATTATACAATATAGTATACAATTATACATGTATTTTACAAAAAAAAATTAATTTTTATCCACCCCGTAATTATTGCATAATATATACAAAAATATGTGAACGTACGAGCTATGGGTAAAGTATATATGTAATATATACACATCCCCTATACTCAATGTGTGTTATGTCCTCATAACATGAGAAGCGAGGAAGAAGGCATAGCTCGTGCTAAGCGTAAAAGAGCTAAAATAACAAAAAGGTAGAGAAGTCACCCCGCCCCCCTATACTTAGGCTCTGGAAGCCTATGTGTAGAAGAAGATCAAAAATGGGGGGCGAGGTTAAGAGGGGAAATAGATGAGTATATATACATGATGGGCATTAGTCCTCCCTATACTTAAGCTCTAGTCAGCCTAAGTCTAGGACATGAGTAAGTGTGAGAACCGATGAGATCTGAAGATGTAGATAGAATGATGAAGAGACTCAGGTCACTCTCTTCCCTCTACATAGGATCTGGTCATCCTAAGCATAGCCATAAAATGAAACAATATGGAGCCGGGGCGAGTGATTCAATCACTGGAGAGGGAGGGAAAGAAAATGTATATAAGTAGGAGTGAGAATATACAGATAGATCGTGATCTGAATCTTTTTGATGTTATTGATGGCGAGAGATCAATGTTGCAAGGTCTCATGTGTGGCTCTATGTGTGTCTTCTGAGTCTTCCTCACGTATGAAAACAATCTCCTTAACATGGAGTAACTGGTCATTTTGTTCGTCAAAGTATTTCAGCAGTTGTCTATTCATAGGGATGTCTGTGCTCCATGAGATCTGAGATCTCTACACATCCATCGTCATGCACAGCACGAACGATAAACCTACCCGTCCACTTGGATTTGAGCTTCCCTTGGAAAACTTTTAGCCTCGCATTGAACAACCATACCTTCTATCCAGGAACAAAGGTCTTTCGTCTGATAAATCTATCATGCCAACACTTTACCTTGTCCTTGTACACCAAATTATTGTCAGATGCTCGGTTTCTGATCTCCATAAGTTCATTCAGATCCATCTCTCTCTCTCTATTTCTACCCTAGGTGTGTGTTCCAATTGACCTTCTTAATTGCCCATATTGATTTGTGCACTAACTCTGCGGGCAAATGGAACGGATTCTCAAATACCATCCTGAATGGGGAGGTTCTTAATGGGGTCTTGTAAGCCGTCCTGTAGGCCCAAAGGACTTGATCCAAGATTTGGGACCAGTCCTTCCTGTCTGGGCAGCCAAGCTTCTGCAATATGGTCTTGACCTCTCTATTCGACACCTCTGTCAGGCCATTGGTGTGTGGGTGGCAAGGACTAGAGACATGATGCTCAATGCCGTAATCCTTCACAATTTTCTTCATGTCTCTATTAACGGAATGGCTACCCCCATCGAAAATCAACATTTTGGGGCCCCCGAACCTAGAAATGATATGATATATGATAAACTTACAAACAGTCCTGCTGTCTGTGGCTCAAGTCGGGATAGCCTACACCCACCTTGATAGGTAATCTACTACAAGAAGGATATACTCAAAACCATGGCTAACAGGGAATGGACCCACGAAGTCAATGCCCCAGGCATCAAAGACATCACAAATGATGACAAGCTGCATCGGCATCTCATCTTTGGAACTAATGGTTCCTCCCATTCTCCGGCATGAAAAGGTGAGAGCATCGCAAAACAGAGTTAGTCAGTATAAGCCACACTACAATACCTTCCATGTGGTCCTCTTCTCGGAGTGGTGTCCTTCTGCCTCCATACTATGGCAAAGAGTAAAGACACTCTGGTATTCCTCCTGAGGAATACACCTCCTCCAGTCACAATCTGATCCTTCAAAGAAAAGGAATGGATCTTCCCATTGTCTTGAATCCGACTTGAGTCGGTCTATGTTGGTCTTGGGACAATATTTGGGAACTTTCTTGGAGACAAGATAGTTCACTATATTGGCATACCATGGGACTGAGTCAATAACAAAAATAAACTCATCAAGGAAAGAGTGGTGTATCATCATATACATCAAGTATCTCGAGACGGGAGAGATGATCAGCTACTGCATTCTTCTTTACAGGTTTATCTCCGATGTCCAAGTCAAACTCCTAGATAATTAAAATCCACCTAAGAAGACACGCCTTCACATCCTTCTTTTCCATGTGGTGTCGTAGTCTTGTACGATCTGTGAACACAATAACCTTGGATCCAATGAGATGAGATCTGAACTTATCCAAGGTAAACACTACTGCAAGCATCTCCTTTTATGTAGTTGTATAGTTATGCTGAGCAGGATCTAAGCACTTTGCTTTCATAGTGTATAGCGAAGGAAATATTCTCCCTTCTCTGTCCTAACACAACCCTAACAGCAAAATCTGAGGCATCCGTCATGATCTCAAAAGGAAGAGACCAATATGGGTCTTGTAGGATCGGGGCATTCATGATCATCCCATGAAGTAACTTAAAGGCATCAAGACATTTGTGATCGATAATAAACTCCATGTCTTTACCTAAAAGCTCAATTAGTAGTCGGACGATCTTTGAAAACTCTTTTGTGAATCTCCTGTAAAATCCAACATGCTCGAGGAACGACCGCAACTATTTTACGTTGGTTGGTGGTTGGAGTCGTCTGATCACATCCATCTTGGTAGGGTCAACCTCCATTCCTCTCTTGGAGATGACATGCCCCAACACAATGCCCTCCGTCACCATGAAGTGACTTTTCTCGTAGGAGGATACTAGATTTACCTCACAACATCGTTTGAGGACTCGATCCAAATTTCTCAGACAAAAATCGAAAGAGTCATCATGGACCGAGAAGTCATCCATGAAGACTTCCATGAATTCACCGACCATCACGGAGAATACAACAATCATGCACCTTTGAAACGTACCGGGAGCATTGCATAACTCAAATGGCATGCACCTGAAAGCATAGGTACCAAAGGGACATGTGAATGTAGTTTTCTCCTGGTCCTCAGGAGCAATAGCAAATTAGTTGTAGCCAGAAAATCCATCTAAGAAGCAGAAGAATTCCTTTCACGCTAATATTTCTAAGATATTATCGATAAATGGTAGGGGAAAATGATCCTTCGTTACAGCATTCAAGCATCTGTAATCCACACAGACACGCCACGACGTGGGTACTCATGTCACACTCTCCTCTCCATCCTCGTTGGTGGTCGTTTGAATTCCCGACTTCTTCGGGACAACATGAATTGGTGCCACCCACTTAGAGTAGAAGATGGGTTAAAAAACCCGCGTCGCACCATTTCTCAATTTCTTTTTCACAACCTCTCATAAATTTGGATTCAACCTGCGCTAGAATTTACGAGAGCGTTTGGCTTCATTCTCAAGATAGATATGATGCAAACATAGAGCAGAATTTATCCGTGGAGATTGGAGATGCTCCAGCCTATCACCTTGCATCTTTTCTCCAACATCTCTAGCAAGCGAGATTCCTACTCCTCGGTTAATTGTGAACTGATGGTGACCCGAAACTTCCTCTCTTGTCTTGTAAGGAAGGCATATTTCAAGGTTGTGGGTAATGGTATGAGCTCAGGTAAAGTGTGGTCATCAAGAAAATCTAGCTCAATCAATTATGGCTCTGTACTGGTAGTGGTTGGATCTATCTCTGAACTAACTGCCACCAACTGACTCAACTCTGGAGTCAGATCGTCAAAAGTATCCAAGAAATTGGCGAAAGGCATGTCTGACTCATTATCCTCATCTTCTGATTATCCTAAAGAGGGAAGGACTGACAGGACCAGCTGAGCCTCTGTGTCATCGAAGATGTAAGGGGATGCACTCTCTATTTGATTTGCACCTCGTTCTTTCCTAAGGATCTTGCAAATTGTCTCATGTACAGGATTATCTCCAGTGGAGAGGGACTCATCGGTGTTGGTTGGGTTCTGTCTCCATGGACCAACGGTGTCTACATGAACACAATCTGCTTCTGACGAAGTGTACTCGGTGCTAGATTCGGAATCTAGCCTCTACCATCGTGTCTGCTTCATCTCTAGTTCCTCATCTCCGTCTTTAGTTTGGAACTTGATTTTCCCGACCTTATAATCAAATAAGACCCCTGCTGACCTCAAGAAGGGCCTACCACGAATGATCTGGGAATCTCTCCAATTTTGAGGGGTCTACATATCAAGGACTGTAAAGTCCACCATGTAATCACGTCCTTCAACATTGATGATAATGTTCCTCAATTCTCTCTTGGACCTCTTAATAGATTTGTTAGCAAACTGGAGCAGGGATCTAGATTTCCTAAGAGGTCCTAGATTTAACCGCTCATAAAGGGTGGTAGGCATCAGATTAATTGAGGATCCATTATCTAAGAGAGTGCGTGCAAATGAAGTGTCATCAACATGACTCACCACATAATGGGCACTCATGTCCCTTCATTTCCTTGGAAACACATTCTTAATGGCGCAAGTAGTGGCTACTGACAAAATGTGTTGCTTAACACGGCTTCTCGTTTTCCTATTGACCCTTGTAGGTGTGCATCTAACCTTGAGGTACTTCTGGAATGCAGGTGTCATATCTACAAACTTATCAAAGGGGATTGTGACCTTGATATATTTGTTGTAAAACTCTGCCATCTCAGGGTCATCTTTTTGGATTTTTTTGGTTTTCTTCTTTCCGACCTTAAGAGCACAAGAGAAAGGATTTATTCAAGATAACTCGGATTCAGAAACTAAAATATTTTCATTCAAATGGGAAACTGAGTTACTACAAGACTAGGACTCTCACTCTTTTTGGAAAGAAATTCTTGAAAGGAAATAGGGGGTGTGTCCTCCTCAGATGGAGGTGTAAGCTCTTCATCAGGCTCGCTTGATTCACTGTTGTGCTCCCCTTTGTCTTTTTGTTCTTTTTGTTTTTCTGATTTTTTTGAGATTTTAGGGGCTGAAAGTGGTGGTGTTGGTGATGCTGCTCCTCTGCCTCCAAGCTCTCCTCAGGTAGAGACTTAGTGGCGTCCTCCTCGTGTTCTCGTGCCCGACCAGGTATGGTTACAGTCCTTCCGCTCGTGAGGGATATATGATTCACATTACCATACGAAAGGATCTCATGTTTAGATAGGAAATAATCTAAATAGTATACATGATCACGTGGTCGTTATTGACTTTGATTCAGGCTATTGGGGTTACCTTGAACCTGCGAGGGAATTGGAGTCTTTGGTGTCATCTGCTGATCCTGGTGGCGTGAGACACGGTTCAGATATGTCCTTATGTCATGGTAATCATTCTACTCTATTGAACCCTATCGATCAAAGTTTGGATGGCCAAGGTGATGGACCCCAAATCACTAGTCGACGGGGTCTGCTACTGCTGACTAGAGGATGAGTGACTCTGCTATCTATATTGGCCCTGTTGGCCCTTCTGATACTGTTGTGGGTGGGACTGTGAGGTGTAAGGTGCTGGGGGCCCTGTTGGCCCGAGTGGAATGTGTGTTGTTGCAGGTGTTGTTGAGGTTGGTATCCTTGTCCTTGTCCGGACTGCATAAAACGTGGTGTGGGGACGGAGCTGGTTTTTTGGTAAGCTAGGAGGGTTCGTGTCACGACCCCGAATCCTGGGCTGTTGGATCCTCCCATATCCGGATCTGATTACATAGTAATAATTTATTCAACAATCACAACTAACATTCAGAAACAAACAGCAATTAAAAATACTCAGAAGGAAGTATTTCAACACTTTTCCATTCCAAAAAATACAGTTCACATGATTCATTGTCCCGCTCAATCATTACATGTACATCAGCTCGAAGGAAATACACAGAAAGATTACTAACTACCTTACAAAGAAAAACTATTGTGGCTGGTTGGATGTCTACTATGTAAGCTGGTTGGATTACTAAAGTCCTTGTGATGGCTCACCGACACTTGTTGGGTTTTCCATAAATCATAGGATAAAAAATAGCGAATGCTAAGTAACGAAGAACAGAAAAACAAACAAATTGTGTAATTTTTCAAAACTTGTTATCACAAAATGTTTCATTCCTTCTCATTAATTTAAGTCCTATGTTCTATTCCACGTCAGGGATTAGTGCAAGGAATCAACTCACCACTATATGGACTCCAAAGCTGTGGACACTTCGGGATTGGAGATTGTGTTGACCTTGGTAAGCTTATGCCGCCGCACGTAGCCTCAATCAATCCTCCAATACTACCCTAATAAGTTCCTCCTCTTTTATTAATTAGGATATCAAACCCTCAGCCTGGCAAATAAAGGAGCCTCGAGGACCCAGTTGTTAAAACCTCAAGCTAACATTTAATCATATAACCTAGCAGCTTTAAATAAATGTTATCGTGACCCAGCCGCTATCCAACAACCCGTGCCTCCACATGACACGACTACATCTTCCATTGTTCAACCCAAAGATATCGGCACCCGGTACCACGCGTTGCAAATTATTTATTTCGTGTGCACTTATCATAACAGGGTAGTTGTGTACCACCTAGGAGGGCCACACCAATACGGGTTCCTTCCGACAAACCTACAGGTTGCGACATGTAGTTATACTCCCAGTCATCCTCAATGTGACACACGATCCTTTTCAGGATCCAACTTAATACACATCAATTCCCATGATGTAATTCTTCTGTTAGGCCTTCAAATTGCATATTCCTTAATATTGAGTATAGGTCCACATATATATTATTTCTTATTATATACACTCATATTTATGCTTATGATAACTCCCAAACCCTATCTTTCCAAGCCATTGCATCAATTTGATGCTTAACCCTTATTTTAGTGGAAATCACAAGGAAACTTTTCATATTATCTCAAAAATAGCTACACTTAAGGTTCTTCATAGCGAAGATCATAAAATCAGGAATTTCAAAATCTCATATGAAAATCAAACAACAAAATGAAGGATTTCGTTACCTAATCGATCTCTCTCCCTCGTATGTCGTGCTTTATCGTGATTCTCTTTCAAAAGGATGATTTATAGCTCCTGAAATGATCGAATTTCATTTTCATATCAAAAACGCTAAGAACGTGCCAATAACGCGAAGAATGAACGAAGAACACGAAGAATGCGATGAACACACGAAGAACACGAAGAACGCGAATAACATATTTTCTCTTGAAATTTCAGCAGAGCTTCCTCTTATACAGGGTGATATTTCTAGAATTCGGTAGAATTTCCCCTTATACTGGGTGATATTTCTAGGAAAATTTCGGCAGAGTTTACCCTTATAGGGAGTGGTATTTTTAGGAAAATTTCGGCAAAGTTTCCTCTTATATTGGGACATATTTCTAAAAAAATAGAAAGAGTTTCCTCTATAAAATCACCGAAAGGAAACAACAAGGAAACTGAACATGAATCGAAAACCTATCTCATGAAGAAACTAAGAGAGGATCATACGTTCCTCCTCCTCATTTTCTTGGCAGCGCTTCGCTAGCACTCCTTCCTCGCCTCCCACTCCTCCTCCCGACTTCTCGACCCTAGCCCTTGGGGTGGTGGTGGTAGTAGAAATCGTAGAGAATGAATGGATAAGGGGTCCATTTATAGGCTCCAGAAAACTTCTAACCATGGTTAGAAAACCATGGTTTAGACCTTAACCACGGTTAGTGGTCCATGGTTTTGGCCAAAACTTATTCGAAACTAAGGGCTTAAGTTAGAACATTTCAGAGGGTTCTACATTCGCTAGTGACACTTAATTAACGCTAATCGTGATTTACTTTCACTAATCACGATTTAACTTTCACGATTTGTGGTTATCTTTTGCTAATTATTGATTAGTGTTCGGTAATGGTCATTAGCAGTTTTCAATCCGTTATTAGTTTCTTTAATCATGACTAATTAGTCTTGATGACAATCATTACGGGTTAATGATATTTTAAACCTCCTTACTTCTCTTTCTTCTGAAAATCATAACAAATCGAAATGAAGTCCAATTCATATGAAATAAATTTCGTTGGTTTCCTCTTGACGAGCCGGATCTTATTGTATTGGATCTAAGAGATACCAAGTTCAAATCTATACAAGTATAACCACCTTAAAGGAAGTCTCGTCCTCTAAACTTATAATGATGGAATAACAAACTTAAATAGGATTGAAACCATAACAACCTTAAAGAGAATGAACGCCATTTAATTTATAAAGAAGATATACAACACACAGTGTTATCACTCAAACAAATACAGGTATTTCTCTCTCATTTCTGCCTCAAGTTCCCATGTGGCTTATTCAAACTCTTAGTTTTGCCACAATACGTTAAATAGAGGCACCTCTTTATTCCTCAACTTCTTGATATCTCTATCTAGTATTTCCATAAGTATTTTTGGTATGTCAACTCTGGCTCAACATGTAAATCATCATAGCTTATCCTATTTTTTTATGCTCTGGATCCCTAATGTACTTTTTCAGATTTTATACATGAAAAACATCATATATTACCGAAAGATGTGGAGGAAGCACAAGTCTATATGCAACTTTTCCAATCCGCTGAATGATTTCAAAGGGACCCATGAACCTGGGTGCCAACTTTCCATGCAAGCCAATCCTCTGAACTCCCTTCATAGGCGATACTTAAAGGAATACAAAGTCACCTATTTCAAACTCAAGATCTTTTCGTTGGCTCCACTATAGCTTTTCTGGCGACTCTGAGTAGTCCATAGTCTTTTTCGAGCAAGCTCTACAACTTCTCGTGTCTCTTGGAGTCTATCTGAATCATAAAGGTTCTTTATCCTGACCTCTTGCCAACATAGAGGAGTAGTACACCTACGTCCATATAGTGCTTCAAATGGTGACATGACAATACTTACATGATAACTATTGTTGTAGGTGAATTATGCAAGAGGCAAATGGTTAATCCATGATCCCTTCCATTCTAAAGCACACGCTCGTAGCATATCCTCTAGTGTCTAAATCGTACATTCTGACTGACCGTCTATTTGTGGATGATATGTTGTGTTCAAGCGTAGTTGTGTAACTAAGGCTTTCATGAAGTTCTCCCAATAATGTGAGGTGAATTGTGAATCTCGATCGGAAACTACTTCCTTTGGAATGCCATGGAGACGAATCACATGTGTAATATATAACTCAACAAATTGGTCTGGAGTAAAAGATAAGATTATTGGAATAAAGTATGCTACCTTGGTCAGACAATCTATTATAACCCATATACTTTCTTTCCCGCATGTCATTTTAAGTAAGCCAGTAACGAAGTCCATGGAAATGCTTTCTTATTTCCATTCAGGTATAGGGAGGGGTTGCAATGATCCTGGTGGCTTTTGGTGTGACTCTTTTACCTGTTGGCAAGTGAGACATGAATTCACAAACTCAGCAACATCTTTCTTCATTCCCGGCCACCAAAAGTATGAATGAAGATCCCTATACATCCTTGTAATTCCTGGATGAATAGATAATCTAGAGCAATGCGCTTCACGTAAGGTGTCTTTCCTCAATTTAGGTGTGCTTGGTACACAAACTCTATGATGGTTATATAGTAACCCATCTTGTATCTGGAATCCCTTTATCTAATTCTGCTATTCTGCTCATGTTGTTGTCTCAAGTCTTTAAGGACTGGATCATCCTCTTGTCCTTTCTTTATTCTATCCTAGATCTCCGGTTTATATCAGTGAGAAATAACTATGGTATCGGCACTACTATCAAATGGTTTCCTTTCGCTTAACGTTGATAGTACACCCCAGAAGTGGATAGCACTCACCAACCCATGTGAATAAGTTCTTCTACTAAGGGCATCTACTACGATGTTCCCCTTACTAGGGTGGTAGGAGATGGTGCAATCATAGTCCTTCAACAGCTCTAGCCACTGTCTCTGTCTCATATTGAGCTCCTTCTGATCAAATAGATATTTCAAACTTTTATGATTAGTGAAGATTTTAACCATAGAGGTAGTGTCTCCATATCTTTAAAGCGAAGGCTAAAACAGCTAGTTCAAGGTCATTTGTCGGGTAGTTTCTCTCATGTGTCCTGAGCTATTGTGATGCATAAGCAACTACCTTACCATGTTGCATAATAACTGCCTCAAGTCCTTCTTTAGATGCATCAGTGTACACTCTAAATCATTCAGTTCCAAAGGGTAGAGTAAGGATAGGTGCAGATATTAGGCATTCTTTCAGTGTCTGAAAACTAGTTTCACATGCATCAGACCATATGAATAGACTTCCTTCTGAGTCAGCCTAGTCATTGGCAATGCTATTCGTGAGAAGTCCTTCACAAATCTTCTATAATACCAAGCTAAACCTATAAAAGATCGTATTTCTGTGATAGTCTTCAGGCGTTCCCAACTTATAACCTCACTAACCTTTACAGGATCAACTGATATACCTGCCTCTGAAAAAACATGACCTAAGAAGGATAATTCACTCAACCAGAAATCACATTTGTTATATTTAGCATATAGTTTGTTCTTCCTTAGTGTTTCGAGTGCCTACCTGAGTTGGTGTTCATGTTGGTACTTATCCTTGAAGTAAATAAGCACATCAACAATGAAGACTACTATAAAGTGGTCTAGAAACTCCCTGAATACTCGATTCATGAGATCCATGAAGGTTGTTGGGGCATTTGTCAGTCCAAAAGGTATAACTGAAAATTCATAATGCCCGTATCTAGTTCGGAAAGCTGTCTTAGGAATATCTACATCTTTAATTTTCAACTGATGGTATCCATATCTTAAATCAATCTTGGAATGCACAGTCGAACCCAGTAACTGATCAAAGAGATCATCTATTCTTGGTAGAGGATATTTATTCTTTATTGTCCATTTGTTTAGCTGTCTATAGTCAATGCACAACCGCATCGACCCATCCTTCTTCTTTACAAACAAAACATGTGCATCCCATGGTGAAGTACTAGGATGAATGACGCCTTTATCTAGCAGTTCTTGTAACTGTACTTTTTAACTTTCGTAACTCAGCTGGGGCCATTCTATATAGAGGGATGGAGATATGCTGAGTATCAGGTCTGAGAGAGATTTCAAATTCAATCTCTCGCTCAGATTGTAATCCAGGTAGTTCTTCAGAAAATAGATCAGGAAACTCACACATTATAGGTACATCTTCTATCATTCTGTCTAACCCTGATGTAGCGGTTACATAAGCTAAATAGTATTAGCACCCTTACTCTAGCAACTATCGTGCCTTCAAAATAGAGATATATTCAATATTATCATTGGATGTCTTTCCAATGAACTGGAACTCTATCGAGTTAGCAAGGTGAAAAGTTACTGTCTTCTGAAAACAGTCAAGGCATGCATGACGCCTTTCTAACCAGTCCATCCCTAGGATGAGATCAAAATTATTCAGCTTTCAATAAGTAGTAGATAAGCTGATAAATGATGTCCTACAATCTATATCACGTAGTCATCTAAGATCTCTTGGATTATAAATACTTTACCCCCTTGTCCTTTAATCAAATAGGACTATTGTACTTCTACTGGTACCTTACCCAAAGTGGGTAATATACATCGATCAATAAATGAATGTGAAGCACCCGAATCAAACAAGGTATGTACTGAAAGCTATGAATAGTAACGGTACCTCGTACGATGGTGCCTGAATTGTAGGCTTGTTCTTCAGTGATTGCATTGAGCTAGCCATTAGGAATATGCAAATTAGAAAATGCAACACTTTTTGGTGGTTGTTGTATAGGAGATACTCCTTGTGAGCCACGACCTCTACCATGTCTTCCTCTGCGTATTGCTCCATTGCTCGGGGTGGATGTTATATTGTTAATTAGAGTTGGTTTAAACCATGAACCTCTCAACTGCGGATAGTCTTTCCTAATGTGACCTTATTGATGACAGTGATAATATGCACATATTCCTGTCTGAGCTGAAGACCCAACCATAGAGGTACTAGTTCCTGATTTTGAGTTATGACGGTATAGTGGAGGTCTAGAGAAACCCCCTCTTCTTGATAATTCCTGACCCAAAATCTGTGGTGAGATTATACTGGAACCGGCTGGATGATAACGATGATCTCTACGGTTATAATTTGCCTTACGGCTGGATGGTCCACCATTAAAGTTGAAACTTCTCCTTTGGCGGTTTTCATCCCTCACCATCTCAATACGAGAGGCGATGCCCATTGCTTTATCTATGATTGTAGCTCTAAAACCCGCAAGCTTTTCTCTCAGATCTCCCTAAAGACCACTAACAAATTTTGTAAGACACTCTTGTGGTGAAGCTTCTAGAGCTGGAGAGTAATGTAGTAGCTCGATAAGGTGAATATGATAATCTCGTACAATCTTAGAACCCTGGTTCAAGAAGCCAACTCTCTCTCCTCTTTAATTCTTCCCAATGAGAGGGACATAAGTGAGCTTGGAACCTCTCATCAAAAATATCCCATGGAACAAGATCTTCTAACTTCTTGGAAATTGTTGTCCACCATCATCGTGCATAATCTGCTAGGGAGTAATTAGCAAAGTGCACCTAGGTTTCAACTGATGCATGTATTATCCTCAACATCCTACTAATGTCATCGAGCCATAATTCAGCCCCAGCAGGTGTCTCTACACCTTTGGATTGAGGAATCTTTCCCTCTCGGTAATTGTCAAGTAATTTTTGATGTCTAAGAAAGACCTTCTCCATTGCTCCTTCATCTGGGATCAGAGCAGACTTAGTGGAAGGATGGTAACTCGATTCTTCCTCACAATAGTTGACAGAACCCTCAACTCTAGCATCTACAGGTTTGGATGCCTTAGGTTTCTCAGCTTGTGCATTGAGCCTCTCCTCTAATGCTTGCTGCTTTTGCCCCATTTCTTGTAGCATTGTCATCATAGCCGTTAATTTCCTAGACATGTATTGGTATTCCATGATCTTGGGATGAGTCAAGGTCAAAGGTTAGGTCCTATACATTTTAGCATGGTGTACAATAAGGGACAATGACTTGTGAATGGTGCTGCAGTCACTCATTATGATCAAAGGATCTTAAGACTACATTAGTTTCTGAATACCGCTCATAGTTATCAATTACTGAATAAATTACTAGTGTAATCGGGCTCTCCAATATGTCACGACCCCGAATCCTGGGCCATCAGATCCTTCCATATCCAGATCTGGTTACTCAGCAATAATTTATTCAGTAATCACAAATAACATTCTGAAATAGATTGCAATTAAAAATATTTAGAAGGAAGTATTTCAACATTTTTCATTCACAAAAATACAGTTCAGATGATTCATTGTTCCACTACAACCATTACATGTACATTAGCTGGAAGAAAATACACAGAAAGATTACTAACTACCTTACAAAGAAAAGCTATTGTGGCTGGCCGGATGTCTACTATCTAAGTTGGCCGGATTACTAAAGTCCTTGCAATGGCTCACTGACACATGTTGGGTTTTCCATAAATCATAGGATAAAAATTAGTGAATGCTAAGTAACGAAGAAGAGAAAAGCAAACACATTGTGTAATTTTTCAAAACTTATTATCACAAAAAGTTTCATTTCTTCTCATTAAGTTAAGTCATAGTCCTTTCTATTCCACGTAAGTGATTAGTCTAGGGAATTACCTCACCACTATATGGACTCCGAAGTTGTGGACACTTCGGGATTGGATATTGTGTTGATCTTGGTAAGCTTATGCTGCCGCACGTCGCCTCAACAAATCCTCCAATACTACCCTGACAATTTCCTTTTCTTTTATTAATCAGGGCCTCAAACCCTCAGCCTGGCAAACAAAGGAGCAAACCGTCCTCGAGGACTCGGTTTCTTAAAACCTCAGGCTAATGTTTAATCATATAACCCAGCGGCTTTAAATACATGTTATCGTCATCCAACCGCTATCCGGCCACCCGTGCCTCCACATGACACGACTACATCTTCCGTTGTTCAACCCAAAGATATTGGCACACGGTACCACGCGTTGCAAATTATTTATTTCGAATGCACTTATCATAACAGGGCAACCATGTACCACCTAGGTAGGGCCACGCCAATACGGGTTCCTTCCTTCAAACCTACAAGTTGCATGCCCGACCTGTAGTTCTACTCCCAGTCATCCTTAACATGACACACGATCCTTTTCAGGATCCAACTTAATACACATCAATTCCCATGATTTAATTCTTCCGTTAGGAATTCAAATTGCATATTCTTCAATACTGATTATAGGTCCACATATATATTAATTCATATCTATATACACTCATATTTATGCTTATGATAACTCCCATTCCTATCTTTCCAAGCCACTGCATCAATTTGATGCTTAACCCTTTTAGCGGGAATCACAAATCAACTTTTCATATTATCTCAATAAATAGATACACTTAAGGATCTTCATAGCGAAGATCATAAAATCAAGAATTTCAAAATCTTGTATGAAAATCCAACAACAAAAGGAAGGATTTCGTTACCTAATCGAGCTCTCTCCCTCGTGTGTAGTGCTTTATTGTGGTTCTCTTTTAAAAGGATGATTTCTATCTCCTGAAATGATCGAATTCCATTTTCGTATCAAAAATATTAAGAACATGCCAAGAACATGAGGAATGAACGAAGAACACGAAGAACGTGAAGAACACACGAAGAACACAAAGAACGTGAAGAACATATTTTCTCTTCAAATTTCAGCAGAGCTTCCCCTTATGCGGGGTGATATTTCTTGGAAAATTTTTGCAGAGTTTCCCCTTATACTGGGTGATATTCCTACGAAAATTTCGGCAGAGTTTACTCTTATATGGAGTGATATTTTTAGGAAAATTGCGGCAAAGTTTCCCCTTATATTGGGATATTATTCTAAAAAAATAGAAAGAGATTCCTCTATAAAATCACAAAAGGAAACAACAAGGAAACTGAACATGAATCGAAAACCTAGCTCACGAAGCAACTAAGAGAGGATCGTACCTTCCTCCTCCTCTTTCTCACGGCAGCGCTTCTCTAGCGCTCCTTCCTCGCCTCCCACTCCTCCTTACGATTTCTCGACCCTAGATTTTGGGGTGGTGGTGGTGGTGGTAGTGGAAATCGTAGAGAATGAATGGATAGGGGTGCTATTTATAGGCTCCAGAAAACCTCTAACCATGGTTAGAAAACCATGATTTAGACCTTAACCACGGTTAGCGATCCATGGTTTTGGTCAAAACTTATCCGAAACTTAGGGCTTAAGTTAGAACATTCCAGAGGATTCTAGATTCGCTAGTGACACTTAATTAATACTAATCGTGATTAACTTTCACTAATCATGATTTAACTTTTACAGCTTACGCTTATCTTTTACTAACTATTGATTAGTGTTCGCAAATTGTCATTAGCAGTTTTCAATCCATCATTAGTTTCTTTGATCATGCTTAATTAATCTTAATGACAGTCATTACTGGTTAATGATATTTAAACCTCCTTGCTTCTCTTTCTTCTGAAAATCACAACAAATTGAACGAAGTTCGATTCACACGAAACAAATTCTGTTGGCTTCCTCTTGACGAGCCGGATCTTATTATATAGGATCCAAGACATGCCAAGTTCAAGTCTTTACAATTTGGGGTGGATGACCATTCCCCATCCCCGAGTGTCTGCCGACGGGATCATGGTTGTACCACAGCCCGTTGATCTCAAACACCTGCGGAGGTTCCACGTAGACTGACTCCACCTGTGGGGGTACGTGCTGCTCCAGCTGAGTGTACTGCTGCTCCTCAACCCAACTGCTCTGAGGCCCCTGTACTTGCTCCTATACTAGTTGGACTCGGTGTACATGTGCATGTGGTGCAGAAGGGGCAGATAGTCGTATCTTGGCTACCTTTTCAGTCAATTCCTCCACTTGTTTCAACAATCGTGAAAGCGCCTCAAGGTCAGTGACCCTATTATTGATCTATTCTACCATGGTGAGCTTATCAACTATTATCCCCATGCTAGGGATTAGGTCTTCTATTAGATCCGTTGTAGTCCTTCTAGGTGTCTCATGAGATAGGCTTGATGGAGACACCTGATAGGCCCTGGTGGCCTGAGATATGCCTGTTTCTACCATCTGCTCTAGGATCTTCCATACGGCATCTTCATTCTTATTCCGATATCTACCTCAACATGCTGCACTCACTAACTCCTGCATTTCAGTGGTCATGCCACAGAACAAGATCTGGACTAAGATCGCCTTGGTAATGCCATGGCAAGGGTATTTATGTGTTAAATCATTGAATCTATCATAGAATTCATGAAATGGCTCGTGGGGACCCTGGGAAAAACTAGTGATCTTTGTCCTCATCTGGTTAGTCCTACTGAGTGGGTGGAACTTCTTCAAAAATAAGTCTTTCAATTGCAACAAGGTCGTACATATAACCCTGAGATTCTTCAACTAATGGGCAACCTTATCTCCTAATGTAAACGGGGTAGCCTTTAGCCTGATGTAATCTTGTCCAACCCTAGGATGGCTAAGGTTGTTACACACCAACTCGAAGTCTCTCAAGAAAGCATATGATTCTTTTGTTGCATTTCCATTAAACTTTGGTAGCAACCCAAGGAAATGGGGCTTTAACTCAAATGCCTATGGTGGTACCTCAAGTACGAGACAACTATGTATCTTATTTTCTGCTGGGTTATAGGCATCTACCATCGGTCTATCTATTGCAGGCATCTACCATCGGTCTGTCTATTCCACACATCTCAATTACATGTCCCATCCTAGCCATAAGATATGCATTCAACTGCTCAGCTCTAGCTAAATGGACAAGGATTTGATGCATGGGGTCATCCCTGTGCTCCTCTTCGTCAGGGTTTTCTTAGGAGGCATCTTGGTCTTGGGTTCATCCTCTTCACTTGGATAAATAATGTGGTCTAGGTTAGAGGACGTAGTATGAATATATTCTCATCAAGGAAAAGGTCTTCCTCGCTGAGATGAGAGGAGAGAAAGGGGATGGTTGGAGGGTAACTGAGAGTGAGAGATACTGAGCTCAAGAAAGTCATGAGCTCTGGTTGATCCAAGTTGCGCTTGGACCTTTGAAGACGTACTTCTTGAGGGGTTCAATGAGAGATTCATCAAGCCTGAGTAAATATCCCCCCAGTCAGTCATCTTCGATGGCAAAAAGAACTGATGAGAACAAGGTATTCAATGAGGTGCTAGTTCGACGGGGCATGTAAATGTGCGGAGTAAACTCACACAATACAAAACCCTCAAATTCACCAACTCAACATGAGATGGCCATACAGGATCAGCTGAGTTATCTTGTAAATTTTAGTTGGTGATAAAACAATCTTTGAAAGAGTTAACGAGTTGTCATGTGCCTATACTTCCCTAAAGGTGTCCTCTAAACCTTCCACTCTGTTATGAAAATTCGGACAGTTTACCGACTACCTATAGAACCTCACTGAAAAGTATCTAATCGCCTAAAAAAAGAACCAATAGTCTATAAGAGAATTCTGGCTTGGCTCTATCCTAGTGGCGTCTCTCTCTCACTTGCAAATAAATCGTACAATGACGGCTTTATGCACCCATAAAACAAGGTTCTTTTTATTCCAGTTTTTTTAATCGACCCGCTCAATTCAGTCCCAATTTTAAATTAGGTCGTCACTTTAAGTTTAATCTAAACACACAAACACATTTAACGCTCAGTCCCAATTTTCCTTTTTAAATCTTAAGTTATAAGAGAAGATGGAAATCAGAGTGAAAACGTAAAATGATGATGTATGCTCAGAAGAAGGTATGCTTACAGTGACTCCCAACACTCTTCATGCATTATGCAGAACTGAATTTTTAAAATTTTACAATAAATGCATGATGATCGAGAATACCACACCTAAGCAATATACTATTAGTAGGGAATAAATGATTTTGATTTAGCTAAGTTGTACGTTGTTATGTGAGTATTTAGAATCTCAGAAGATATGATTCTTTCAAGATGTGTGGCCTAAATTACGATTGGCACATACAAATTGTAATTATAACCATGTGCCTATGCTAATTTCGCCACTCAAGTCAGCCCCCCCCTCCCAAAGAGTGAAACAGGCCCGACACACCACAAAATATTGTCCAAGTGTCCAATTACACACTTGAGATTCTGAACAGAATCTGCTGGAAATTTTGCAATAAATTGAAATGCATGAAATAAAATCCTACGGACTCTACACTCTCTCACGAGTCGACTCGATCTTAAATTTATGCGATATCTTCAGTCGATTATTTTCCCAAAAAATACCAGCCTCTAAAGCTCCTGATTTTCCCAACTAAGTGGTTGCTCCTTCGTATCAGGTCCCTCGCACAAAAATAAGATGATGGTAAGAGAGATAGACACATAGTAAAGAAAATAAGTAAATAAATACTGGAGAAATATCCACAAGAAAAATCGAGGATCGGCTACCCAGGGATGGAAAACCTAAAATCTGGATTTTCTAAAAAAAATTAACCTAAGTTGTGCCTCCCTGATAATGGTGCCATTTGATTAACCCGTGAATCACCCTAATTAATTTGAAAGAACTAACGTTGATTTTTGTTGTAGGTAGGCAATTTTGGATCGATCAAAAACCACTAAATTAATTATTTATCAATTAATGCAAGTAATCAAAATTTATTTACTTGGGCAAGCCCAAGGTCGAACTCAGGGAGGCCGATGTCTTTTTGGTTTATTTCTAGTCGATCTAGATGTTAGGTTTTTAGAGAAGCATTTTTTTGTATTTCTAAATGCAATAAATGAATGACATGCAATTTTGAGCTAGTTTAGGGACTAAAATACAAATTTAGATCAATTCAAGTCCAAAAATTCTCAAACTTATCTAGAAATTGAATAATGATGAGATTACGATAGTGTAGTTTTTTAGAATTTTCTGACTCAATATGAATTAATTAAAAATAAAATATGCAGACTAAATAATTTCCGTAAAGTTAATTTTAATAAATAACAAACCAATTTATTTTGCAGAAGAAAATTATCCTAGATTATTCTATGTGAGACGAATTTAGGAAAATTATAAAATCCTAAAAATAATTGATCTATGGTCTATTAAAAAAATTAAGTGAATCACCAAATAATTTATTCTGACCACGATGCATATGCAAATGTGATGATTTTTAGGCACAAAAAAAACTACTCAAACTCTACCTACTGTGATTTTTTTTGCAAATTTTAGAGTAAGGATTTAAGAATAAAGAATAGGTAAAATATGCAATACTTCACCAAATCAGTTATAATAAATAAATCAGTGCTCATAAAATTACAAATAAATATCCATTAGATAAAGAATTAATTGTTCTACAATATGCAATTTTCAAAATAATAAAATGATGCTAATGAGAGTTCAAATTAAAGGATAACTGCAGGGGCCTACTTGCAAATACAGAAATCAAATATACCTAAACAAATGTGCATGAGGACTGAAATGTCATTACCAATACTCAGATGGGTTCATATGCAAATTTCCCAGGATGCACGTGTGTGGCGCATGACTTCAGTTGATAGGGTATACTACGCAATATTGGAGTCCTTCGGGGGTCGGAATGTAAAATCTCTAAGTCTCACATGACCAATACGTGAGACTTGTTGAGGAGGGGGCATGGCTTATAATATGAGAAAACAGCAAGGTCGCCCTGCAAATATCCCTTTGCCTCGCGTGCCTTGCGTGTGAGGTAAGGTTAAGATGAGGTGGCATGCATGGCTCTAAAGGTGGCCTCCACGGCGAGGAGCATCGTTCGTTGAGGTGCAGCCCAAACCAAGGAGGGCAGTCGATGACGTGCAGCTGAATGCATGCAGGGGTTGTGCAAGGACGCTGAAGGCTGTGCGGATCACTCTGTAGAGGATGGAACTACTACAAGCTGGGTCGAAGATGTTGGCAAGGCCGGTTACTTAGGCGACACACGCTTAAAGTCCAGGAAGGAGGCGAGGAGCTCGAGGCACGTCTGGAGATCTTGGAGTCGATGGTGGCTCGCACGGCATTTGGAGTTGGAGGTGACACCCATCCAGCTGTTGGTGGCATGGAGTCAATGGAGGCGAAGTTCGATAATGGTGCCTTGGTGATGTGACGTGCAGACTGAGGCATGGCTCGGTGGCTCATCGAGGATGTTGGTGATGGTGTAGGCAGTCGTGCAGGGGCACGATGGCAGAGCACTGGCGAGCTGAGGGCGGTGGTGACACTGGAGGACCTCACCCGGTTGGTGGTGTGAAGATGGAGAGGAGGTGGAGAGATAGAGGTGCAGGGTTGACTTGGTTGTGAAGGTTGGAGTGGAGAGAAGCGTTGATGCGGGTGATCGATTTACGTGTCTCATGGGCGAAGCAGCCGGTAGCTGGATCGCGCGATGGATCAAAGTGGCTCTAGCAGAAGGAGCCTGCTGGAGGAGATGCCTTGGAGCAGCGGCAAGGTTGAGGCGGCGATGAATGGTGGCGCGGAGCGTGGGTAGAGCGAAAGAAGGATGCCCCTCGATGTGGAGATGCGAAGGTTGAAGAAGAAGGCGCGATAAGGAACATGGTATTTGGTAGAAAACAAAGTAATTGAGGGAGGGAAGCATGGTGGAAGAAAAAGAATAGAGGGAGAAGAGAGGGAGGAAGAAGGAAGAGAGAAATACCTAGATCGCCTAGGAAAGGATCGTTTCTCAACGCCTTGGCGATGGCAGAGCTAAAGCAGTTCGCGGAGGAGCTGCAACAAGAGGAAGCAACCTCTTGGATCTCACAGGGAGCAGGACCTATTATCGCTCGACTACCCTCGTGGTTGTTGTCACCTCACTCAAACCAGTAGCTCGAGGTTTCTCCCCTCAAAATGGCAGATGGGTTCAATGGAGGGTGTGTGCCGGGGTTTTATGGGTGGTTAGTCAGAGAGAGGGGGGCGAAGTGGAGATCGTGGAGAGAAATGGAGGAGGCATTGCGCGAGGTGGAGAGGCGGAGTGGATGGCGTGAGAGGGAGAAGTGGATGAAGTAGATGGGGGAGATGGAGGAGCAGGGGTCATTGCGCACTACCGCGTGACGCAGGGGGTTGCACATCGGTGCAAGAAGCGGGTGGTTGCGCATCGACGCAAGAAGCGGGCAGTTGCGTTGGGAAAGGGTCAGAGGTGGAGTGGCACAAGGGGAGAGAGAGAAGGCGCGGGTTGGCCGCGCGATGGGAGGAAGGGGATGGGTGGCCACGTGGCACGCGTGGGCGTAGCCACGTGGCAGGCGAAATTATATTATTTTTTGAATGTTTTTTTAAATAAATAATATAAGTAATTAAATAAAATATCAACTAATAATAATTAAAGTAATTAAAATAATTAAAATAAAGGTAAATAAAATAAGTGGAGTAAATAATTAAACTAATAATTAATATAAATAAATAATAGTTAATGTATTAAATAATAATAATAAAATGGGGTTGACACGTGGCGGCTCCAGGAGCGTCCACGTGTCGCTCTAAAAAATAAAAAATTAAATGTAAAGAAAATAAAAAAGAAATAACAAAAGGGGTCAAATTAAAAAATGCCAACATGAAAGTTGCTCGTCTCGATGAGATCTACAGTTTGTGAAGGACTGAAAATCAAATAAAATCATCTGTACAAAAAGTATTTAGAGTGGTATCTCATAGGTATAAAATATCATATTTTTATGTTTTGCAATTTTTTTATTATTTTTAAATAAGAGAAAAATCAAAATAAAGTTAGAGAAAATATGAACGAAATATTTGCAACTTAATATTTTTTTTTGGATTTTTAATAATTAAAAAATGATGGGTATTTTAGTCAATATGTATAATATACAATAGGAGCCCAAAATCTAAGTTTCACATACGAACTTCGATTTTTATGAAATTGGTCTTGTTTTGAAGATATTTGAATGTATATTACTTTAAAAGTGAGTTGACCTAAATCAGAAACTGTATGAGAGAGATATGCACATTTTAAGGTTCAATTTATCAAACTTGGATTTAGGTTTTATTGGACAATTTTACAAGTTAGTATTTTTTTGTTATTTTTTCTTTATTAGTGTTAGTAATATATAAACTATATAGTTGACTTTATTGGATTGGAGTTAGTATAAAATAGATACAAATAGGTGAAGTTAGCTAATATACTGGTGAATATGTACAAGTGAGTTTTGGCTCCTTATTTAATGCAGATATGAATGCTAAAATGCACATCTTATTTACACATGCATGAATACTAATTATGCAATATAAGTGATGAAATGCAGCTAATTACTCGGGAACAAAGCTGTGTTTTCAACTTTTAGAGTGATGAATCACATATTCATCAATTATCACTTGTATATTACCATAACTTTCCTTATTTTAAATTATTTTTAAGTAACATCAAATATAGTAAAATCAACTTTGTTGTGTATATATTTTTAAAATTAATAAAGAAAAAATATCAAAAAATACTAACTTATATAAACCCAAATCCTAGTTTTGAGATAAAAGGCTGTAAATATGATTATCTCTCTCATATAATCTCATATGGACTCTCACTCCCTTTTGGTTTTACGTGCATTTAACTATCTACAAAACAAGACAAAAGAATCGGTGTTCATATGTGAAACTTGGATTTTGGGACCTCTTTGTATATTGTACATATTGCATGATTTTAACCCTATTTTATTATGTATAAAAATAATTCTTTTTGATTTATTTATTTTTTAGTTATTTTCTTTGAATTATATTTTAATAAAGTGTGCAAAAATCCAAATCAAAATTGAAGCAAAAATCAAAGAAAATAAGACACTCCGAGTCTCTATATATAGTTTGTATATATGTCTCTCTTATATTAATCTTTATTTTCTTAATTTTTTAAAATATCAAAAATTTATATTAATGTGTAAATAATTTATTTTATTTTATTTTATTTTTATTTGAATTTTATCTTATTTTAAATAATTAAAATTTTGCAAAATACAAAAATATGGTATTTTGTATCTAAAGAGTACCGCCAAAAATATGTTTTTTTACATATGATTTCATTTGATTTTGGTTCGTTCATAAAAAGTTATAGATCTCATCAAGATGAACAACTTTTATAAAAATCACTTTTTGATTTAACCTCATTTCTATTTTTTTTATTTTCCTTGATTTTCGAATATTCTAGGAGCGACACGTGACATCTCTTGGAGGTGCCACGTGTCACCCCTTAACCTCCCCATTAGCATCTCCTCTGAACTGTTGGATGAGTGCCTTTCATCCAACTATTTTCATTGCCTCCTTTTTATTTTTATTTTTTATTTTTATTAATTTTTATGTTATTCTTTTTCCTTTATTTTCTTTTATATCTCCTGCTGTGGGGCTAATCCACGACCGTTCGATCTCGACTGATTGAATGGCCCTAGGCTCATCTTCTTCCCCCCGCCTCTTACAGTGTTGCTCCGCCTTCTCTGCCCCGCGACACACCTCACTGGTTTCTCTACCTTCATCGGTAGAGAGACGAAACCCATCGGCTTCGCCTTCCTCGCACTCCCTCTTGCTCTATTATCTCGTCCTTTACCTCCACATTGCCACCTCTCCTAATATGTCATCGATTCCTAACCAACTCCCATCAAAACCCCATCAACTCCGACCTTTGATCAGCATCTGTCAACCATCGTGAGAGAGGGAGAGACTCCTTGTTCATCTCAGGTGACGACTGAGAGGTCTTCAAGGTCAAGCTAAAACCCTTGCTGCGGGTGAGATCCGGTGAAGATCCATTTCTACCGTCGCGAGCTTCTTCGAGTTTTTTATGCTCCTCCTTTGCCAAGGAGTTGAGCAACAACCGGAGTCTGCTCCTGCCACTCCATCCTAGGCAAAAATCCAGGTATACCCCTTATCCTTCTTTCTTTCTTTCTTCTTCTTCTTTCTCAGCTTCTTCCTTCTTCTTCGTATCTTCTTCATTCGATCAATCCCTTCGCCCTGATCCTTTATCACCTTTGTACCCTAATCCACCATCTCCGTCACACCAAACCACCTGGACCCATGCGCCACTCCACCACTTCACAATCACAAGCCTAGCTTTCCCCCTCCTCCTGTGATAGGGTAGAGAGGGGTAGGCGCACGACGATGGCTAGAGGATCAGGTGTCGACCCTCTGCCTTCAATTGAGCTATAGAGCCTTCTTGGCTACTATTTGAGCTCCAAGGCATGGCTGGCCCTATAGAGCAAAGATTGCATCTTCAATTGAAGATCATCACTAGCCATTTCCTCCTCCATGTTTATCTTCAAACTCCAGGTACCACCCCCTTCGATGGCTGAACTTTGGGTGGAGCTTCATTTTAGAGCTCCACCTCCGATGGGCAAACATCGCCATCCCCTTCCAGAGGTCTCGTGCCATTCTCTTTTGCTCGAAATTCTTCACCGGTCTCCCAGAAATCTTCTTGGATATTCAACAATAGTAGAGGATCAAATAAGAGTCTCAGGTGCTTCGTCGGAGGTCGCTTAATGTCGCCACAGAATGAATGAGGAGGCGGAGCTTCAACTTACATGTGTCATTGGATGGACCCCCTCCGATGTCCATTCAACAACTCATGATCAACCACATTGCTCGCCCGAAGCGTGGAGGCTCGGTGGGACCAAGCCTCCTATGAGTCTCCTCGGTCCACCCACGTGGCCCGAGGCACCTACGTCAGCCCCGACCCTTCATCCGAGCCTAGACCCACTTGCCCAACACGTGAAGGCTTAGGAATTTTACAACAGATGCCTGCATCTTCTCCAAAATTATAGACAAGTCCAAGCGTGCATGCTTCACGTGGCACGCCTAGGTATTTTGCACGAAGACCCCTTCGATTTTTATTAATGGCATTTATGCCCTTGTACAGAAGGAAAATAATACGGAAGGCCTGCTAGGTTTCCATATTTGCATTTATACCCTTCAAGGGTCTGTTTGTGATACTTTCTCAATTCATTTTCATGTTTTTTATCTACTTTTATGCCTCTGGACCTCTTTGCTTATAACTTGAGCATATGGTCTCCGTTTTTAGTGATTTCAATTTCATTTTGATGCATATTTCTTGATCTATCTAATGGCATAGCTTAATCACCGATTTGACACATTTATTATGTCATTTGCTTGACATTTAAATGTCATTAAATGAATCTGGAGCTTCGTTGATGCATGAAATGAATGATGAATCCACATCCATCTTTACCGATCAATTATCTGATTATTTTAGAGGCATAATTGTACATTAGTTTTTTTGCATTTTATGGCATTATGTTGCATATTATCTGTATTTTAACTTAGATAAACGTCAAATAAAATTCATATTAAATAAAATTCATATTGTCTATGCATAGCACCATATCTTGCACCCTCATTATCATGCATTCTAGTATTAAGGTTTGCACTGTTTTATGTTCTATTTGTTGACCTAGGTAGAGGAACTAATCGCTTATTATGAATATTATTATCTTATTAATTAATTTGATAGCTTGTGTCCCTATGTTCGACCTTGGTCACCTACCAAGTAAAAACTCTCCACCTATTCAAAAGGGTGGTCTCTGGATGCTCCATTTTCACCTCATGTACTACGATAAACTACAACTCTTAAAGAAGTGAAAATGCGAGTAAACAATAACCATCAACTATTATTGAATGATTGCTTCATGCGAAATCGTAGTTCAAAATACAATAGTTGTAGTTCAACTTTTACATGCAAAACCAACATGTTTGCTTGATATGAGCATAAACTTAGGGTCAATAAACATATTTTAAGATACTTAAATTTCTAAGTGATTGCGATCAAAAGATCGATAAAACCTCTTAGTACAATTTGTACCTATTGTGTTGTCTTGAATTGAATCGATGATGATGTCTAGACCATGGATATGCTAATGGGCTAACTAATGAGCACCTTGCGCTACATTTGTAGTGGAAGCCCTCCCTGTTAGCACTGTCCTACTTGGCTGGATCCGTTTCAAAGAATGGTAGTATGAGAAGTCTCTGTGTACTTTAAATAACTAATTGAAATAATAAACTTGTACTATGAGAGGGCGTATTGTTTCATATTTAATCTAAAAAAGTTATTTTTTGTTATTTAGTTCCTCTTTAACATTTTATATTGATCAATAATATTGTCATAAATGAAAGTAACTAATTGTTATATTATAAGCTGATAAAATATATATACAACTTATTATAATAAGAAAACTTTTTGTTGCCACGACGTTGGCTTAACATGTAATGAGACGGAAATTCCATTGCAGAAAGTTAAATATTCATTAGCTTATAACTTTCATTCTATAATGTATAATTCAATGTTTATGTGATAAGATTCCATGCTAAAAAAACTGAGGTCGTAGCATGGACGAACAAAAAGAACAAAGATATAATATACAAGTCTACAGGAGGAGAAGAGGGCGTAGAGGAAGGTGGTTAAAAGGAAGAAAGATTCGTGCAAACCAAATGGATGGAGGGTTTGCATGGCGACCGACCACACCCCGCGATTTCCGCTCTCGAGCACATGTTGTTCCTCCGTCACCTTCTCTTACCACCACTGTTCCACATGTCCCTCTTTATACTATTCATATCTCCTACCGATGCTATTCATATCACCTACCGATGCGTCTAATTTATTCGTTTCTCCACATTACACGACACTGCATTCAATCGTATGAGCCGTCAAGGATTAGGTCAGGACTCCCCAGGTGCTACTTGTATATAGGGATAGCAATGACGACCAGTTCATAAAATATTTTGCCTTTTCGGAAAATTTATAGGCCATATACTATCTTACAAAAGGGATAAACTAGGATGACCTAATTTGGTTGCAATAATATTGTGAAGCTTCTTGTTTTTTATAGTAAACCAGTGATTGATTGTACATAAAAATCAGACAAAAATAGTAGTCAAATCTACACTAGGATTGTAATTCTTTTTCAGAAAAATAATCATTCATCGAATGTATATATTGATCACGATAACATTGAAGATCAAACTTTTAAAAATTGAATGGGATGTTGAACCGGTAAGTATTTGGTTTGGTCTACCGGGTCGGACTATCGGTTCAATCTGGTCAGACCATTCCTGCAAATCGAGAAAAAATCGAACCAAGCTAAATTACCGATCTAACCAATCAAATCGATTTTCTAAACCACGATAATAGGATATAATATATATATGTACATGTCAATAAAATAACCGTTCAAATTTTGGTAAAGTAAAATGCTAACGAGATAAATATAAAAACGATACAGCAATTTAGTACAGTGGTAATAGTATTCATAATGAAATCATAAACTTAGGCCATTATATGACACGTGTCTATGGTCGATTAAATTGATGGACAAATCATTGAGTATTTCACACGATATCGAACTATATGGTATATTGTTTATTCAAAGTCCAACCATGTGTAGGTTAGATGAGTTGAGCAAATGGGAGGTCTTTCAACCATGTATACATCAAGAAGATATTAAAGTTTTTTTTTAATTTTTTTATGCATTTTGCGAATGATGATTGGAACTAATATTTAATCCATTATTCTCTAGTATAATCTTATAATCCCAAAATATTACTGATTATTGTTTTTGTTATGCCAAGTTACCAACGGTGCATAACCAATAGCTAATCCAAAGCCATCAAAGCCGGTTCAATTCACATCAACTGGTCCGGTCCAATCGGTCTGACCACTGGTCCAGCCCAATTTACTTATATTATTATTATTGTTATTAATTTGAAAAAATACTTACATGAAACCAACCGAGTCGAGGCTGATTCCCACTCCAATCGGTCCAACCGGCTCATCCGACCAGATGTTTTAAACCATGTTGAAGACTAAGCATGGAAAAGATCATTTGTATGTTAAAATATATAATGGATGAGGTATTCACTACTAATGTAATAGCAATTGCTCGTATAGCAATGATTATTTGTTGCCAGATTTGTATCAATTGCTATTAATTTAGCAACTATTAGTTTAGCCGTGATTGGCATAAAAAAGAACGAGAATGTCAAACTTAGATTATTTTGTTCATGATGATATATCAATGAAATTGTTATTTACAGAAAATGTTATATGTAAAAGTTACCAAATAACATTTTCTTCTTCTTTGAGGATCATAAACAGTGATAGTGTGTAGAATAACCCTTACATGATTGGTGCTATAACACGGAATATGGTAATCATCTTGTAATATAAACCTTGTTCTAGAATTCTTCAACTACGTCACATCAATTAAGAGAAAATTACGCTTCCCCTTGAGCACAATTTGTTGAAGTGACCGACCTATTTCTAGACAATAGAAACTAATTTGATAATGACATTAATCGCACCGAAGAAGAGATAATGACAGAAAAGGACTTAGCCATAACGATAAAACAACGTTTATCAGGTTCTAGAGAAGACAGCATGATAGGTTCCATGAATGTCCTTTCTTGTCATCCGGGTCTTATATATTTACCGTGCCATTATTACCATAATTAGCATGGTAGTAAAGAAGATGGTCAGACTAGTGACGTATCCATCCTTAATTACTTATCGCCGTTATTTTATCTGGTGTCAAAACGTTCATACCTCAGCCTGGCATATTGGGTGTCATAGCGGAGCAGTCTTCGACTTTGATTTCCGTATGTTTAATAAATGTTAGAGGGATTATGGGCCTTATTGATGCGGTCGAGCAATCCTTAATCCCACCTTGTTTACTAGCAAAGGAGGGGACTCTAAACCTTGTTAATTTCATGGATAAGCAATCCTCTTTATATTCAATCTTAGGCTTGTCTAGCTTAGATGATATTAGTTTCCTAGGCTTAAAGGTCCACATCTGTTTGTCTCAGGTTAGCTTCTTTTTGAGGTTTTCCCATGATTAGGTTATTTTATCCCTCATCATGTGCCTCACTCTTCAAGTTGCAAAGTTCGATGAAGTTCGAAACACTCCGCTGGCCTCTTCTGCCTCGAGTGAAGGTCCAACGACCTATGTAAGGATCCAACGGAAGTGGACGGAAGCTGAGGAAGATGAAAGCCACATTGTACTATTCTGTTGATGAAGTACTGTAGACACGGAAAAGGGAGATCAGAGCTCGGTCTCATGTTCAGATCAATGAAGCTCGAGTTGTTGGAATTTAATTCCAACGATGGACTTATATGTATACATATATAATCGATAATACTGTCAAGTGTTCCAATAAAATAATAGGTGATCAAATAAAGTTCAAGAATTCATTTGGGCATAAGTATATATTTTTTGGTTACATGTGGAATACTTATGTAGAGACCAAGGGAGAATTTCCAAATCTATTATGGGTAGATTCGAAAATTCTCAAGGAAGTTATAGAAATGGTCATGGTCCCCAAAGATAACCCACCATTTTGTTTCCCTATTTGAACCCCATCTCAATAGGGAAGTTACGAATGAGTCTCTCTTCCTCCATCTATTTGGTTCTTTTTTCTCTCTCTTGAAAAGGCTTTGGAAGAAGGGAGTCTTGAGGAAAGGGGTTATCTTTGGAAGTCCATCACATCTTTCTCTTGCAATGGCTGCATCACTTTCAGGTACATTTTGTTTCTCTCTATGTCTTTGAAACTTAGTTAGTACATTACCTCCTTTATGTCACATTCTTGGATAAATGCTTGTATGCTTTGATAAAACTAGATCCGTTAATTTATAGCCATATTAACTTTTAAAGATCCGTTGATTCTATTGTCAAAAAAAATCATTGCTAATTTATCCGTTAATCCCATTGGAATGCTGATTGTATTATTTATTAAATAAACTTTGAATTATGCATTGCAAAGATAGTTAAATAATTGTTTTTTTTCATTATGTTGTAATAGGAATCCGTTGATCCCTTTCTTGAGATAGTCAATTAATATTATTTAAATCATGTCAGATTCTATTGTTTGTAATACAGTAATTGCTATATTTTTTAGATTATTAACCACTCAATTTAAGAAACCTCACCTATCATGTTCATGTTCGTTGCATATATATAGATATCTTATCACTATTGTGTAGTTATCTTTTGGTAATACCCATCAAGTTAAGAAACCAACAATGGGTTATGGGCCCACAGTTTCCCATTAGAGCATTTTTTGTTGTTAAAATTTAACAACGGTTTTGAATATAGGGATGGTTTTTTACATATTTCGATATACATTTATTTAAACAATATGTCACCAAAGTGGCCGATGTTGTTGAAATTAATGTGTGATGAAATATAAACGGCAAAGCATTATTTATTCATATGGATGATATTTACCCAAAGGAAAATTGATATCCATTAGAAATTATGCATATGGTTTAGTATTAAATATGTGATGATTATTTGGTTATCGTGCAAATATTAAATCCATCCAAAGGTAGATTTCTATTTGGTACGTTATTATCATCAATATTTATTACTACGTCAAGATATCGTTCACAAGTTATATTTTTGTCCAAAGATAAAACTATAATGGAGTGATGGATATCTTGAGATGGGATTATACCTATATTCAAATTTTTTTTATTTGCAGTTATGTGAGCATTTATGTTATTTTTTCAGATATGAATTCCTCCAATATAACTGCTACCATCAATTCGATTCCAATGTTAAATGGCTCCAATTTTAAGTCATGGCAGGAGAACTTGTTGATAGTTCTCGGGGTCATGGATCTTGATCTTGCGATAAGGATTGACTCTCCTCCACCACTTACAGATAAGAGTACCTCTGATGAAAAGAGGGATAAAAAAAGTGGGAAAGATCAAATCGCATGTACACGATGATAATGAAAAGAGCCATTCCGGAAGCATTCAGGGGCACTATGTCTGAGAAAATAAGTACTGCTAGAGAATTCCTTGCCGATATTGAAAAACGATTTGCCAAGAATGAAAAGGCTGAAATTGATAAACTCTTGGCTAGTCTGATTTCAATGCGGTATAAGGGAAATGGTAACATCAATGAGTACATCATGGAGATGTCTCATCTTGCTTCTAAGTTAAAAGCACTCAAACTTGAACTCTCTGAGGACTTGTTGGTGCATTTGGTTCTGATATCTCTTCTCCCTTCATTCAATCAATTTAAGGTGAGCTATAACAGTCAGAAAGAGACTTGGTCTCTGAATGCGCGCATCTCATACTGTGTTCAGGAAGAGGAAAGGTTA
Organism: Ottelia alismoides; assembly: GCA_037367405.1. Lineage (NCBI taxonomy): Eukaryota > Viridiplantae > Streptophyta > Magnoliopsida > Alismatales > Hydrocharitaceae > Ottelia > Ottelia alismoides. The sequence goes on along the minus strand of JAZKJV010000371.1, from coordinate 186,982 downwards.
AAGCAAGATAAGACAGAAAGTGCTCATCTTGCCTCCACCTCTAAGGGAAAGGGCAAGAAAAGGAAGCAGGAAAAGGAAGCTGCAGTTACAGTACCTCATAAAAAACAACAAAATAAGGAACCATCTGCTATGGGTTGTTTCTTTTGTGGAGCTGAAGGACACAGGAAGAAGCAGTGCACAAATTATCACGCTTGGCGTGCTAAGAAAGGTACGCTTCATAGTTTGGTTTGTTCAGAAATTAATTTGACTTCGGTACCACAGTACACTTGGTGGCTAGATTCTGGAGCTACTACTCATGTTAGTGTCTCCATGCAGGGCTGCCTGAGCTACCGAAAATCCAGTCAAGCTGAAAAGTACCTCTACGTGGGGAATGGTGAATCGGTAGATGTCAAAGCAATAGGAAAATTCAGATTATTGCTGAAGAGTGGCTTTTATCTTGATCTAGATGGAACTTTTGTTGCTCCTTCTTTTCGTAGAAATTTAATTTGAGTTTATCTTTTGGACAAAGCTGGTTATTCTGTTTCTTTTTTGATGGAAAACTTGGTCTATTTCAAAATTCTGTCCTCATTGGTTCTGGTTTCTTATCTGAATTTGATCGTCTTTATAGCTTGAATATGGTTGCCTCTTATAGTGAATCTTTTCTTTCTACTACACGATGTATGAAAAGAAAATCTACAGATACTGATTCAACATCATTATAGCACAAACGATTAGGGCACATATCCAGGTCAAGGATAGAAAGGCTTGTGTCAACTGAAATTCTAAGTTCCTTAGATTTCACAGATTTTGATATATGCGTGAACTGCGTAAAAGGAAAACAAACCAATAAAAGGAGATTTGAAGCCAATAGGTCATTAGACATCTTAGAACTTATACATACAGATATTTGTGGTCCATTCCCTACGGTTGCTTGAAATGGACAACAATATTTTATAACATTCATAGACGATTTTTCTAGATATGGCTACATATATCTCATTCATGAAAAATCTCAATCCTTGGATGTGTTCAAAAATTTTAAGGCCGAAGTTGAGAATCAACTCGGTAAAAGGATTAAAAGCGTTAGATCTGACCGTGGTGGTGAATACTATGCTAGATATGACGGTTCAGGTGAACAACGTTTAGGACCTTTTACAAGATACCTCGAAGAATGCGGTATCGTCCCACAGTATACCATGCCAGGGTCACCGACCATGAATGGTGTAGCTGAAAGACGAAACAGAACACTTAAGGATATGGTGAGGAGTATGATTTGTCATTCTACCTTGCCAGAGTCTCTTTGGGGAGAAGCACTCAAGACAACAGCATATATCCTAAATAGAGTTCCAACTAACGCAACTAATAAAACCCCATATGAACTTTGGATGGGCAGGAAGCCCAGTCTAAATAATTTTCATGTTTGGGGATGTCCAGCTGAGGCAAGGCCTTACAAGCCAAATGAAAAGAAACTGGATGCAAGAACAATTAGTTGTTACTTTATTGGATACTCTGAAAGATCAAGGGGGTATAAATTTTATGATCCCACAATTAAGTCCATTTTTGAGTCTAGTAATGCTAGATTTTTTGAGGATGTTGAGTTTGCGAGGGGAGATAAAGGTAAAGACTTTGTCTTTGAAGAGGAATATGTTGACATTCCCTCAGGTGTTGTTAGAATTGATAGGGATCACATTCCTATCATTTCTGATGACATAAATATTCAAGACATTGTTACTGAATCAACCCAAAATGAAATTATAGAGGAACAAACGTCAACACCTCATGAATCTTTGCCATTAAGAAGATCTACTAGAGAGAGAAGAAGTGCAATATCAGGTGAGTATATTGTATTTCTCCAAGAACAAGATGTAGACCTTGGAGTGATGGAAGATGATCGAATCACCTTTCATCAAGCCATGCAAAGTGTTAACTCTCTAAAGTGGATAGATGCCATGAACGAGGAAATTAAATCCATGAAGGATAACAATGTGTGGGAACTTATCCCAATACCTGAAGGTGTGAAACTCATTTGTTGGAAATAGATATTTAAAACCAAGAGGGATTCAAAAGGTGATGTGGAAAGATACAAAGCCCGCCTTGTTGCAAAAGGATTTACACAAAAAGAAGGCATTGATTATAAAGAGACTTTCTCTCCAGTTTCTTCGAAAGACTCTTTCAGGATTATAATGGCATTAGTTGCATTCTTTAATTTAGAATTGCATCAGATGGATGTAAGACATCATTTCTCAATGGTGACATTGACGAAACAATATATATGGTGCAACCAGAAAACTTTGTGTCGGGAGACCCAAAGAATATGGTCTGCAAACTCAAGAAATCCATCTACGGACTCAAACAGGCTTCAAGACAATGGTATTTCAAATTTCATCATGTGATCATCTCTTTTGATTTTGAGATGAATTTGGCTGATGAATGCATATACCATAAATTTAGTGGGAGTAAATATATTTTCTTAGTATTATATGTTGACGACATCTTGCTTGCTAGCAATGATATGAACCTTTTACAGGATACCAAGAAATTTCTTTCAAAGAATTTAGATATGAAAGATCTTGGTGATGCTTCTTTTATTTTGGGTATTGAGATATATCAGGATCGTTCTAGCATATCCTTGGTTTATCTCAAAAGAGCTATATGAAAAGGTTCTCAAAAGATATGGCATGCAAGAATGTAGACCATCTGATACCCCCGTGGCTAAGGGAGATAAGTTCAGTCTAAATCAGTGCCCTAAGAATGATTTTGAGAAAAGGGAGATGCAAAGAATTCCTTATGCATCAGCAGTTGGAAGTCTAATCTTTGCGCAAGTTTGTACTCGTCCAGACTTGGCATATATTACAGGATGTTGGACAGATATTTGAGCAATCCAGGACAGGATCATTGGAAAGCAACTAAAAGGGTCCTGAGATATCTACAAAGAACAAAAGAATATATGCTCACATATAGGAGGTCGGACCAACTTGAGATCATTGGTTATAGCAACTGCGATTTTGCTGGATGTTAAGATAGTATGAAGTCTACATCAGGCTACATCTATCTACTTGTTGGGGGTGCTATTTCTTGGAAGAGTGCTAAGCGGTCTCTTATAGCCTCTTCTACTATGGCAGCAGAATTCATAGCTTGTTACGAGGCATCCAATCATGGAATTTGGCTGCGTAATTTTGTCACTAGGCTGCGTATAATTGATGGTATTGAAAGACCATTAAAATTATTTTGTGACAACAAATCAGCAGTCTTATATTCCAATAACAACAGGAGTTCAACAAAATCTAAGCATATAGACATCAAATTCCTGATTGTTAAAGAAAGAGTACAAAGTGGACAATTATCTATTGAGCATATCAGTACAAACTCCATGATTGCGAATCCGCTTTCTATAGGATTGCCACCCAAAGTATTTCATGATTATACCATGAATATGGGTGTCGTTTCAGTTAAGGATATTCAGTTTTAGTGGGAGTTTGTAATTTTTTGAAAAATGCTTGTAAACAGTTCTATTTGGTTATCTCAGTATTTTTCAGTTTGGACATTATGATTATTGTTTTGTTAAACAACTCTTTTATGTTCACTATATTATTCATCAAGTATGATCTCAATTTAGTAGACCAGTTGGAAATCGATATGTTAAGATCACATTACATATGATTTCCATGCTACATACCCATATTCTTATCCTCGTTATTAAGTTGTATTAACATATGTGACCATTGAAGGTTAAGTTACTATGATTGTAACATAGTCATTTTGATCCTATGCTTGATACAACTTGTAGACATGATTTATGGATACACTTAAAAGTGGTGACAGAAATGTTGAGCTCATTCGGATATTATGAGATTATACTATCTACACATATAGTCCAAGTGGGAGATTGTTGGAATTTAATTCCAACGATGGACTTATATGTATACATATATAATCGATAATACTGTCAAGTATCCCAATAAAATAAAAGGTGATCAAATAAAGTTCAAGAATTCATTTGGGCATAAGTGTATGTTTTGGTTACATGTGGAATACTTATGTAGAGACCAAGAGAGAATTTCCAAATTTATGATGGGTAGATTCGAAAATTCTCAAGGAAGTTATAGAAATGGTCATGGTCCCCAAAGATAACCCACCATTTTGTTTCCCTATTTGAACCCCATCTCAATAGGGAAGTTACGAAGGAGTCTCTCTTCCTCTATCCATTTGGTTCTTTTTTCTCTCTCTTGAGAAGGCTTTTGAAGAAGGGAGTCTTGAGGAAAGGGGTTATATTTGGAAGTCTATCACATCTTTCTCTTGCAATGGCTGCATCACTTTCAGGTACATTTTGTTTCTCTCTATGTCTTTGAAACTTAGTTAGTACAATACCTCCTTTATGTCACATTCTTGGATAAATGCTTGTATGCTTTGATAAAACTAGATCCCTTAATTTATAGCTGTATTAACTTTTAAAGATTCGTTGATTCAATTGTCAAAAAAATCATTGCTAATTTATCCGTTAATCCCATTGGAATGTTGATTGTATTATTTATTAAATAAACTTTGAATTATGCATTGCAAAGATAGTTAAATAATTGGTTTTTTTCATTATGATGTAATAGGAATCCGTTGATCCCTTTGTTGAGATAGTCAATTAATATTATTTAAATCATATCAGATTCCGTTGTTTGTAATACAGTAATTGCTATATTTTTTAGATTATTAACCACTCAATTTAAGAAACATCACCTATCATGTTCATGTTCGTTGCATATATATAGATATCTCATCACTATTGTGTAGTTATCTTTTGGTAATACCCATCAAGTTAAGAAACCAATACGAGTGCCCTGCAAAGTTAACCCTGCATACGAACGAGTACAAGCCAACCATTCTATATTGGAGATGGTGTTAGATGAAAGCTCTGTGGACGTGAAAAGCAAAGCTTGGACTTGTTCCTGCTCGAACATAGCTGGAAAGTGGATGGAAATGGATACAAATATGGAGAAATGATGCGACTAACTGGGGTATCATGCGTGGATGATGAATCTATGTCGAGGGTAGATGAGGTTTCAGATATTGGATTGATCAAGGAATACAAATGCGATAAAATATGAGAACAACATAGTAAACAAGGATAAGAATTTTACCTGAAATGGAAGGATGAAGGTGAAGCAATAGAGGTTGAATCTCAGCCAAATAACGAAGATTGAACTTCGCAATCGTCGCTTAAAGCTACTGACCAAGGAACTAAGCTCGAACATCCATTGATTGCGTTGTAGCTTGGCGTCAATACCAAAGATCTCACCACAGTTTTAGACCTATCGTCACTTGATCTCAATCTCTCTCTGTCACCGAAGGATCAAAATGGTTCGGGGAGACTGTCACAAAGGGTGGATCCCCACGACGATGGTTGGTATTGGGGTATTTGAAGAAGAAGATATGGTGGTTTATAGGAGATTCTCTGGTCGTTCTAACCTCTGCAACTGATAAGGAATTTAGATTTAGGAAAAGGTTATGGAGTTGGTGTGAGTAAGGATTGAACGACGATGGGATTGGTGGTCGAATACGGTAGTTCTTGTAATTGGCAGAAGTTGCAGGTGGATGAAGAGTTGCGTCATTTGGAAGAGATAGCTGGAGGTTGAAAACGATATCTGAACCGTTGGATTAAGATCCAATTGCCAGATTTGGGTGTGTATCGGTTGCAGGGATACACCAGATCAAAAGATCTGACGATGGAGAATGAGGTGCTAAAAGACGGTCAGGATTCTTCTGATCAAATATGAACCGGGGGAAATGAAAGACGTTGGTTATTGAAGAGCCGGACCACGTGGCACAACTTGAAGATGCCACATTGCCCAATCAGAATTAAAGAAATTAGATAAAACAAAGAATAATTAGTAAAATTTAGATATAAGATGAATAGAAAAAGGTATAATATGAAAGTTGTAGATCTCATATAGAAGTCGATGATATCAGAGGTCATCTACACAGAGATAAAAATTAAATACTAATAAAACCATATAAAATAATTTTCTATGATTTTTCTTCTTCTTAATTTTTGTATTTTTATTTTATTTTATGTTATTTTATTTATGCACAATTTTATTCTAATATTTACTTGATTTTTAATAAGGAATAAATACATAAAATATTACACCATAATAGGTAAATATTAATATATGATAACAACTGTTAATTATTTACAACACATAAATTAGTAGTTGGTGTTAATTAGTCAATGAATCTTGTGATTAACTTAAGTAAAAGAGATAAATATGGTGAATTAAGCTAACAAATTTAGGATTTATCATAGGGGATGATGTTATAGGTGTTCTTCATTTGATAAGCATTTTTATCAAGCATATATGAGTTAAAATAACTCTTAGACAGATATGGATGAATTGACTACATAAACACAGTCCAAGATCCTCTGTTGGTCAAACGAAATCATATGAGTCCATATGTAGTCCTCACAATCCTCTAACCTCTTCTAGGCCATGTATAGCTCCTTCACTACATTGTGTTGATCCTTTAGTGTATAATTGTATTGTTTAACTTCATGTTATAAGTTTGACATATTAGATTAGAAATATATGTAAATTCATAGCCATAAGGAAGAGATACCCATCGGTAAGGAGCTCCAAGAAGCAACGTGGGGCTGGGGCCATGACTTGGGATGTGGTAGGACGAGTAATGGCAGGGGTGTCACATACATCCTCCACATCTATCATCAGCTCGTCCTTGTGGCATGAAGATCGCAGATTAGGTTGATGTCTGTCGGAAGGCGATGGACAGGTCGGAGTGTGCTCTACATACTACAGTAATGGGTGGGCACTTCCATCCCAAGAGAGATGCAGTTTTGAACAAATGTACTCATCTCTGGATCCCATGACCACCGATTGTAAGAGGAAAGCACCACAACATATCGAGATATATTTATTAAACAATAATAATAATGTCAATTTAAAATTAAATATAGCTCCATTAAAGTAAAAAAAAAACATTTATTGCCACCATGGTGGGATGGAGACGATAGATTGCCATCTCAAGAACCACCACATCTGAGAAAGCCGCCTCACCTGGAGGAAGAGTCACCTCCTCTTGTCATCGCCATCACTGCAATGAAAACAGTTTAGATAATTATCGTTGAATAGATCAATGAGAAAAAATAAATATTTTATAAGAGATGAGGTTGCAATCATTAAACTGTCAACCAATGGGTAATGAAATTTGTTGTGCATGTTCTCCTTCAGAAATCAATAAGCTCGTCAAAACTTGACTCTCTTTAGTGACTGTGCTAGTGTCAATGTATGTGCAAGTCATCCTTTTTAATATAGTTTGGTGGTCATCTCTCTTTTTCTTTTTACCCACTCGAGGCATGTAGCATATTTTCTCAATTTGAGAAGCTAAAATGAAGGGCTCGAACTTTCTCATATATCTATCGAAAATGACCTCAACCATATCATACCACGAGTCTACGTCAACTCCTCATTGTGGTCAAACTAGACACAAGATAGAAGTAAAGGTGATTTGGTGATGGCATGATATACTCTAATTCAATCACCTATAGTAGAATCCCATAATAGCTTGAGTTGTTTTCACCGTAACAAGAACCCCTATACATAACACATGAATTACATGTCGACAATCATTTATCCCTTTTCGACGAATGGAATTATGATCCATTAGAATAGAAACCGTAAAATGATTTCACTATGTAATTTGGACCCAAAGCGAAGCCGTGTAATATTTTTGACTTCCCATTAGCAAGGTTCAACGATCCAACGTGCTCTCTAAAACCACGCTGCAAACGGCTTTTGAAACTCTTCGATTACCTCAATTTCATCACGTTGGATTATTTGTTGATATCTGGTTCATATACTCTCTGCATTATTCAAAATAAATCAAGATTGTACTATTCATATAGGTGTCTACTTTCTGAAAATACATACTAAATATATGGTGAAACTTCGTCAGTATGGTCCCAGAACATATATCTCTGCTGCTTCTTTTTCATGTTGAGTCATCATACGAGATCTTCCCTTTCTTAATGGCTCCCCACTCAAATGAAACATAGAAAGGCAGACATGGACTTATGCGGTTGGAACTTCATTACATGGAAGGCAGTTGTGAATGGTCTCCACATCCTTAGACAGGTAACTAGTGTAAGAGTTTACAACTTCCTCCATGATGTATTGTGAACTTATGAACCCTTTGACCTTGTTCTTTTTCAAACCTTACGTTTCAACATATACCTAGATAGACCCATCCATTAGAAAAAGAATATTTAATAATTAATAACAATATATATTTAGTGATAACTCTCAAAAGAGTACATCCATCAGTACTTAATAGGTCTTCCAACTTTAGCCTTGTATGAAAAGTATACCACGAGATGCTCCAGTGCAATTGAAGAAGGACTAACACATTCTTTCTAAGGTCATCATGTTAGAGATGTTGATCTTCGATGAACAAATGAATTTGAAGAATTTGTTGAGTTGTGTTAAAACATCGACAATTGTCTTTGGGAGCAAACTTTTGAATGCAATCGGTAGTAGCTACTCCATGAAAACATGCCAATCATGACTCTTAATAGCCTTAAAACAATTTTTGTATTGATCAAGTACTTTTGAAATATTCGAAACATAATCATCTGGAAATCTCAGTTTTTAGCCCATATACACACTTCCTTTGGTCTTTGCTTAGCGTGAATTTTGCACTTGGCATGTAAAAGTACCCATCTGCATGTGTTATCAAAGGCAAATCTGGACGAGCACATTGATGAATCTACATTTCATCATCTTTATTCTATCATTTTGGCCTTAAAAACCCTAGTAAATGCGTGTAAATACTGTTAAATCTTGCATTTTATCATTCATGCATCATGGTGTAAAATAGTGTATAAAATGCGATTTTTAAAGCCAAAATTTAGAATAAAGAAAAGAAAAGAAAAAAATAAAATATTGTAAATTATTTTATGACATGAAATCCGAGACCTAGGCATCTCAATGACTAGATCGACAAGGAATAAAGTATGGGGAGATAAGGGCCAAAATATAATAAAATCCCCTTTGATTTAATTCATTCTTTATTCATTTTGGGACCCATTTTTGGTTCCACTTTTTATACTCCAAATAAAGAAACTTTGAACATGAAAGTTGTAGATAATTAAATAAACAAAAAAATACAAAATTGATTTCACTCAAAAATAATGTACAGATAAAAAGTTATGGTCTGAATAAAATTCCAGAATCCCAACTTCCCAGACCCGTATCTCACAAATGAAAACTCCAAATGCATCAAACTCACCTTTAATTGTATATAGTTTAAAATAAGCAATTTAATGGCAATGGTTTAGCATTTGATGGAGCTACAGTTTGAAAGTTGAGTTTTGGACCCCTATCGTATACTAATACAGATTAAAATATTAATTTTATTTATTATTCATTATTTTTATAATTTTATATTTTTATAATTTTGTAAATATTATTTATAATAAATATGTGAATTAAAATCAGATAAAAACCTAAATAAAACACAAAATAAAAATACTTGTATATAACACATAGGTAAAATACCTATGTACATACCTGCATAATTTATACTTCTAATTTATTAAGTGTATAAAATACTTCAAAAAAATAAAAATATATTTAAGTATATAAAATTATTTTATAAATTTATAAAATAATAAATACAAATAAATTAATTAAAAACACGAAATAAAAATAAAATATAAAAATATATAGATAATATACTTGTAAAGGGTATAAAAGGAAACTTGTAATTACTAATCTTGAAAAAATTAATAAAAATCACCATAAAATAGTTTATAAAATAATAAACATTTTTTATTCTATAACCAAAATTTAATAAAGTCAATTACTATTTTTAAATGATTTTTGAATTATTGTTTAGGGGATTTTTCCTGGTTGGTCCACGTGGACCAACCAGGTTGGTCTGACAGTTGACCTCCGGTCAACTGTCTGACCTCCCTCCCATAGCCTTGTCAGGACTTCGTTTTTCGCCCCCTTTCATGATTTTTTCGAGGCTGCTCCTTACACAATTTCATGATGATTTCTTCACGACGTTTTTGTCCTCGAAGATTACTCTTACACACCCATGCATCACTTCGGGGATTCGATCAAAGATCCGCCCGTGATCACTCCTTGAACCTCACGCCAGAGCCACTTCTTCAAAATATGCCCCATCCCTTCCTTACGCCTTTGAACCCCATTTGACCCATTTTCTGGCCTCTTGCTTGTGCTCCGGACTGGTGGTGGTGACAGCACCACCTCCAACCATCCAAGGCGGCGGTTGACGTGTGATTTGGGCATCTCCGCCCCCACCTCCCGGCTCCGGCCGTCGAGGTCCACATCTCGTGGTTCTCCACCGTTAGAGGTCGTTTTCTTCTTATTTTTACGTGCTTATTGCGTGGTTGTAGCCAATAGTTTCTATTTCCTGCATTTTCCTTCTCATTGAATCGCATCAGTAGCTTAGTATCCACCATCGAACAGCTAGCCGGATCTTGAGGGCTCCGATGACCACCATCTTCACCACGACCCCATCCACCCCCTTTTTGCTGGCCCTGGAGTATTTTACTGTTGCCCGTGCATCTTATTCGTAGGTCCAGGTGCCAAAGACCCCACCTGGGGGTCGTTTTTGTCAAGGAGCAGCAACCTGGAGCACCCCTCCCTTCTTCACATCTCAGCGGACCTCCGGCCTCTTCTAGACCATTTTGCGGCCGTCTTTCACTTCTGGGTGGTTCCAGGAAGCTCGGAGGGTCATCGGAGGGGAGAGGAATGCATCGGGTGTGAAGATTTTGGAGCTGCAAGTTCGTTCAGGCCGAGTTCTTCGGCTGTTCTTCCCTCACGTCTCGGAACCGTTCGATCTCGCTCGTTCTTGGCCGGCTACAGTAGCCGTCCAATTGCACCACACCAGCGCCGTCTGATCATCCAAGAGCATCTAATCTAGGCCGTCAACGCCAAAGGGGTATCGTCTCCCCTATGCTTGACACGTGTATAAGTGCCTGCATCTGAATCGTTGACGGTCGCAGCAGCTGGGGTATTTTGCATCAACTACCCCACAGTGATTTGTATTTATTAAGTAGAACTTAAAATCTTTCATCTGCCTTTATAATTTTGTATTTTTTGCAAGAATGCTCCTCGAACTATATCTTTTTGCATTTTGGTCCCGGCCTAGCGCACGTGATCGTCACGTGCGTCTGGGCATTTTGCAGGGGGCTCCCCCGTGGTTTGTTTATTACATTTTGGTCCGCAAAGTTTATATTTCAGTTATATAATTCTGGTGTTTTTGCGCACAAGCCCCTGGATGTTTTGTTAATTCCAAAAATGCCCTTGCTAGTATGATTTTTCTTTATGCTTCCTCTATTTTTTGCATGCATCTATAAAACTCGAAACAATCCCCAAAAATCATCATTGGTCTCTGTTGCATAGTAGTTTAACATTATATTTTTATTTTGCATATTTCTGGCATTTTAATATTTATAAAAAATAAAAAACAAGCATTTTCAGCACTGTTTGCATTATAAAATCCATAAAAATTATAAAATCACATCAGAAAAATCCCAAAAAATATATTTTGCATATTTTAGTTGTTATAATTCCAGACCAAAAATCATTAAAAAATACAAAACAAAACTCCTAAAAATATTAAAAGCCTAAAGATCTTCAAAAAATATTAAAAATTCATAAAAAAACCCTAAAAATCTAAACTCGGTTCCTGAATTTTCTTTGTTTTATTATCTTTATTAGAAAATTAATTTGGAAAATTTTGAACACTGATTTATATTTTTCATCCTCAATTTAATTTCAACCCTTTATTTTGTTCACTGTTTATCGTATTTTTGACTTTAAAAATACAAAAAAATTAGGAAAAATCTAGAGAAATCACAAAAACATTATAAAATAATAAAAAGACCAAAAACATTTTTTTTCCTGAATTTTTCTAATTTTTAGTTATTTTTATAAATACCTTATCCTTCCTTTTTCTTACTTTGTCTATATACTTTATTTTATCTTTCTAAAGAAAAAGAAAATACAAAAAATATAAAATATAAAAAGAAAATATAAAATCAGAAAATTAAAAATCAAAATACAAAAATTATAAAAATAAAATTAAAAATTAAATAAAAAAATATAAAATTAAAAACCCACAAAAAATAGCATAGACAGACAAATACATCACATTTACATTTTGTGCATTCATTTGCCCGTTCTACCTGTCGGCTCCCTGTGTTCGACCTCTACACATACTTGCACCTATATACATTTTTTTTGTAGAGTTATAATAAATTTTTACTCCGCACCGCTTTTCATTGCTTGATTTCTGTTGTCGGTTAATTGTTGTTTTAATCTGGAGTTTGCGTGGTCGCCACAGTGACTTTCTCTCCGCCTTCTACGAGACATATTTATACCGCCGATTTCTGGGTTAAGCAAATGGCGCCGTTGCCGGGGAGCAACAACGCGTAGTTTGGCTTATTGTTTGTGCTTGTGATTATTTGTCTATTTCGCGGCTCTTATTTTTGTTTATTTTACTTTCCTTTTTATTTGATATCTGTTGAGCTGTCTAATCCCCCCCTCTCTGGTTGACTTTGTGCGAGGAATCGCGGATCGAGGGAGGCGCTCCACCCTAGGCACATGTGCACCTACGTGAAGCCGACTTTGCTCGCTTTGCACCGAAGGAGACTTAGAGGAATTTTGAAGATCGAGTTCCCTCTTTAGTGTAGCATTTATTTCCTTGTATTTATTTTTGTAATTTATAGTGAGAGAGAGACTATTTGATTTTAATAATACAAGTACTCAGGACACTTGGACATTCGGGCCTAATTTCCAAGTGATTGTTCACTTGGAGCCTCACCGCGGCTTTTCACGATTTTTCATCGCATTTTTTTACTTTGTTTTCCAATTTTTTGATTTTATTTATTTGTGTGATTGAGCCCTTAGTTTTAGGAGTTGCTTGTGATAGACTAAGGCCAAACACCTTAATATCTTGCATGTGCCTATAACCGCATTTGGACTTAGTCAAAATTTTAAACAGTCGCCTCATCATCTTCGAGCCTTCACACCGCGAGCCCACCCAGCCAAGCGCTGCTCCTGAACTCGATGTGTCGAGAGGAGGAGGGGTGAGCCTAGACCGGACTCCTGGATTAAAGATCGGTGATCGACTTGTGGTTCTTCACGCTAATAGCAGCTTCTCACACTTAGGGCAATTTCATCGGCTTTGCATTTGCATATAGTTTAGGTTTCAATTCTGCTGAGCATCTTTGCATGTAGAGTGCTGGAGGCAAGGTGAGCATTTACGCTTTAGCATGCATCATTGTTTTGCCTCTTGCATTGCTTTTCCGCTCTTCTACCTCTAATTTTGACAACCTAGGTGCTAAGTGAAATTTACTCCTCGTTAGGTTCGTGAATTTTTAATAAAAATCCAAAAAAAGTGATAATCAAATAAAATTGAGACTGCTAATACTACTCGACCCTAAAAAAGATCAAAAGAAAAATATTCTCTTGGGGCGAGTAATCCCCTCATTGTCTTCGTTTTACATTGCTCGCGCACACGCTAAGGACTAGTGCCCAAATCCCATTTCAGCCCTCTAAGTGTGTGTGCAATCTTTGACTTCTCACCTAACTCTAAAATAGACAAGATAAAAAGACTGACTTTTCGGTCTCTACCGAGTTGAGTAGGTGAATTGAGGGTTTGTATTGTTTCATTTCTTGCTTGTGATTGTTTTGTGTGTGTTCTAGATCACCTCCGCGCATTTTCACCTTCTTCTCGCTTCTCTTGATTTGACCATCGTGCTCTCCCAACTATCATTTTCCTCTTATTTCGAGATGGCCGACTGGAGCATATTTTATCCGGACTTTGCGGATCCCTCGTTCACTCCAGCCGGTCCACCTCACTTTTTCCAGGAGGACTTTGCTCCTGATTTTTGTACATATACGACCAACCCACTATTTCAGGGTTCAGACCTTAACTTTCACCAATCATTTCCACCACCATCTCCTACACATTTCGACAACCCGCTCTTCCTTGAGTATCCTGATCCGGAATGTGATTTTTGTCCACACCCACCACCCACATTCGATACACCTGATCCCGAGATTTTGGAGTCACCTTTCATGATATCCATACTTGAGACCTTGAATTAGATGATGGAGCATATGAATTCGAGGATCACTGATCTTATTAGTTTAAATAAGAACCCGAATGTCGCTCCATTCTTTGAGGATATGGATTCATTTGAGGACGACCATGAGAGCTTGCAATCGCCCAAAACATAAAAAAATGAGAAAAATTAAAAAATCCGAAAAGAGTTCAGGAGACCTTTGATCGAGTCAGACTTTGAGGAGAGCGCCCACTTGCCAGATCCTTTGTCCATACATCTATTCACACCCGGTCAAACCTTTGACCCCGAGGATGCCGCTGTACAGACCGCTCTTGGCATGCCTCGTGTATATGCTGATTCCGACTTCCTCCCTTGTATGGAGGAGGTCCAAAATTTCAAAAAAATGTTGATTGAACCCGAAGTGGTGGCCACCATACATGAGATCATCCGTGTCCCACTTCAGCAGGCCATGATCGATTTATCTGCTCCTCTTCCCAAGAAGAGAAAGCAGAGGAGCATATCTGAGCATCATATCTTGACCATGGCCACTGCCCACACCATCACACACCGCTCCATTCCTAGGAAAAAGAACACTGCCACACCTTTTATTAGTTGCACCATCTCTGACTTCACATGTGATCACACTCTCCTCGACGGCGGTGCTTCGATTAGCATCATACCCTTCTCGCTGGTACAGTCTCTTCACTTAGGGCCTCTCAAGTAAACCAGGATGATAGTTCAGTTTGTTGATGGATCTATCAAGAGGTCGAAGGGTATCCTTGAAAATGCTCTCATTTTGATTCAGGGCACTAGCTATCACGTTGACTTTGTCGTATTGCCCATGGAGACCTCCACTGGGTAGCATTCTCCAATCATCCTGGGACGACCATTACTCGCCTCTGCGAGGGTCGTTAATGATTATGGATCAGGAGAGATCCGCTTCCGTCCTGCTAACGAGAGCGTAGTGTCGATCACTGCACCCACTGCCGACTAGAGACCTGCACCTGATGCGATGTCACCTATCTTGGCTGACCTCGAGGGCCATGCCCTTGATGATACTATCAGAGAATTTTGCTGCTTATTGGATTCCACTGAGACCCGAGAATTCCTCCCTGTTGAGGAAGACTCAGAAAGCATGGATCTCGACGTTCCTTCTTCTGGGCATTGGCGTTGTGTTGATGACATCCGCGGGATTTACACGATCGATACCATTGAACGGAGGGAAGATTTGGATACTAGACAGGACGGACATGACTCGACTACTTTCACTGATGGGTCCGCTCCTGTCCATTTAGATTCATATAAGCCAAAGGCCGAATTTGATTTGATTACTTTTATTCGAGAATTCAGGCCTTTTGATGAGAAAGATGATCCGGTTGAGATTATAGAGGACGAACATAGTTCGAATACTTCTACTGATGAGTTCGTTCCTTTTGGTTTTGACCTGGATGACACCTCGCAGGACGACTCCGATTACACTTCTTCTGATACTGATGAGTTCGTCCCATTCCACTCCGATATCAGCGAGACACCCAAGGCCAGACCTGACCACACTTCTTCCACTCACCTGTCTGTCTCTTCACACCCTAGGGCCCATGAGGATCTTCACTCTGTCGACCCTGATCGGCTTCCGTCCACTGTGGATCCCGATGTCGACCTACACCACACCAGATCTATCCCTCAGCGGTCTCGCAAGAAGGTTCGCTTTCTAACTTCTTGACTCTTTGTATATCCATCTCTGTTGTATATCCACTTTTGTGTGCCCCTGTTCATCTTCATCTCTCTTCCGTATTGCTCGTCCACCCATTCTCGTGTTTGCCTTGCTTAGGACGTACTTTATCCTAAGTATAGGGGGGTGGACGAGCCGAGTGTTCATTCGCCGTTCCGTTTCATCACTCCTGTTGTTGCCTATACTTAGGACTTCTTTACCCTAAGTATAGGGGGAGTGATGTGTATATCCTCACGATCTCTTCTTCCACTTTCATCTCTTTTCTTCTTTTCTTCTTTTCCTTTTATATCTTCTATATCTACCGAAAAAGGTGTCGCCCTTTGTAGACAATCTTCTATACATAGGACGCACTTTGTCCTAAGTATAGGGGGGTGTGTACCCCGAATCTTCATTCTTTTCGATCCTCACCATTGTCTCCTCTTCTTGTCTATACTTAGAGATATTTGACCCTAAGTATAGGGGGAGACAATCTGAGTACGATCTGTTCATTCCAACCCTTGACCCTCCCTGCGTTGTGTACAGTCTGTTATACTTAGGATTATTTGATCCTAAGTATAGGGGGGACGGTCAACTTCTCATTTGTTTATTCATTTCTTTCTTTATTCTTTAGACTTTGCTATACTCAGTACGAGTTATGTCTTCTCTTTTCTTTCTAATCTATGAGGACATAGATCAAACTAAGTATAGGGGGGTCGTATATACTGCGTATATACATTAGCCATAACTCGCACTTTCGTATTTTCTTAATAATATGGCTAATAATTCTTTAAAATTCATTAAAAACCTTAATAAAAAGATGTGATTATTCCTCAAATTCTTTTTGTATGTACTGGTTAATAAATCAGGTGAAAATGTTTTTCGCAAAATGTTTGAAAAATAATTTGAAAATCTTTGTGAAAATCTTTTGAAAACTATTTTGAAAATATTTTATTACATGTTTTCAACCTTTGTAAAAATGTGTGGTTTGTGGAATTTTATTTTCTTTGTGTGAAATAAAATGTTTGAAAAATGTTTTGCAAATGGTTTGAAAAATGGTTGCAAAAATATTTGAAAAATCTATCTATACTGTTTGAAAACCTTTGCAAAATGATTTTCAAATGTGTGTACATGTTTGTAAAATTGTTTGTAAAATGATTTTCAAATAAGTTTGAGGAATATTTACATCACACCAAAATTCTTTATATATCTATATCTATAAAATTGATCACTTACCCTGTAAATTCTTAAAATCCACTTCTTGTAAATATAAGAAGCATGCTCGTGTACATATTTGTACCTAGCTTTTAGCCAAAATCTTTGTTTTCAAAAATTCCAAAAACATTTGCAAAATTAAAATCCAAAAACATTTGAAAAATCTTTTGAAAAATACAAATAAATGCATATGCATCATCATCATCATCTTTTCAAAAATCCATAAAAAGATCAAAATCTTTGAAAATTGCATCACAAAAATATTTCCTGCATTCTGCATCGCATTGCATAACATGAGCATTTTTCAGATTGAGTTTGATAGTTGAACAAGTCTAAGTAAAATCCGGAGATTGGAGCTTGATTGGACCTTAAAATCTACCTAATAACAGGAACCTTATAGGAACTGGGTTTGAGGTACTTCAGGTCTAGTTGACTTAATTCTCTGAGGATCACGAGACTTGGTTCAATGGATTCTTGACTGCCTAAGTAGAGTATTTCGGAGCACACGCACGACTCTTGTTGATAATGACCTAACTTGGACACCTGCACCTTTCACATGGCTCAACTCAGTTGGGGTGGTGAGGGGATTGGATTTGCCGGTATGAGACGCACACAAGTGGAAACACTTGTCCTCCTCTAGGGAGGGACGTGCACCCCAACTCATCCAGTGATTAGGAATTCTAAAGATAGGAGAGTGTGGGTTGCAATAAAGCTTCAAAATAGGGATAGTCTACTGGCTCAAGAGGAAAAACTCCTTATGTAAATGCTGCTGTATATAGTATTTTCAAAAAAAAAAGAAGAAAAAAAAGAGAGACATGCCTCCACAAAAATAAAATGCCTGTAAAGTATGTACAAAAGTGTGTAAAGTCAATAAGCAAGCTTGAGTTCCAAAAGACATATGTGAGCCTGCAGCTGGATGACTTGACTACACTGGTCTTGCATCATAGGATAGGTAGCTACACTGGCTACCGTCCATTTTTCTCTTCACCCCCTCCTCTTGAGCTGGTTGCCACTTGAACTTAGAAGGGAATACCCCTCTCCATGAGGAAGGAGTTATTGGATTGGGGAATCATTAGGTTGTCATGCTGGAGAAGTCGGTTTCTTTGTCATTCTAGGTGGGGAGAGCCACTATCACTTACACTATACGAGTCAGATTCATAGTCATAAGGGTTTGCGTATGAGTTGAGATATTTCTGACCTGGCTATTGAGGAGACTTGAGCAGAGTTTTGGGATTCTCAGGTACTATTGGATTTCAAATCCGGTTCTCATTAAGATTCTGCCCGCACTAAAATTCCAAAGGCCCGACTTAAGCTCCAAACTTTGATTTTTGTAAAGACAAGTTTGATAATTAAACTAAATCCAAATTCTTCGTTTTCTTTTCTTTGTTTTTCTTTTCTGCACTTATTGCATAAGTGTTTGCTAGGGACTAGCAAAGGCAAGTATATGGAGATGATGAACCTACATTTCATCATCTTTATTCTATCATTTTGGTCTTAAAAACCCTATTAAATGCGTGTAAATACTGTTAAATCATGCATTTTATCATTCATGCATCATGGTGTAAATAGTGTATAAAATGCGGTTTTTAAAGCCAAAATTTTAGAATAAAGAAAAGAAAAGAAAAAGAATAAAATTGTAAATACTTTATGACCCAAAACCCCGAGACCTAGGCATCTCGATGACTAGGTCGACAAGGAATAAAGTAGGGGGAGATAAGGGCCAAAATACAATAAAATCCCCTTTGATTTAATTCATTCTTTATTCATTTTGGGACCCATTTTTGGTTCCACTTTTTATACTCCAAATAAAGAAACTTTGAACATGAAAGTTGTAGATAACTAAATAAACAAAAATATAAAATTGATTTCACTCAAAAGTAATGTACAGATAAAAAGTTATGGTCTGAATAAAATTCCAGAATCCCAACTTCCCAGACCCGTATCTCACAAATGAAAACTCCAAATGCACAAACTCACCTTTAATTGTATATAGTTGAAAATAAGCTATTTAATGGCAGTGGTTTTGCATTTGGCGGAGCTACGGTTTGTAAGTTGAGTTTTGGAACCTTATCATATACTTGTACAGATTAAAATATTCATTTTTTATTATTCATTATTTTTATAATTTTATATTTTTATAATTTTGTAAATATTATTTATAATAAATATGTGAATTAAAATCAGAATAAAAACATAAATAAAATACAAAATAAAAATACTTGTATATAACACATAGGTAAAATACCTATATACATACTTGTATAATTTATACTTCTATGTTATTAAGTGTATAAAATACTTCAGAAAAATACAATAAAAATATATTTAAGTATATAAAAGTATTTTATAAATTCATAAAATAATAAATAAAAATAAATAAATTAAAAACACAAAATAAAAATAAAATATTAAAATATATAGATATTATACCTATAAAGGGTATAAAAGGAAACTTGTAATTACTAATCTCGAAAAAATAAATAAAAATCACCATAAAATAATTTATAAAATAATAAACATTTTTTATTTTATTACCAAAATTTAATAAAGTCAATTACTCTTTTTAAATGATTTTTGAATTATTTTTTAGGGGGTTTTTCCTGGTTGGTCCACATGGACCAACCAGGTTGGTCTGACAGTTGACCTCCGGTCAACTGTCTGACCTCCTCCCATAGCCTTGTCAGGACTTCATTTTTCGCCTCCTTTCGTGATTTTTTTGAGCCCGCTCCTTACACCGTTTCATGATGATTTCTTCACTACTTTTTGTCCTCGAAAATTACTCTTACACGCCCATGCATCACTTCGGGGATTCGATCAAAGATCTGCCCGTGATCACTCCTTGAACCTCGCGCCAAAGCCACTTCTTCAAAATACACCCCTTCCTTACGCCTTTGAACCTCATTTGACATGTTTTCTGGCCTCTTGCTTGTGCTCCAGACTGGTGGTGGTGACAGCACCACCTCTAGCCATCCAAGGTGACGATTGACGTGTGGTTTGGGTGTCTCCGCCCCCACCTCCGGCTCCGGCCGTCGAGGTCCACATCTCGCGGTTCTCCACTATTGGAGGTCATTTTCTTCTTTTTTTACGTGCTTATTGCGTAGCTGTAGCCAATAGTTTCTATTTCCTGCATTTTCCTTCGCATTGAATCGCATCAGTAGCTTAGTATCCACCATCGAACACCCGGCCGGAGCTTGAGGGCTCCGGTGACCACCATCTTCACAATGCTGCCATCCATCCCCTTTTTGTTGGCCCTGGAGCCTTTTACTGTTGCCTGTGCATCTTATTCGCAGGTCCAGGTGCCAAAGACCCCACCTGGGGGTCGTTTTTGTCAAGGAGTAGCAACCTGGAGCACCACTCCATTCTTCACATCGCGGCGGACCTCCGGCCTCTTCTAGCCCATTTTGCGGCAGTCTTTCACCTCTGGGTGGTTCCAGGAAGCTCGGATGGTCATCGATGGGGAGAGGAATGCACCGGGTGTGAAGATTTTTGAGCTGCAACTTCGTTCAGGTCGAGTTCTTCGGTTGTTCTTCCCTCACGTCTCAGAACCGTTCGATCCCATTCATTCTTGGCCGGCTACAGCAGCCGTCCGATTGCACCACACCAGCGCCGTCCAATCATCCAAGAGCATCTAATCCAGGCCATCAACGCCGAAGGGGTATCGTCTCCCCTGTGCTTGACACGTGTATAAGTGCCTGCATCTGAACCATTGACGGCCGCAGTAGCTGGGGTATTTTGCATCAACTACCCCACAGTTATTTGTATTTATTAAGTAGAACTTAAAATCTTTCATCCGCCTTTAAAATTTCTGTATTTTTTGCAAGGACGCCCCACGAACTATATCTTTTTGCATTTTGGTCCCCGCCTGGCGCACGTGCTCGTCATGTGCGTCTGGGCATTTTGCAGGGGGCTCCCCCGTGGTTTGTTTATTACATTTTGGTCCGCAAAGTTTATATTTCAGTTATATAATTATGTTGTTTTTGTGCACAAGCCCCTGGATGTTTTGCTAATTCCAAAAATGCCCTTGCTAGTATGATTTTTCTTTATGCTTCCTCTATTTTTTGCATGCATCTATAAAACTATAAAAAATTCCCAAAAATCATCATAGGTCTCTGTTGCATAGTAGTGTAACATCATATTTTTATTTTGCATATTTCTTGCATTTTAATATTTATAAAAAATTAAAAACAAGCATTTTCAGCACTGTTTGCATTATAAAATCCATAAAAAATTATAAAATCAATCAGAAAATCCCAAAAAAATATATTTTGCATATTTTAGTGTGTTTTAATTCCGGACCAAAAATCAATAAAAATACAAAAAAACTCCAAAAAATATTAAAAGCCTAAAAATCTTCAAAAAAATATTAAAAATTCATAAAAAACCCTAAAAATAAAAACTATGTTCTTGAATTTTCTTTATTTTATTATCTTTATTAGAAAATTAATTTGGAAAATATTGAACACTGATTTATATTTTTCATACTCAATTTAAGTCCAGCCCTTTTATTTTATTCACTGTTTATCGTATGTTTGACGTTAAAAATACCAAAAAAATAGTAAAAATTTAGAAAAATCACAAAAACATTATAAAATAATAAAAAGACCAAAAACATTTTATTTCCTAAATTTTACTTATTTTTAGTTATTTTTATAAATAACTTATCCTTCCTTTTTCTTACTTTGTCTATATACTTTATTTTATCTTTTTAAAGAAAAAGAAAATACAAAAAATATAAAATATAAAAAGAAAATATAAATCAGAAATTTAAATATCAAAATACAAAATTATAAATATAAAATTAAAAATTAAAAAAAATATAAAATTTAAAACCCAAAAAATAGCATAGATAGACAAATACATCACATTTACATTTTGTGCATTCATTTGCCCCGTTCTACCTGCCTGCTCCCTGTGTTTGACCTCTACACATACTTGCACCTATACACGTTTTTGTTGTAGAGTTATAATAAATTTTAACTCTGTACCGCTTTTCATTGTTTGATTTCTGTTGTGGGTTAATTGTTGTTTTAATCTGGAGTTCGCGCGGTCGCCACAGCGACTTTGTCTCCACCTTGTGCGAGACATATTTAGACCGCCGATTTCTAGGTTAAACACACATATGTTCATTAAATCTATCTATGTGTTCTCTTTATATTTGGCCTTCCTAGCAGAAGCCAATATTGTATGAATGACATTATCGAACACATTCTTTTCTACGTGCATCACATCCAGAGTATCCCTAACAAGAAATTTTTCTCAATATGATAACTCCAAAATGATGCTCATCTTTATCCAGTTATGATCTACCCCAAAGATGTACAACATGTCATCATCATGTGCCTTCAATTGTAATAATGGAGCATGCAATTATTCTCCTATTAGACTAGGTGGCGGCGATGACTCTTCCACTGAATTCCTTTTGAATACCATTTTTTATCTTCGTTAAGGATGATTCATAGGAAGGAACTATGTATGGCAGTCAAAGAAGCATGCATTTCTATCATGTTGAAGCGAGAACGACTTTGTATTCTCCAAACAATACAAAAAACTATGCAATCTTTGTGTACTCCACACAAATAGCATACCATAAGCTGGGAAATCATTAATGGTCCACATGACTTTGACTCTCATTTGGAATTTTCCCTTCGGACTACATCATAGGTATCTTTACCAAATTCCTATAAATCCTTCAACTCATCTACTAGTGGTCGTATATAAACTTCCAAAAACCTACCAGGATTGGTTAGATCAGGAACAAGAATAGAAAGAAACATGTGTGGTCATTTGTTACATAACTAAGGTGGCATATTATACAATGTTGTAGTGACATCTAGCATGAGCAATCCTTACTTCATCCATACAGGTTAAAGCCGTCAGTTGACAACCTAATTACTACATTTCCTTTCTCTGTAGCAAATCTAGATGACGAATCCATCAATGCATACTAGTATTGGGAATCAGAAGGATGCTCGAGGGTCCCATCATATCTATGTTTGGCAAGCCACATCATCTCCTTCATGATTTACCTATAGTAATATAATATTTGAAGCCATCGAGACTATGGAAAGTACCACAGTATTTTTTGGGGATATTCGACTTCAAATCAACCCTATAATGATCTTCGCCAAAAACATGACAGCATGTTGCATATTGATGTTCTCCATAGTTAACATGTGGTGATTGGGCATGCATCAATCTGCAGACATACCAAATTTACTCATCATTGCCTTGACCTTATAGAATCTATTTGGTAATTCATTATGCTCAGGAAACATTCTCTTTATCAACTTGATTATAGTGTCAAAACTAGAATCTGTCATATCCTATTGATTCTTCAAAGACAACAAATCAACAACAACAAATTGGGAAAAAGTAAGGCAAATCATAATGGCTTCTCTGCCTTTCATATCAAATCCTTAAATTATTGATTGTCTACTTCGTTCTCTCCCAATTTAGGCATCTGAATTAATTTAGGTCTGGCCACATTATTAACCATTTGGACAAACATACACAAGTCTGAACATTAGAATGCTTCTTTGCCCCCATGTGAATACCACATCATATAATCGTCGACAAATCCCTTTCTACACAAGTGCTCTGCAATGATGTTCCTTGATGCCTTTTTCATTAGAGCTTACTTCTTATAAGATCAAATAATATTACCTTATTTGTCAAGAATCCCCAGTCCCTGTGCATAAGCAAACCTAAGGAAGCCTTCCACATCATTTAGGAATATCTCTCTCATAGAATCATTAGAATCCAAATGACTGTACATCCAAGCACTTAACCTACACCATGAGGAGATTTTGAGCTTTGATCATCACTTACAAAACCACCTATCAAGAACAACACCCTCTTACATAAGACACAATTATCTCTTACATTAACCACATTCATATCTTACTTACCCACATTTACAGTTACCCACCCACATCCATACCCACAAACATAAGATGGGATAAAGAAATAATATTTTATGTCATTTTTAGTTTTGCATGTCCCCTATGTTTTCGATGCAGACACGATGTAGATATTCCTTGCATATAAGATTTATTCTCTGCTAAATTTCGGTAGCATAACCATGTACTGCTCCAATTTACATCATAAATTGATTCTTTAAAGTTTAATAATACATCAAAAATACATTAATTAACCTTTTAAAGAACAATTTTATATATCATAGAGGATTTTGATTATGCTGCCGAAAGTTAGCAAAGAATACATCTTATATGCAAGGAATATATACATAGGGTCTGCATCGAAATCACCAAGGACTTCCTTTACTCGAGACCTCCGAATTAAGGAAACTTAATATACATTCCATAATATACACAAACCTTAAATCATGTACATACATGTGTTGTTATACATGACTAAATAATATATATGTATCTTATGCTAATATATATTAACTTGTCATTTGACTCGTTTGATTGATTCGCTATATTACTAAAATTTTTAGTGTACCTAACATTTGTCTATAGTGCATAAAAATTCTCTTCCCTACAAAATGATCTCATACCGAAATGTTTGGTTGAATTTCCAGATTTCAGTTGTTCAGACCATTACACTTACATTAGACGCATATATATACCTATAGAACTTATCTTTACTCTAAATACCTTTTTATATGTCCACACTTACATACCTACATCCATACATATGTACACATGCCCATATACATTCATACATTTGCACATGCTCATGAACCTCTAGCATAACCCAACTACATATACCTACTAATAGAGAGGTTTTGCACTGGTCTGCTAATCCAATAAGACCATCAATCATTGTGGCAACTAGGTATCTCACTAACCAATAATTAGCCCACAATATATATCGAAATGAAATATGTGTGAGAAATTTTTTTATAAATCTTCAAAAGGCGTGCATAGGCATAAGTATGGAAGAGTGTAGACACATGGAGCAAACGAGAATAGATGTATCTTTATTAATTATTGCTAATTAATACACATTTTTTGGTTTTAACGTTTCTTTTTTTTATCTTTTTGTTTTAATTTTTTT
The DNA here is from genome assembly GCA_037367405.1 of Ottelia alismoides. NCBI lineage: Eukaryota > Viridiplantae > Streptophyta > Magnoliopsida > Alismatales > Hydrocharitaceae > Ottelia > Ottelia alismoides. Next base: position 161,951 of record JAZKJV010000371.1, on the reverse strand, counting down.
GTGGGTTTTTAATTATATGTAAAATTTTATGGCTTTTAAATGTGTTATGTTTTAATATTTTTTTAGCAATTTTTTAGTTTCTTTTTCGGTTTTAAAATAAGGTACTTACTAAAATAAATATAGATAATATACATATGGATAAGATGATTTTTTGGAATTTTTTAAATAAGTCAAATAAAGTCAAAGTAAAGTAAACAAATCTTTTTGTGTTTAAATGTTTTCTAATGTTTTTGGTAGATAAATAGGAAAATAACTTTAAATGACAAATAGAAATTTTATGTGATGTATCTATGTTCTAGGCATCTAAAGTATTTAACCTATAATTTTTAGCATAAGGGAAATATTTAATAATAATAAAATAACAAAATAAAATAAAATAGAAGAGCAAGGAACTAAATGCAATTACTAGAAATGAATAATGCATTTCAGAATAGGTACACAAAATAAAGGGGCCTCGCTTGCAAATTATCCATGTGCCTCACGTGGAGAGACACATGAGGTGACTTGGAAAGGACCGAATTGCAAATACCATAGAGTTTAGGGACCAAGCAGCAAAATATCTTAAATATATTGCATATTATCTAATATTTATAGTACTAAAAATAAATATAGAAATACATAGGGTGGCGAGCACATATACCTGACGGGTACGTGAATGTATGTGCAGGGTGTTTGATCCAACGACTTAAAGTGTGTCACTTACGTGTGATCAACGACTCCTGATGTATAACAGTTTGCCTCAAATGCACGACCTAGATTAGATATGTGACTCCTCCATTGGATGACTCTAAGGTGATCTAGAAGAACTGAGGAAGAATAGAGTTCTCCCCGTACTTCGATCTAGTGCTCCTCCATCCCGCGGCCACCTCCCGAGCTCGGGAGTGGCCCAAAACATTCCTGCGGGGTATCAGCAGCTATTGGAGATGCCAAGGGGGTCCAAATCTTTCTGGCAAGAGGTGTGGAGCTCGTGAATCTCCAAGGCACCTAGTACTTGGTCATGGGATTGAATCACTCCCCAGATGGGGCTCTTTGGTAATGATACCTACACCAAAAGCACAAGGGTTCATGGTGATGCAACCTGACCTCTTATTTATTGGAAACAAAGGGGAAATGATGTGGTCGATGAGTCTCTGGCGAAGGGTGGACTAAAAAGACTGATGACCCGATCTCTTTTTGATCGAGTGTCTGGGCATATGGATCAATGAAGAAGATGAAGAGGAATGAGGTGGGGTGATTGGCGTGATGACACATTTGTTGAAAACTTGGAAACATAGGCCTAGAACCTAGTACTCCGACGTACTATAATGTTTTGAATTTCGATGAAATAAGATAAGTCGATTGGGAGTAAAGACTATAATACACAAACAATTGAAATGCAAAATGAAATAGCTTGGATAAAGAAGCTAACCTGACCTGGATGACCTAGAAGCAGAAGACTTAGTGGAGCTTGGCAAGTGGTATAATCGTGTTTCTCCTTCTCCTCACCATAAATCATTGGAACTACTTCCTATCACAAAGGGAAACATTCTAGCTCCTGATTCGTGGGGTTATGGGGGGTTTAAAGATATTTTAGCAGGAACTGAAGGAGGAAGAAACGGATTTGTAGAAGAACTGGAAGGGGTGACTTGCGATTGGGATTTCTCTCATACTGATGGAGGTTGGTGAGATTTATGATAGGGGGTCGTAGAACAAGGTCTGACAAACCATTTTCCTTTAGGAGTCAATCTGATAAGACGCACAGATTAGGTGTGATAATTTGGAGAATCTAAGGTCCGTAGAGTGTACATTAAGTCTTGGCTAGTAGGGGGTGTTGATCGGGGGGTCAACACACCAAGTGACTCCATTCGGACACATTAGACCCCATAATGATTCAAAGGTAAATTTAAAATACAAGATAATTTAGGATAAAAATAGTAATGATTTTATTTAAAAGACTTAAACCATAACAACATTTTCTTATTTTCTAAAATATTTTGTAGTGATTCTTATTTATTTTTATCATCTTCTTTGATATAGTATATTATTTATATAAGTATTATTTATAGGTTAAATGAGTATACTCCCTAGGAGCATATAAGAACTTGCTCCAACCTTTTTTCCCACAAGATTTTTTTAATACTTTGAAATGAAATCCGAGAGGATTTGCTTGTAATAATAAGTGGAATATGTATTTCAAATTTCATGTAAACCATATATTCCTAACACTTCCATATAGAGGACGTCAATTTTAGCAGTTTTGAGACCGTTAAAATTTGACAGCCTTGATGGAGGGGATAGAAGTCTCAAATTAAGTTGATTTTTGAATGACCACGGTGATATATTGTGATCTAAAATCCACTATATTTTATTTCAGAATAATAAAAAAATACTTTGAAAAAGGGTGGGACCATGTAAGTTACATGCTCCTAGGGAGCATACTCCTTTCCCATTATTTATAGGTATTTATACCTATATTACGTATTTGTGTTTTTATTTTATTATTATAATACCATATTTACATAATTTATATATTTACAACTTCATATAATACACATTTACTTATTTTTATGACATTTTTATGATTTTGTTTATATGTACAAATAAATACATATGTTTCTCACATATGTACATTATACATATATATATTAGAATTTATTATTATTTTTGCTGTTTTTAAATGCTTTTATTTTGTATTTGTATTTTTATAGGTGTTATATAATATGTACAATGATTTAAGAATATAAGGAGACTAAAAATATAAATATTAAAATAAATTGGCTTATGATACATATGTGCAAGTACCATGGTACCCTAATTAGCCTGACATTTGCATCTTAGCTCTAATTCCAGTAAAACACCTTCATTTGAAAGATAATTTAATTGAACATAACTGAAGTGAGTTTGGTTCATTTTGAGTTCAAATGGAGAAGATATTGACCAATGAAGTTCTGTTTGCGACTTTTCAACAGAGTGTACCTGGTGTCTGGTACATGATTTATTTCGACCAATATTTTCTTATTTTCTATACATTGTTATGTGCATATTTTGGGTTGAACACATTATTGTTTGGAGTGTGTATAATGATAAATAAAATGTTACAAATTTCGGATATTTACATAATATATTGCACTAAGAAGAATTAAGGTTTTCCTTGTATTTTTGTACATTATTTTACCCTATCTCCCCTATATTCTTGGTTGACCTAGTCGATATTGAGTTGGTCTCAGGGTTCAGGTTTAGTCAATATCATAGAAACCTCCATTATTTTTCATTATTCTTCTTTATTCTTATATTTTAGGTTTAAATACATGGATTTATACAGTAATATTAGGGTGTTAATTCATGCAAGTTAGTGATATTTATAAGCATTTTACTAGGGATTTAAAGCCAATATGAAAGTATAAAGGTGAAAGAATGTCTATTAATCAACTACCCGCTGGTAGAGCTCGGTAATCATTGAGAAATGAATGGACCCTCTTTCGTTAATGCTTGATAATGACCAAGAGTTGGGATACCCATTGGTGTAGTACTCAATAATGACTGATTGATGGGCGCCTCGTTGCTGGTACTGCTCGGTAATGATCGAGTGGTGGGAATACCCCCTATCGCTAGTACTCGGTAAAATTCGAGTGGTGGGTGCACCCACTGCCAATAGTGCTCGGTAATGACCTAGTGGTGGGCACACCAGCTGCTAGTAGCGCTCGATAATGACTAAGCAGTCGGTACACTCGCTACTGGTAGTGCTCAGTAATGATCGAGCGGTTGGATACTCACTATATCCATACCTATACTTTACCCAAACATGCCCTTATACCTCTATCCTTGCACAACAACATCTATCACATAGTCGCCCACCCACACGGACCCATCACTTACTTGCTCCTATACGTCCATATTCCTAATACATGCCAATACACCTCCATATTCCTCATACACTTGTATACATGCCCATGCACCTACATACATTCTTACATGTATGCCAACATTGCTCCATACACTCTTACATTCCCACATACATACTCATATTCCTCATACACTTGCATACAAACCCAAATATATAGATACATGCTTAACTAATTATATTTCCATTATTTATCATCATATATTTTATTTAATATCACTCTTACTTGAGTTTTTAAGGAAACTATTCATTAATTCTTTAATATTAGCATATGACTCCTTGTAATTGATTGATCTTAGTTATGTATACATAAGTAACATGTTTTTCTCTTTTTTCTTAATATTAAAAATATCATAAAAAAACTTAACATTATACATATTATTTTGTATTTATCTATAAATCAAAATACCAAAAAGTCACAAAAGAAACAAAAATACATATTTTTAATTACTTCAAAATAATTACAAAAAATTTATCTTGTATATATGCTTTCTTTTCATTTTGAGTTATATATGAAAGTTGTAGATCTCAAAAAGATTTCAACTTTCATGTTGAGTACTTTTTAATTTGAGGCTTCTAGATATTTTCTTTCTTATTTTCCCTTTATTTTTTTATTTATCTTTTTTCGCATTGGACAACGCGGCACCTCTGTGGCCGCCCACATGGCCTACCCTCTTCTACCAGCCGTACACCTCCTCCCTTGGATGAGATCGCATGATCTCATATGAACCCTCCATCAACGCCTTGCCTCTCCACCATCTGATGAGATCACTAGATCTCATTAGAACCACACACCAGCACCCCTCTCCCCAAGTGTTGGATACCCTTGTCCAACAGTGGAATGGCTTCGTCAACATCCACCCTGCACTCTCCCCCTTATTCAAACTTGCCAACCACCCACCTTCCCAGATTTTTCACCATGACTCCAGTCACCTTCCATGTCAACCAAGCATTCCCTATCGTCGACTCATCTTCCCTCTTCTTTACATGTCACCTGTCCCATGTTCCCTTCTAACCTCTAGTCATCCCTAGGCAGTTGAAATCCTGGCGATAACCGCATGGAGTTGACTCCATTATCTTCAAATACTCCTCTTGCTCCTCCTCCACACATGTGTGCCATCCGCCTTCATGTGCGAGAGCTTCGAGCCCTATCTATACCTCGGTGATAGATTGAGTATCTGATTGAGAGTGACAAAGGAGCCTTCATCGTCGGCGTGATCCAAGGTGGTGCCACCTTGTCCTAGCCCATCATCGGATGGAGCTTCCAGATCTTTCCCATCTGGTTAAGAGATAATTGAAGCATTCCTTGTTTCATTCCTATGCTCATCTCCGCTTGTTTGGTCCTCTCTCAGTGTCCACCTTCTTCTCTAGGTGAGCATCTTCTTCTTAATCTCTATTTTTTCTCCTTTTTCCTTGCAAGTTCACTCATCTTCATTGCCACCTGACAACCCCTTGAGCAACTCTGTTACATCGTCGACTTCGAGAACCATTCCTTTCATTCTCTTTGCTTCTTCATCACTATCTCCACCTCAATTCTTCACAGCCCTTGCAAAGGATGGCGACACACTAGGGATCAACCTCCACCATCCTTAACTGAGCTACTATTCATTCTCATTCCCATCTCTAGAGATTCATATTATGCTTGGTGTTTGTGCTAACATTGCAGGAACCTTAGTCCCCCTTGATTGACCGAAATTCCCAAGCCTCGTTGTTCAACACCTTTTCCTCCGACGACACCTCATTGCCCTGATGATCCATACCTCCCCAGTTCTTCTCATGAGCTCCATCTTCATCGTGAGATCATGAAGGTTCCATGACCTTTAGATTGAGTAGTGGAGCATGGAGGAGGAGGGGCATTTCCATCATCGGAGCATCGCTGAGGCACCACCGGATGTGGTCGAGGAAGGAAGGGCATCGAATAACAAATACCATTGGATCAGATAATTGAGATCTAATCTAACAACTACGATTATTTCCCAGCTCTGGTCCTGAAGCAACATTTCATCCCTACGGGAAACGGAGCCCAAGCCAGTGTCGAAGCACCTAGAGGCACCACATAGTCTGAACCAACCAAGCAGACCAAGCTAACAATGAAGCACCTAATAGCACCATGTAGACCGAACGAGCCAAGCCACCCGAGCCTAGCCCCACGTGAGAGGACGCACATGCTCGAGGATATTTGTGGGACTTGGGGTCACATTTCTGGACAAATGCAAAGAGGTCTTCTACGTGCCTAGCGTGTGCTGCCTTAGCAAATTTGTAAGATAAGCCTTGCTGGTTATCTCTTATTCCATATTTAGCCCCGCTCGTGTTGTAATTGCATGTCTAACCCTAGCAGTTTCTTTATTTACAAACAGACCCTTATTTTGGACTTATTAATATATTTGTGAATTTTTTCTTGCAACCATGCCCCTGACTTAGTGTATTAATATCTTTTGCATCATTTATCCAATTTAAATCAAATCAGTGCCATTTTAAAGGTCTTTTGATGTTCTTTAATGTGATGAAATTAGATTGTTGTTATACTTAGCCTAAATTAATATTATAAAAATCAAAGAAGCATGTTATCTTTAAACTTTAATTGATTGAGTCCTAATTCACATGGTGAGTTAATTCAATATGTCATCAAGCCATGTTTTACCTCATTTTATTATTATTAATTAAGGAACCTTACATGATTTAGAATATTATTTCCTAATTTTGTCTTGTATCAGGGTGCTTAGATGGGTTGAATGACTAATTTCTCGATTAAATGATACATGGATTGAAATAAGATGCACTAGACATTGTGAATAAGGTTCAACTCAGATATTTTGAAGCATGATTAATTTCCCTATTCAAGCAATAATTCATGAATATTAATTATAAGGGTGTGTTTGTTTATGTGTTTTGTGCCTTTAATTGCATTTATCATCATTTTGTTGCATGAAACATAATTGCACTAAAAAATCCATAATAATTCGTACATCTATATTGTGTAATCTATTCACATACTTGAACTAGATATCCCCTTAGAGTAGACTAGCACATTCTTTAATACCTATATAAGTAGCCTAATCGGTAGTGTCCATGTGTTCAACCCTAGACTTATACAAAAGAAATTTAACTGAGCCACTCCTCGCAGAGATTCTGGCTGCGTTTTGATTTATCCATAATTGGTTGTATTACAACAAGATGAAATTAAGGTAGCCGATTATTGATCCATCAGATGGAGCTATTGATGGGGACACGACTTGATTAAACTATTTGTTTAGGCTTGATTTTAGCGATTAAGTGAAATTTGAACTATTAAGGTTAAGCTTGTTCTGTGTTTGTTTTTGTTTTTATATTATTGAGTTTAAATAATTAATTTGATTAATTATATCTCTTGGGAATTTCTAACCATTGTTATTTCGACCAAGACCTGCAAAGTGACTCGACGAGGAGTGAAGCAGCGACTCGAGGTCGGTGCTTGAGCTGAAGAGCGTCAAGCCTACCACATTGAGAGAGATTTATTTAATTATATTAATAACTTCATTTCCTTGGTTGTAATTATTTTTGTAACTATTTGTTGCAATAATTTAGGTAATCATACTTTTTTAAGTGGCTATTATTTGAGAGCACTCCTTTGTAAAGAGACTTGGACATATTAATCTTTGATTCATGGTTGTGTCGAGAGTGGTTCTTGACGAATCAATGATTCATTAACACTTTTTGTGCATTTTATATTAAACCCGTAACATATGGATGCAAATATACACTAATTTCCGCATATTATCAAAATAGCATTCACAAATAAAAATGCATTTTTATGCATTAAAAACTTGTAAAAAAACAAAAGAACAAAAAGAAAGAAAAGAAAATAGGCAGATTGTAAATATGTATATATGTATAGTATGACTAAATTAAATATAAATATAGCTGCAAGATATATTTATACAACCTAAACCCGAGACCAAGTTAGCATGGATTGGTCGATAAACAAATAAGTAGGGTGAGATAAGGAAGAAAACAATAAAAATAATTAATTGTGCACATCACACCTTATTATTTATTGATTCGTTATTTACTAAAACTTCAACTATTTCAAATTAATTCATTTTTTACATATTTTCACCAAACTCTTTTCTTATATATTCATATATATATATATATCATAACAAATCCTAACCTATATATACCAAGAAATCCGTCTTTCAAATTGTCGAATTCTTAATTTACAAACATAATAACTTCTTTATAGAAACTCAAACATCACTTTACTCACCTTTAAAGTTTATAAATAATATTCTCTAATTAATTAAGGTGATTTCATTAAAATCAGAGTTCGTTTGCAAAATTTGATTTTGGGACCTAATGACAACTGGGTTTATGGGCTATTTATTTTTTTAGAATATGTTATTTATGGTATCATTGATTTTATATATTTTAATTATTTCTTGATCTTGTCAATTATCTATAAAATATTTCAGAATTTAGAACCTTTACTTAATATTTTAAATAAATCAAAACCCTAAATTATAGATGAATTTGAACTGTGTATTATATACATGCATTTATTAATATTGATAAATTAATTTTTTAAAATCCCTAACAACTCACACAACCTTATTTATTATATTAATTAATAAATAAAAAATTATATACTATTTATTAAATCATTGAATGGAAATGCATAACATATTTATTACGTATATTATATATTTATTAATATTATATTTATATTTTATAAAATATATTATTTGTCAAAATAAATATTATCGTAATTTACATAAATTAATTATACATATTTTTCATTTTTATATCCAATTAAAATAACATTATTTATTATTTAATATATAGTTTATACTAAAATTTATTCTCTAACCTTTGTGTTTGACACATGTCAGCACCACACTTTATCTCCTTCGCAAGAATCTATTAGCCGTTTGTTCCAACTAGTCAATTTCACTCCTTTTTCCTGACCTCAACTTTCATCCAATTTTTGATCCTAACCTTTCATTCTCTACTCCTAACAAACCTTCCACACGTCTATCATCAGATAAACCCAAAACCTCCTCCGATCATTCTATATAATTCCATGAACACCCACTATTCAAACTCAACTCTTCTCTAACCAGAATGACAATTGGCCGATCCACCTCCTTCCTCACTCCGTTCCGGCCACCTCTTGGTGACAGCTCCCAGGCGTGCCTCCATGTGGAAGAAGGCACTTCGGAGGAAGGTGCCAAGGCCAGACCTTGGCCTTGCATCGTCTCTTCAAGCGCGTGGAGTTCTGGGTAGCCACCCCATTGAGCGACCACCTTGACGGTCTCAAACCCTCATTTTCCATGTACCCATTTCTTCCTCTGATTTTTCATTTTTCGCGTCCAATTAGGTTTCTTAATCCCATCGTTTGATTGTCTCAATCTCAATCTTGGATTCACACATTAAAATCCCAATTCGATTCGATTCTAAACCACCTCAATTTTCCATATGAAACTCATTTCCTGGAACATTTTTGAACTGCAAAAGCCCATAACATATTGGTTGATTGCTTGTGAATCGAGCATCAATAAATCCATTACAGGATCTTGCAATCTTTTGGAGTGCAACCATCTTCATATTCAACGTCTGAAGCATCATCGTCGATGGTTGATCAGAGCTGCAATTTAATCTAGGGGCAAAACCCTAGAAGTTGGTCATCCATCACCTTCGTCGCCACCTCATTGACCTTTACCTGCCATAGGCGAGCTCGAAGCGAGATGAGCTTCGTTTTGGCCCTACAGGAGAGTTGCCACAGCCGTGTAGTTGGAGATCAAGGAAGAAGAAGATGATTCGCCATCTGTCGTCTGCTAAAGAATTGGGGAAGAACCAAGCTACAGATTGCTGCCATTTGTCCTCAAGGGATGGTTCAGATCACTAGTGTCGTTATAATCCTAGCTGTTCAAAAGTGAAACGGTGGAGAAATTTCAAGTTTACCCCTGAAGAGCTCCAGAATTTCCTCGTACCTCAAGAACTTTCCTTTATTGCATTTATGACCTTGTGCAGGGACCTAAGTGCAAGTTTCTAGAATCTTTTCTTACAATTAGGTCCTTAACCAGGGACCTAATAGAAAGAAAGCTTTATTCTTTTGTTGTATTTTTTATGCATTGAACATTGGACTCCTTTGGACTCTTGTGGAGTATTGGACAAAATTTTAGCTTATTATTTTATTACATATTATTTTATAGTTGAATTTTGAGATTTTAACTGTGGTTTTTATCGAGTTTTCTTCATCTACTTTTGATTATGTTTTGGTTTCATTTTGAGTGCTTCGAGCTCATTGCTCGAGTGTCTCCTCGATTCATCTACTCTATAGTATCACTACATTTTTTCTATCAGCAATATATTATATAGTAGATCAATTGTTTGAAAAATATCACTTTGAAAAATAAATTGGAAATTGGAAATTAAAAATCAAATAAAAACATATAAAAACTAAAACCAACCAAAAAGATTTTTTGAAGAAGAAAAGAAAAGATAAAAAGTCATAAAAATATTTCTTTCACTAAAAAATCTGAGCACAATTTCTACCTCCTTCAATTCGACCCAAGAACACTTAACCGATTAAAAATATAGTGAAACATCGAAATTAGGAGAGGAGCCGCCTTTTATTAATTTGCTATCTGTCCTGATTTCGGTGCCCTCTGTTTGATTAATTAGTGTTTCTCTTAGCGATCTCTACAATAAATACAATTTAACATCTAGTCGAACGCTAATTATTAAAATGGCATCGTTATCTGGGAGGTGTAGCCACACTTGAGTTTCTGAATTTAATTTTGTGATTTTTTTCATTTCTTCTCTTTTTATCTTTTTCTCAGTTTTCATTGGTTTTTCTCAGTTTTTGAGAGTTTGTTTTCTCGTGATTTTTCTTACTTGTCTTTGTTTTGTTTTCTTCGATTCTTCTTCTACTTTTTGTGAGTGTTGCATTTTCTTGGGTTTTTTCTTGATTTTCTCAGTTTTATCAATTTTTATCTGTTTATTTTCCTCTCATTTTTTAAATTTCTTATTTTCTATACTTTTTCTTGAGTTTTTTTATTTTCTATCTGTGTTAACCTGTGTTGCAAGGCCTACAGGATTAGCCATCTTCCTAGGAAGTTGAACCATCTGAGAGTAGGGCTAGATATTAAGTCAAGGCTCGATGAGACAGGCTCATGCTCAGCTAAATAAGGGCTCGTGAGCTTGTCTCATTAAGCTATTGAGCCGAGCTCGAGGTAGAATTTTGGGCTTGATAGCTTAACGAGTCGAGCCCGAGCTGAGCCTTGCTCAGCTCGATAACTCGATAAGGGGCTCGATAAGGAATATACTTATAGATATAGATATATAATATTTATATTTATATATTTATATACAATACACAAACAAGAGGAGTTTCCTGTTCAACAATTGATACCTATATCTATAGTTGTAGTTGTCTTTGTAGGTAGTAACTAAATATGTATATTATACTCAATCAAATTGTAGATCGATATAATTTTGTTTTGTGGCACCTTAGAACTATATATATCCATATATGTGAATGTGAATTCCAATGTGGAAATGTTCCATATATATTATATTGTAGACCGAATTACGATCTCATGTTATTATACATCTATAAATAGGAATAGATTTGATAATTAAAAATTATCCACTAGCATGCTAAAAAATATTATGTTTTTTCTAAGGAACATATATCTATAGTTCTATTTATTCTTTCTAGGATATAATTTGAAAACTAGTTTTTTTTATTAGAAAATGGATGTTACATTATATAATATAATTTAGCTTTGAAATGTAACTCAGATAGTGGCCTACTGGTAAGGAAGACATTCTCTCAAAGAAGAGGTCACGGTTCAAGCCTAGGCACCACTCTTTTATAAAAAAAATTCCAATTTTCCTTAATGAGATAGACTTGGCTCATGACTATGTAGGCTCAATAACGAGCTCGACTTGAGCTTTACCAAGCCCTAGCTGGCTCGATAAGAGGCTCGTGCTCACCGAGTCCGAGATCAAGCTAGCTCGGTTGGGCCTGAACGAGCTCGAGCTTGAGCTGGAGCCCAGTTGGGCTTATCGAGTCCGAGAATGAGTCAGGGCCTAGATCAGCTTGTTAGGCTCTATAGCAAGTCTTAGTTGAGAGAGTAGAGACCAGCTCAGTCTTCTACGAATTGGTTGCAGAGGAGCAGTGCAAGACTGCAAATAATTTTTTCAGAGATCTTATTTTTTGTTTTCTTCTAAGAGTCAGGGCCTTTGCCTGTTTTTATGTTTTTAGTGAGAGAGGAATGGGCACTTGCATGTTTTTACTTTTGTAGTAAGGGGTCCACTAAGGACAAACTGACTTGTAGACTGGACTTTTACTTCTTCTCGGGTCTGTTTTGCCAAGTGCCGGTGCACTTGAGGGACCTCACTGCGGTGTATGTTTTTTCAACTTTTTCCATTGTTTCATGTGATTTCGTGAAATCCTAGGGGTGTATCAATGACTGCATAGACAAGTAAAGTATAACCGATCTCCATAATATGTACTTAGGCGTAATAAATCGATTTGAAATTAATATGTTCTTATGCTAGAGTTGCTGATTTAGGACACGATTTTACGGCTTTTTCATGCATTAGCATAGGTTTAAATTTTGCAAGGTTCATCTTGCATGTATAGTGCTGGGGGTAGGTACGTCCTCTTTCCCTACATACATCATTATTTTCTGCTGCATTATGTGATTCCCCCCTTCTGCGAGACACAGTTTTCAAAATTAAAGGAAATTGCATCATAGTTAGATATTCTTGAAAATATCTGAAAAAAGTTAAAACCCTAGAAAATAAAAAAGATTTTTTCTTTCGAAACTTTGACAAAAAAATAAAAAATCTGGACTTGGAGAAAACCCCTCATTATTGCGGGTACTAAACACCCGAAAGAGTAGGTGAGGACACATCCATTAGGATTAGAGTAAAAAATCCCTGGAATTGTGCCCTCAGTACCTGTGTACCACTCTTCGGTACATGGATGCAACTGCAAGCACTTGCCTTCGACCATAGAGAGTCATTTTGGTGTACCCAGCCTCATTTTCCTTTGGGCTAGATATAACCCAACAACCCAGGTAGATGGTACCAATGTTTGGGGGATTGTAAGGACGTACACTGGGTGACAAGGTGACACCACTTATAAGTCTGATTAATATAACTGCTTGATCACCTAACTAAATTTGAAAATATAAAAGACCGAACTCTTACGGTCTCCACTGTATGAAGTTGGTGAATTGAGCATTTGCATTGTGTTTGTTTGTGGGGTGTGTATTTTCAGTGTCTTATATGCCTTTACACTCGTGTTCTTAGATTTGACATCGTATTCTTTTCCATATTCTCTTGACATAGAGGATAACGTTTAGATGGATTTTACGCTCAAACTCCATGAGCCTACAATCTTCTACCATCCTACATAAATCTTCACAGACTCGGGATGACCCTCGTCCTGAGCTTGTACCATCTAGTCATGAGGTGAGTCAGGACCAGACTCCCTCGCCTCCCAGCCCTTCAGTCGAGGAAGACCCTAGCCTCGAATTTTCGTCTAATTCTCTTGCACGTTTTTCACTAAGTGCTTACGAGACTTTTCCTTCCTAGAGGGTTTGACGGACATCATGGGCAGAGGGAAGGCACCAGTCTATGAGTGAGCTGTTGAGGACAGGCCGGTTGATGAGAGACCCGTAGATGAGAGACTTGATCCAGCTACTGATATGATAGCAGGGATTATAGACACACTCTAGTAGATGAGCATACATATTAAAGATCAGTATAGAGTACAGGACGAGTTGAGAGCTGAGATCACTACACTCATAGTAGGAGCCGGGAATCCACCACCACCTGCCATGATTCCCACCACATTGAGAGATGAGTATGACCATGGAGTTAGAATACTACAACACTTGATTAAGTTACCACCGAATCAAGGGTTACATGAGTTGAGACCATCCATTATTTCATTGCTTCTCAAGTTCTATGGGAACACATCAGAGGAGTCGTTCACCTTTTTACAAAAGTTTGAGATGATATGTGTTACGACCAGTTATCTAGGAGTTACGTGGGAGGCTATACACCTCAAGTCTTCCCCTTCACCTTACCAGATAAGGCATTCTACTGGTTGAATTATTTGGGGAGGGAGGTTTCTACATGGGACTATATGAAGTCTACTTTCCTCCGTAAGTATTTTCCTATGGGATGGACGAAGGCGATGAGGAGTCAAATCTCCAACTTTACACATCTTCCACATGAGTCATGCCACGAGGCATGGGAATGATTCTGGGATTTGATTGAGAGATGCCCTCATTACGAGATACCTTTGAAGGTGCTTGTTCATAATTTTTTTGGAGGACCCTAACCAGATGTTCAGGGCTTAGTGAGCACTTCATGTAGTGGTAGCTATTTGAATAGGAATGTCGAGTTTGTTTGGTCCATCTTCGGGGAGATGGTATAGAATGCACGAGTTTTTTATTCTACTCGGGCATTTAGAAGACCCCACAACTACCACACCAGCGAGAACATCAGAAGATGGTACATATTTCAAATTCTGATTCACGATATGACATGGGCATTATTAGTGAGAAACTCACATTTGTTAATGTGATTCAAAAGCAAGTACAAGATTTGTAGTCGTTGCGAGAGTTGGAGAAACTCTCATCATTACCATAACAGTTGAGTGATCTGATAAAGAAGGTGATCGATTTGCAGCTTCAGTACAACAGTCACATTCTACTTCTACTTCTCAGTCTGTACAGAGGTCTTTACCCACTCATCCAACCCATCAGATTCAATATATTCAAAGCGAGCCGATATGTTCCACTCAGCCTCCACAACTAGAGTGTCATGAGGATTCGTCCAAGGCCAATCAGAGTTAGATCATGAGCCCTATAGTTAATGATGATACTTCGTCCACTCTTAAGATTAACAAAATATGGTACACTCCTATTCAATATTAGTCACTAGCACATATTACACCTCAGAGTGTACACCAACAGCAACAACATATTCATCACATCATGGATATCCATCTCCACATTTTCAGCACCGACATCCTTATGCACAACAACAATCTCAGCAGCATGCTTATCAGAGACCACCACATGTTTATCAGTCTCCTGCTACACATTCACTTTCTTATCATCTCCAATAGCATCAGTAGCAGTCTTTTGTTACACCACAAATATCTCCTCAACCTTATACACCACAGCCGCAACACACTCCTAGCTAGGAGAGCGAGTAGAGAGCCATGGATAGACCACTAAGATAGAGATATCTGCACAGTCCCTAACACTGAACCATATCATTGATATGTTGAGAACGCTTCAGTATACACAAAGGACAGAGACAGAGCGGATTGACCATCGTCTCGATGAGTTAGTTGCACCCAAGACCACTCTCCCAACACAACCTCAGATGAATCCGAACAACAAGAGGCCAAATCCAGATCAAGTAGACACCACAACAAGTATGTTCACTTTTCCAGAATTTTTTTCTAACTTCATTTTCCTTAGTAGTGGTAGACTTCCACGAGCACTTGATCTAGAGGAGGAGAGGGCACATGATGAGGAGCAAGAGCTTATCCATGATGATGTTGATATACATTCTGATGTTGAGGAGGAGGACCACCACGATAAGGATCACGATGTCCACAATGATGCCATACATGGGAGCGATTCAGAGACTGTTGAATATAGTCGACCCAGATGATGATACCATGTAGTGCCATAATGATACTCCCAATGATTCTACTTTTTCCCTGTATTCGAAAGTTTTGTACATACTTCTGAGACTCTCGATGTACATGTTGATTCCTTTGATGATTTGAATAAAAAGGAAAATTTTGTTGTTCGTTAGATTGTTTCTTTTCTCGATGCTTTGAATGGAAAAGGAAATAAAAATTCCAAAAAGAATGTTGTCACTCCAAAAACCAAAAGATTATTGAAAGATCACTTTTTCTGAAGATTCCACTTCATGATGCCTTGGTCCATTTTCCTACACTTAAGAAGAAATTGAGGACCAAATGTCCCACATGTAGGAAAAGGAAATCATGAGTTGAGAAACTTGTTTTGACCAAGGCTACTTCAGATGCTATTCAGAACAAGGTACCTAAGAAAAAGAGAGATTCAAGTGTTCACTTTGTCAGATGTGAGATTCTAGATGTAGCATTCGATTGCACTCTCTCAGATAATGGTTCCTCCATTAATTTGATACCATCTTTCTATCTCGATAAACATGAGTTAGTTCCTCTTTACAAATCACGAGCATTACTTCAGTTTGTAGATCGATATGTAAAGAGACCTTGAGGCGTGTTGAGGAACATTATTGTGACCATTCAGGGATAACATTTTCTAGTCGAATTCACTATCCTAGACATGACGTGCCCTACACAGTTACACCTTCATCCAATCATTCTCGGGAGGCCTTTCTTGTAGACCGTGAAAGCCTTCTTTGATTATGATCATGATTATGGGAGAGTATAATTTCGCACAGACATCAAAGAGGTACACATTAAGATGGAGAGAGGATGTAGCAATCCCACATCTCTATTGTCATTCACATCAGAGGACACCAGCCTTGTAGATGATTGTCAACACATAGATGAGCCACGTTTTCTTGATCTTGAGAGTGTTTATTTTGATACCTACGATGTCATACAGGAGGATGGGGTTGATCATAAGGTACCTAGTTCTTCATACGACTGTTTACATGCAGATACAAAGATCATATCAGGACCAGAGGAGCATTCAGTTACACCAGACATCTTAGTACCATATATTATGCTTTACATATTCAAGCATGCGAGTCATTTGATTACATTTCAGAGATCATGAGATCTATTCAGCATAGAGAGTTAGATTGTGTGATGGATACATGCTTAGACACCTTCTGTAGTCCAGCTCCAGATATGTATATTACTGTAGAGAGCCATATGCCACGTACATAGTTCACTTATAGAGGCATCTCTACTCTGATAGCTAGGTATCAGTAAACACTTGCACAGTCGACGATTCTGTACGACCCAGGTGAGGTGATCTACTCCGTACATGACTTATATCTACTCTTCCACTTCATTTTTGTCATGTACAGAGAAACGTGAGCCATTCGATTTTCTGGAGTACACCACTTGTATATTCTTCTTAGATCCCAATCGCACCCATTTGTGCTCGTCTATATACTTACGTTACCAGATCCGAAGTATCGGGGGACCAATTATCTATTGATTCTCGTTTTCAATTTTGTTCTTTTTACTTTTCTTTTTATTTTCCTTTCTTTTCCACCAATCACTCATCCCCAATTTTTTGCCACATTTTTTTTCTATACTTAGGATGCTTGATCCTAATATGGTGGGGGGACCAAGTGATTTGGTTGATTTCATTTCTTCTTTCTTTCTTTCATTTGTATATTCCTTGCCCTCAATCACCTCATTTTTTGTATTCCATTATACTTACGATGACCAGATCATAAGTATAGGAGGTGATTGACTTCTATTTGTTTATTCTTTTTCACCCACTTTTACTTAGCATAAGTTATGTCTTCTTTTTTCTCTTTTCATGCTATGAGCATAGCACAAGCTAAGTATAGGGGATGTGTATATATTGAATATATACTTTTGTACATAACTCATACTTTTATGTACTTTCTATATATATAAAATCCATAAAAAGTGGGTAAGGGTTAATTTTATTCAAAATCTATTTATTAGTTATCTATAAAATCTTATTTATTAAAATATGTGTAAATATATGTAAAATTTTTATTTAAAATTCTTAATTTAAAATTTGTATTTAATATATAATACTTATTTAAAATCTTATTTATTAAAATATGTGTAAATGACTTAGTTTTTAAAAGCTTTGGATATACAATTTGTAAAATACATCAATTATCTAATCAAAATAAAATATCGGTAATTTATCTTGTAAAATTATTGTAAATGTGCTTGTTTATAAAAAATTGAAAAATATCTATAAAAATACAAAGTCCTAAAATTCATAAAATTATAAAATCTTTAAAATCCATAAAAATGAGAAATTCAGAAAAATGTACTTCACAAGAACATGGTTGCATTAGCATTTTTCAGAATAAGTTTGATTTCTCAAACTAAAGATTGGGAATAGTCTAAAGGGTAGAGCGTGATTATGACCTTTAATTTGCAATGTAATGAGTCTAGTTAGGAACTGAAATTTAGACTCTTCAGGTCTTTGACTTAAATCTTTAAGTTCCCTCAGACCATGTTTGGGAATTAAACCTAAACTTGCCTAAGTAAAACACTTGGTGTTATCCATTTAACTCTCCAATAGTGGACCAATTTTGGACACATGCACTTTAAACTTAGCTTGACTTGCGTGGGGTTGCGAAGGCAGTTCATTTTTGTGGTGCATTTTCATCCTTGTTTAGTGGCAGGGATGCCTAAAGATAGGATTTGTGGGGTTGAAATCAAGCTTCGGATGAGAGAAGGATCTGCTGGCACAATTTTTCCAAGACTCCAAAAAATAGACGGAAAGAAAAGATGATATATCTGTCGAGGCACAAAAAGATTTACGCAGTGCAAGCAATATCACTATACTATCAAAAAGAAGCCAACCACCATGTTAGCCATGTGAGACTGAGGTGAACCATTCCTACAATAAATGTTTTTTTAATATTTGATTTATCTATAAAATTATTGGTTATTTCACTTCCTATCTGAGATTAAATGAATGAATGCACTATAAGGTCCATCTTTACAATTAGGAATATGAACCATGGCCATCTTGATGATCATACAATTATTGATTCAATTGTTGAATCATAGAGGCCGGTGCTTGGATGAATATCTAAGGAGTTAGATTGGGGACTCATCAAGCATCATAAAATGATTGTTAAGAGATGATCTCCAGCCTGAGTAGGAGTTGGCAATCCTTTTTCATTTGGTTGATATCTGAATGACCTCTTGATGAAGGTCCTCTGCATGGGAATATAGATTCGGAGGTGTCAGATTAGATAGATCAAAGAGTTGCCTTAACAAGATTGATATAACAAAGTCTTATGTCATATACTGTCATGATATAGACACACATCCTATGACCAGAGATAGATGTGCTAATATATGTCTAAGTATGTACATTTCATAGACCAAAGGTTGATGACCTAATCAAGGTCTATACACCGACGAGCTGGTATGCATATGAGGGCATATGAGTGATACGATCTCTCAAAGGGATCATACAGATTCACTTGTGAATCGTAAGACATGAGCTCACTTATGAGGTATTGGGACTGATCAAATTCCATGCATGGTCGTCGTGCTTTAGAAGCATGACAAGAATTGGTAGGTATGATATATTCTTTTGAAAAGCATATGATCAATATCAACTCCCAATGATTGAGTGAGAATCTTAATGAAGAAATAATGAAGATGACAGTGTAAATTGGTCTATGTCTTCAGGTTTATCATAGGTCTTCCAGTAAGCAAGATGTACATGTATTAGGAATACTTGAGGATGATGTGATCATAAACGATTGTATAATCATGATGCTTCCATTCT
Organism: Ottelia alismoides; assembly: GCA_037367405.1. Classification (NCBI taxonomy): domain Eukaryota; kingdom Viridiplantae; phylum Streptophyta; class Magnoliopsida; order Alismatales; family Hydrocharitaceae; genus Ottelia; species Ottelia alismoides. Next base: position 142,556 of record JAZKJV010000371.1, on the reverse strand, counting down.
GAGAGAGTGATGAAACAATTCTGGATTTTAATGACTCCTCTCAGTAGAGAAGTGATCTGATCTTGGTACAAATGTTGGACATTGATCTGAATGTGATTCAGATTCAATGAGAAGATTAGATTCACGGTCTTGATTTAATCAAGTATTTTTGAGAGGTCCATGAGACGTGGATTTGATATGTGATCGCATTGTCCTTATCTCAAAGTATATGAGGAGAAAGTGCAATATTCTTTAGAGAGTTCGAGAATAATTCCATTATTAAATTATATCCGAGCAATGAGAAATGGATAATTAAATGTGATTTAATTATCATGAGTAATGTGAATATGATCCATATTATTTAGATGCATAAGAATGATGATCCAATATAATTAAATGCGATTTAATTATTATGGATAAGAATAATGTGGATAACACTATACACATATATATTATAAATGAGATTTATAATATATTAGAGAGAGACTATTGTAATTTATATTTATTGATTAAGTATTGATGTGAATTGGATTCACATTGGTTAATTAATTGAAAATATAATTTACATTTTAATTTTGATTGTGAATGTGATTGACAAATTTCCAATGGCATGATTTCAATGTTCCTAAGATAATTGTGAATATCATTGTGAGATAATGTTGGAGATGAGATAATGTAATCTCTTTGGAAGAAGATTGCCATCCACCAACAAAGGTGGTGGACGGCCACCCAGTCCCAATTGGATTGGGTGGCCATCCCCCTCTTATGGTTGGATGATTATCACCATCCAATTATCTCCAAGGATAATTGATTTAATTTGATTAAATGAATTATTGTTGTTTTTAGAACAAAAATCATGGCCATTGAAAGGAACACAAGTCAATCTCATCCATTGATTTTGTGTTATCCTTGGACTCCCAAAATACTATATAAGAAGAGGCAACCCTTGATCTTCAATTCACAACAAGAACAACAACAATTGTTCTCTCTCTCTCTCATTCTCAAGCCCCAAGCCACCTCTCTCTCTCTATCTAGGGTGGTCGTCCACTCTAACATTAGAGAGAAGGTCACCGTCGTCATCCCATCACCGTTGTGTTGCTACCTCGACTACTCGTAGATCTCTGTCTCCTTCGGTGCACCTCCCTCGAGAAGAAGAAGTTTGATCTCGTGAGATGAGATCAGGAGATCCATCACTTGGATCAACAACTTGTATTACGAGAAGCACATGATTTATCTTCATGCTTACAAGCGTCTTCTCCGATAGATCAGACTTAAGACAGGAGGTCTCTTTGTTTAGAGACTCGATCACAACCATGCTACAAGAGGTATTCCTTTATCTAGTATGTGGTTTAGATGAAACGATCTGAGAAGTGTTCTTAGATCATGTGGTTTCATCATTTAATTATTTTTAAATTCTGTTGCACTGATCAACTAGTGCCACTAGTCGCTCCTGATCATATATAATGCAATCCTCACGCTTCTATGATGTGCTTAAGGATTCTTTCATATTCTTCAAGTGGTATCAGAACCTTTTTCAGGTCTTAGATGTGATCCAAAATCCGTAGGCGATCATGGTTCATGCTTTGGATGCATGACAATCATTGTTTTTTTGCAGTGGATGCAAGATTCGAATCAATTTTTGATGAAATAAAAACCTTCTGTTTGTGCACTTTTTGTGTGTGCTTTTTAGTTGATAAAATTTTTTTATAATGTCTAATATATCCAAAAATAGTAAGCTTTAATTGGTTCTAAAAGTGCACGAAATTGATTAGAATAGTTCCCGCTATGAAAATTATTTCGCATGTATTCACAGATCTGTATAAAATAAACACTTTAATTAAGTAGAGGTTCAGACCAGCAAACCACACGATTTTATTTCATGCGATTCCGACTCCTTTTGCCCTAGATATTCCATATTTAGTGGAGATGGATCGGATGATGATTGGATCATCAAGATCTCTTTCTTAATTTGTTTATCATTCAATGTAAATCAAGGAAATTGAGAATTTTCCTGATTAATTGATGATTAATATTTAATAATGGAAATAATTGATTAAATATCAATCATCATTGAATGAGTGTTCCATGAAAACCCTCCTTTATCCTACAATGGTTATAGGAACATGCAAAACTTTGTTACTTGAATATGATTGGGGATTTGATAAGTAAATCACCTTATAATATGAATCAAAATAGTTTTATTTATTATTATATGGTATAACTTCGGTTGAAAGACCGATTATCATCTCAAATACAAAATGATCAATTCGTATTATCCTGACTTGAGGCAGATATAGTGTCTAGTCGAGGAGTGTTGGGGTAGCAGGTTGTTCCATGAGCGGTCTGTCCCACTCCCGTCGGAACTGGCCATGACAACGGGTAAGGAAAGGATAATGCTTGAAGTGATGTTGATGTATTTCTCTAATCATTTAAAATTTAATAATACATATTTTTGAGATAATACCATCCTTCAAGTAACAATCAAGTTTGTTGGTTGATTAAATTAGATCGGTAATTGATTTAATATGATTAAATAAATTATATCTAATTAGAATACTCTATTATGAATAGAGGTGTATTTCCCCTGTAAGAATTAATTATGTGAAGGTGATTCATGATAATTAATTAGAATTTGAATATGAGGTGGAGGATCACATTAGTGACACACATGGTCTCCCGTCAAGGTGAAGGGTTTCATCGTTAGGGATTGTATGTAGGAGACGCCTGTCCGAAGTGATAGTTCCTGCATACAAGCGCATCTGGATTGGGCTCTTTGCTTCTCGAAAGAGTAAGGACGTATACGTAGTGACCCCAATATCGAGTCCTCATATTATTGGGGAGATATTGGATTGCGTATAGTGAGTTCTAATCCTATTGACTGTTGGTTCAATTAATGATGGGTCAACATCACCTTAGGGATGGCGGGTATAGGTGTTAAAGACTGAATTGGGAAACACAAGTTGGACTTGCAAAGCGGAATGTGTTCCCGCTTCTTTTTATCCGAGCTGCAAGTTCTCATATTATTGGGATGTAACAAAGGCAAAGAGGAGATCCCTGTTCTTGCTAGAGATATAGCGGTAAGTATATCTCTTGCTTTGAAAGTTATTAAGGGAATGAACTTTCAAACTTGAAAAGGCGAGACTAATTTGATTATAATTTTCTTAATCAAATAATTTCAATTGAATATATACTTATTTATATGTTTTAATATAGTGCATTCTTAATCTCAGGAAATAAAGTCCATGAACCCACTTAGCAATATCCTGGAGGACAATCAGTTGATCGAACCAAATTACTCGGATTGGATCTGAAATTTGAATCATGTCCTATCTGCAAAGCGTATCTCTTGTGTGATATCCAAGGACACACAGACCCATAGACATCGGAAGAAATTAAATTCAATGAAAAATATAATGAAGATCATATTTTGGCAAGATGTTATATTTTGGGTTCGTTGTCCAATGTGCTTCAGAAGCAACATATGGACATGAACACATTCCATAACATAATGTTGAATATGAGAGAAATGTTCTGTGATGTAAATCGTACACAACGTTACAATAACATGAAAGGGCTTATTCGTTGCAAGATACAGGATACTTCTATTAGAGAACATGTAGTCAAAATGATTGGGTACCTTTCTGAGCTGGAAACCCTGGGGGCTAACATGGATGTAGATATGCTGGATGACTTCATTCTGTTGTCACTACCTAAGTCTTTCAATCGCTTTGTGGTCACATACCACATGAGCAAAGTTGACTATACTAACATTGGGCTAATGGTTGCATTAAAGTCTGCTGAAGATGTAATGAAGAAAGATAGCCCCTATGGCAGTGCAATAGTTGCACAAGTCAAAGGAAAGCATGGTCGGAAGCATGGTTCTCAGAGGTTTTGGCCCAGAAGAGAAAGAAGAAGAGTCAAGGTGTTGTCTTATCTTCAAATGCTTCCACTACGATAGCATCGAAGAAAACGGATGTCTGTCATCACTACAAGAAGTCGGGGCACTGAAAGCGTAACTATCCAGATTACCTGAAGTCTACTGACAAAGGTAAAGCCCCAGCAGGTCTGAAATCTAATTTCATAATTGAAACCAATTTTCTCGTTGGACGAGAAGGTAGTTGGGTCATTGATTCTGGTTCTTCTATTCACGTATGCACATTTGTTGCATCTATTTTAGGAAACTAAGAGTCTTGATGAAGGGGAGATAGTCATCCTGATCTGATGCAAGTGTTGCAGCAATCGTCGTCGAGACCTACAGACGATCATTACCTAGTGGAAGAGTCCTAGTACTTAAAAAGTGTCTTTATGTACCAGAAGTCAGGAGGAACCTTATATATGTATCTAAGCTTGTTAGATACGTATATTCATTTCTATTCTGGAGTAAACTTGTCATAATCGTTATGATAAACATATTGTTGATGGTGTTCTGACTTCTGGTGAACTCTATGAATTGTGCATTGATGAAAATTTCATGAAGGTTACTACCACTGATAAAAACCCAAAAGATCTAGGGAGGATGGAAATCATTCGAATATGATTTGGCATCTAAGTCTTGGTCATTTATCTATTGATAGGATCAATTGATTGATAAAGGATGGACCCTTAGATTTTCTACATGTTCAATCTTTACCTATCCACGAACATTGCGATCAAGGTCAAATGACTAGGACGCCTTCTCATAACAAGGTTACATGATGCAAGGGTATTCTTGACCTAATACATACCGATGTATGTGTTCCTTTCAGTATCGTGATTCGAAATGGATATTGATATTGACGTTTATTGATGACCATTCACGATACGGGTTTATCTTCCTACTCTGTCATAAATCTAAAATGTATGAAAAGTTCAAAGAGTTCAAAGCTTTGGTTGAGAACCAAACTAATAGGAAGATTAAATGGATTCGATCTGACCGAGGTGGCGAGTACCTTATATGTACAAGAAGCTTAGTGGGAGTGCCATTGTATTCATCATGCTTTACGTAGATGGCATCCTTATCATTGGGAATGATACATGGATGATGACCGGTGTTAAGATTTGACTGTCCCATACCTTCGAAATGAAAGATCTTTGAGAAGCCTCTTACATCTTGGGTCTGAAGATGTTCAAAAATCGAGAAAATGGAATATTGGTATTATCACAACATGGGTACATTAAGAAGATCTTGGATCATTTCCATATGGAAAATTCAAAGAAAGGTTTCCTTACATTAAGACATAGTATCCACCTATCTAAAGGTATGGCTCCTCAAAGTGTCGAGGAAAAGAAAGCCGTGGTTGGATACCCCACGCATCAGTTGTAGGAAGCTTAATGTACGCCATGATGTGTACAAGGCCATATATCTGCCTTGTAGTGGGAGTGGTAAGTCATTACCAATCCTGCCATGCAGAACAACACTGGAATGCAATGAAGAACATTTTCAAGTATCTAAGACGGACGCAATATTATGCCTTGGTCTATGGAGACGGTGATATCCAAGTATTGGGATACACAGATTCAGACTTCCAGTCATATATTGATGATCGAAAGTTGACATCAAGGTTTGTGTTCCTGTTGAATGGTGGTGCTGTGAGCTGGAGAAGCAAGAAGCAGGATACTACGACTGATTCAACAACAGAAGTCGAATACATTGCCTCATTGGATGTTGCAAAGGTGGCGGTGTGGTTGCGTAAGTTCATCCTGGAACTTGGCGTAGTTTCCTCTGATACTCCCATCCTTCTACTCTATAATAACATGGGAGCCATTGCCCATGCAAAGGTGCCAATATGGCATCAAAAGAGAAAGCATGTGGAAAGGAAATACCACATCACTCGAGAGTTTCAAAAGAGACGTCATCATCACCAAGGTGGCCTCTACCAACAATGTTGATGATCCCCCTACCGAACCTATGACACAAAAGGTTACTGACCAACATGTAATAAGCTTGGGTTTAAAAATTGTACCTGAATGGTTCTGAGGGCTAGTGGGAGATTGTTAGCCGTGTGAGCCAGAGGTGAACCATTCCTTCAATAAATGTTATTAAAATATTTAATTTATCAATAAAAGTTATTGGTTATTTCGATCCCTATCTGAGATTAAATGAATGAATGCACTATAATATCCTTATATACTATTAGGGTTATGTACAACGGACATCCTGATGATCATACAACTATTGATTCAATGGTTGAATCATAGAGGCTGGTGCATGGATGAATACCTAAGGAGTTAGATTGGGGACTTATCAAGCACTGTCAAATGATTGTTAAGAGATGATCTGCTGCCCGAGTAGAAGATGGAAATCCTTTCCCATTTGGTTGATATCTGACCGACCACTTTATGTAGGTCTCTACATGGGAATAAAGATTCAGAAGTGTCAGATTAGTTAGGTCAAAGAGTTGAATTAACAAGATCAAGATAACCAAGTCCTATGTCATATACTATCATGATATAGGCAACATCCTCTGACCGGAGACAGATGTGTTGCTATATGTATAAGTGTGTACATTTGGCAGGTCAATAGATTGATGACCTAATAATGGTCTATACATGGGCGAGCTGGTGTGCATATGAGGGCATATGAGTGATACAATCTCTCAAGGGGATCATAGAGGTTCACTCTGCGCTTGCAAGCATCTCCTCCGACAGATCGAACTTGAGACATGAGGTCTCTTTGTTTAAAGACTCAATCACAACCACACTACAAGAGGTATTCTTTTATCTAGTATGTGGTTTAGATGAAACGATATAAGAAGTATTCTTAGATCATGTGGTTTCAATTTTTAACAATTTTTAAATTCTGCTGCACCGAGGAACTAAAGTGACTAGTCGCTCTCGATCATATATAATGTGATCCTCATGCTTTTGTGATGCACTTAAGGATTGTTCTGTATCCTTCACACCAAATATAAATATGACCACACTAGTCTAAGTTTCCAAAAATCCTACACATCTTAGTGGAGACTTAGCTATACTGGTTGGGCTTCAAAAGGAGATGTGACTACATTGGTCACACTTCATATCATTTCTCATTCTTGTACATTCTCTCTCTATTTGATAGTGGACACAGCACGACCTAACCTTAGAAGGAAATACCTCCCTCTTTGAGGAAAGAGTATATGGATGAGGAAATAATGAGAGTGTATTATTGGGATCGGTGGTTTCTTTCCTCCTTTAAACAGGAAGAGCTTACACAATTCGTACACCATACAAATTGAATTCAAGATAGATAGAGTTAGCAATATGGATAAGTTAATCTCAGCTGGCTATTCAGATGAACCAAAATAAGGATTTGTGCAACTTGAGGAATGTTGAGATTAAAATCATAATCCTAGTTAAGGCTCCAACAAAATGCTTGTTTAAGGCCCAACCAAGCTCTATTATTTTTCTGTTCCCATGAATTATTTTAGTTAAACAAATTCATTTTAACTTTCTTTCTTTTTCTTTATTTTTCAAATAAGTGTTTGCTAAAGGACTAGCAAAATTTAAGTATAGGGGGTTGATGAATACATGATTCATTAATACTTCTTGTGTATGTTGTCTTAAAATCCTTAACAATTGCATGTAAGTATCTATTAATTTCCACGTATTACCAAAATAGATTCATAAATAGAAATACTCTTTTATGCATTAAAAATGTAAACAAATAAAAGAACAAAAAAAAGAAAAGAAAATAAGCATACTATAAATAGGTGTATATATATATATGTACAGTATGACAACTAAATATAAATATAGCTACAAAATATATTTATATAACCTAACCCCTGAGACTAAGTCAGTATGAATTGATCGACAAAAAAGTATGTAGGGGGAGATAAGGAAGAAAAGAATAAAAATAATTAATTGTGCACATCACACATTATTCGTTATTTATTCATTATTTATTAAAATTTCATCTTATTTTATCTAATTCATTTTTATATTTTTTTACACACTCTCTTCCTAACTATTCACAAAAATATATTTATAAAAATATAAAAATCATAAAAAATCCTAACCTATATATATGCCAAGAAATCTATCTTTTAAATTGTCATATTATCAATTCTGAACCTCATAACTTCTTCATACGAACTCCAACTTCACTCTACTCATCTTTAAAGTTCATAAAATAATATTCTCTAATTAATAAAGGAGATTTCACTAAAATCAGAGCCCATTTGCAAAAGGTTATTTTTGAGACCTAATGACAACTAGGTTTTGGCTATTTATTTTATTCTGAACATACTATTTATAGTACCATTGATTTTATAAATTTAATTATTTTCTTGATCTTGTAGATTATCCATAAAAAATCAGAATTTAAAACCTTTAGTTAGTATTTCAAATAAATCAATAACTCTAAATTATAGATGAATTTGAACTATGTATTATTTACATGTATTTATTAATATTTATAAATTATATATTAAAAACCCTAAAAATTCGTGTAACCCTTATTTATTATTATATTAGTTACTAAAATATAAAAATAATATATTATTTATTAATTTAATGAATGAAAATGCAAAACCTATTTATTAAGTATACTATATATAATTATTAATATTATATTTATATTTTATAAAATATATACTATTAATCAAAATAAATTATACCATAATTTAGAAAAATTAATTATGCATATTTTTTATTTTTATATCTAATTAAAATAACATAATTTACTATTCAATATAAAATTTATTATACTAAGATTTATTCTCTAACCTATGTGGTGCTGACACGAATCACCACCACACTTCATCTCCTTCATAAGAATTTATTAGGCGTTTGCTCCAACCGATCGACTTCACTCCTTTTTCCCTACCACATCTTTCATCCAATCCTCGATCCTAACCTTCCATTCTCTACTCCTAACAAACCTTCCATACGCCTACCATCAGATCAATCCAAAACCCCCTCCGATCATTCTATATAATTCCATGAATACCCATTGTTCAAACTCTACTCTTCTCTAACCAGAATACCAACTAGCTGACCAACCTCCTTCCTTGCTCCATTCTGGCCACCTCCAATGGCGACAGGTCCCAGGTGTGTCTCCACATGGATGAAGGTACTTTGAAGGAAGGTTCCAAGGACGGACATTGGCTTTGTATCACCTCTTTAAGCACATGGAGCTCCAAGTAACCACCGTGTCGAGCGACCACCTTGAGGTTCTCAAACTCTCATTTCCCAAATACCCATTTCATCCTCTGATTTTCCAATTTTTCACGTCCAATTAGGTAGCTTAATCCCATGATTAGATCGTGTCAATCTCAGTATTTGATTCACACATTAAATCCCAATTCAATTCTATTCCAAACCACCTTAATTTTCCATCTGAAATTCATTTCCTGGAAGCTATTTTCAACTGCAAAACCCCACAACATCTTGTTTGATTCCTTGCAAATCGAGCATCAATAACTCCAATGTAGGAGCTTGCAATCTTTTGGAGCACAACCACCTTCATATTCAACATCTTGAGCATCATCGTTGATGGTTAATCATTGCTGCAATTCAATCTAGGAGCAAAACCATAGCAATCGACCGTCCATCGCCTTCGTCGCCACCTTCGTTGACCTTCACCTATCGTAGGTGAGCTCGAAGGGGTAGGAGCCCCCTTCTGGCCCTACAGGAGAGACACCACAATTGTGTAGCTAGAGATCGAGGAAGAAGTAGCCCATCCATTGTCGGTCACTCGCTGAAGAATTGAGGAAGAACCCAAGCTACAGATTGCTACCATGTGTCCTCAAGGGACAGTTCATATCACTTGCGTCATTATTATCCTAACCATTCAAAACTTAAATGGTGGAAAATTTCCAACTTTACCCCTGAAGAGCTCCAGAATCTACTCACATCTCCACAACTTTCCTTTATTGCATCTAAGTTCCTATGCGGGGACCTAAGTGCAAGTTTCGATAATCTTTTCGTATAATTAGGTCTTTGACCAGGGACCTAATTGAAAGAAAGATTTATTCTTTTTTTGTATTTTTTATGCATTGAACATCGAACTACTTTGGACTCGTATGGATTATTGGACATTATTTTTAGAGTATTATTTTTATACATTTTATTTTCTAGTTGATTTTTGGGATTTTAACCACAGTTTTTATCGAGGTTTTCTTCTTCGACTTTCAACTACGTTTTGTTTTCATTTTGAGTGCTTCGAGCTCGTTGCTCGAGTGTCTCCTCGATTCATCTACTATATAGTATCACTACATTTTTCTATCGTCTATATATTAAATACACTTTGAAAAATAAAATAAAAGTGAAAATTAAAATCAAATAAAAATATAAAAACTAAAACCAACTAAAAAGTTTTTTCGAAGTAGAAAAGATAAACAATCACAAAATATATTTTTCACTCAAAAATTCGAGTGCATTTTTTTGCCTCTTTGAGTTTGACACAGGAATACTTGCCTGGATGAAAATATATTAAAACATCGAAATTAGGAGTGGAGCCGCCTTTTAATCATTTTCTCTCTCTTGCTCTTTCTCTAAGTGTCTCTCCTGATTTTGGCATCAATTTTTTGATTAATTAGTGTTTCTCTTAGCGGTCTCTACAATAGACATAATTTAGCCACTAGTCACATACTAATTTTCAGTTCTCGACTTAAGTGTTGAAACTAGGATCGATAGTTTTAGCATCAAATATGATTGTGTCATTATAATTTAGGCCACACTTAATCAATAAGATTCATTTCATCATTAAAAGTTCATTAATTAGACGCACTCAACACATATAATTAGCTCAAACTAAAATCGGATTCCTCCTCGCTAATAGTATCTTGTTTAGGTGCAACTTTTTATCGACTTGCATGAATTTTGTGTACATTTTCAAATTCCATCTTGCATAACACATGGAGAGTGTTGGGAAGTAATGTGAGTATACTTCTTTCTAAGCATGCATCATTAGTTTCTTAATTGCATGTTGTTTTCTGATTTCTTTCTTGGTTTTATAACATGTCTTAAAAGGAAGAAGGATTGAACGTTAATCGTGATTTGACTGTACTCACATTAATCTAGTTGAAACCTAACATAAAATTGAGAGTAAATCATAGCAAGTCGATCTAATAACTTTGAATAAAATGAACACATGTATTACAGGTGCATAAAGCCCTCATTAGACACAAGCACTTACCACCAGACAGACTTGGTGAGGACGTAGTCCCTAGGGTTAGTGCCCAAATCCCTGGATTTGTCCCCTAAGTCTCCATTTCCGACTCACGCAGAATTATGAGCTACAAGGGCTTACTTTCAACCTTAGTGTACGTTTCGATTGTGTAAGTTTGGTAGTCTCTTTAGACGTGTGATACCAAAACCCAATATCCTAAGAAGATTACCTCTTTGTCTGGGACCTATCAGGAGCATCACTAGGCCTAAGGTGACTCTTTGTGTGTAATGATATGAAATATTGTCCTATCACTAACAAAAATTAGCAGTATAATTCGATCACGTATGATGTTGGTGAATTCAAAGGGTTGATTTGTGTTTGACTTACATGAGTTTACACCGCACATTTACGTGTACCGTAGTGCATAAGATATCCATTGCTTATCATATCTATCTCGATTCTCTTGATATCAAAGATGACTAGTTGGGGGATTTTTATTCATAATTTTTGAATCCACCTATGAACCCTCCAAAGAGTTCACCTTCTAAAGTCATTTCACTTCATGGACCTTCTTGGCTTCATCACCCTCTTGAGTCCAGGTTCACTCACTTTGGGGATGATCACACACCGACCAACCCCTTCCTCTCTTCAGAACTCACTGAGGAAGACCTTCGCCTCAGTTAGGCTTATTTGAGTTCAGTAGATTCGTCTAATTTGAACCCCTTTTATGATGAAGGAAACCAAGAAGATTTAGTTAAAATGCCTACCAAAATACATAATGATGATGAGAAGTAATGTGCAGACCCAATGCAGATGATACTAGATAGATTTGCCACGTCTGAGCAATAGAATGCCATTTTTAGAGCTCAGATAGGACAATTGAATGTCGGGATTGATGCACCTATGGATGCGGCCTACAACTCGGGGTAGTTTCATGTGCGGAATTACCTGAGTCCCATAGCACCTAAGGTTGAATATGAGTTGAAGCTGTAGTTTTTGAACATGCTGCCACATTTCAATGGGAATGCACAAGAGGAACCTTAAGCATTCCTAAGGGACTTCGAGCTTGTTTGTGCTAACCTTAAGAACCCTAGGGTTAGACAAGATTATATTAGGATCACAACCCTACCATTTTCCTTGGGGGATAAGGTAGACTACTAGTTGTATAAAATAGGTGTAGTGGTGACCATGTACAACCAGTTTAAGGACATGTTCTTTAATAAGTTCTATCCTTTGAGTATAACTAATCAGATGTGTACAGGAATCACAAGTTTTTCCCAACTGCCCAATGAGCCATTCTATGATACTTGGGAAATATTGAAGGAAATATTGCAGAATTGTCAGTGTCATGGTATCAAATATACCATCCTAGTCCAGTCTCTTTTCAACAGTCTCAACCTTAATGTGCAGGGTTTAGTGCTACCAGTGGAGGCTACTACATGTTACTAGGAGAGGATAATGTCTAGAAGGTATTTAAGAAGATGGCAGAGACAAGCTACTCACAGACTTCCAAGAGGGCATATACAGAGTCCCTCCTCACACTCTTATCTAGAGGGGGAAAGAAGGATGTGGTCGATCTCTCTAAGGGATTGATTCCCAACATGGGAATCATTGCTGAAAAGTTGACAATAGTAGAAAGGATCGACAAGAGGATGAATGATCTTTATAGTAGTCTTTCCAAGCTTCTAAAGTAGATGGAGGAGCTGACTGAGAAGGTATCTAAGATGAAGATACCTACCATGACTGCATATTTTGCTCATGTTTACCTAACAACCGATGTCAGGTCCACACCAATAATGGGTAGAGGACCACATGTATACCCAATTTTATCATCAGTAACCATCATCAGTCGAGCGAGCTATGGAGGAACCTCCTCAGGTGTAGGAGATGAACAATGTATGGTATACTTAGGACCCTTCCAGGTAGGGAAGTACAAGGGACCGTCAATCTTACCAACTGATAAGCGTGAAATCTACCTCTTTAATATAGGGAAGTTGTCATAGTATAAGAGACAGATTTCGGTCGATCAAAATACCACAATCTTTGAATATTGTGGAATATTTTTACTTAGCAAGTTTACCAAGGTCGAACACAGGTAACGATATTTCTTAGTTGCATAGTTTTAAATCAAATTAAATAATTAATTAATGTTTGAGTAATTTCTTGTTGAGAAAATATACAATGCAATGATGAAGATGCTATGAAAAGAAAATAAACAGAGATGATTATGCCCAGGATCTGCGATTTTTAAACATATTAAATCCCCAAATAATTTGATCTATAAGTTCACAAGATTAATCACAAATCAAAGTGCATCGAACACAAGACTGACTCAATGCTTCAGGTTAATTAATTAATGCTCAGAATAATATGAAGCAATATATCCGGCCTCCAAATGTCTTTGATTCAGTTCCTCGAATAGTTGATAATAATCTTATCTTAGAGGAAATGATCTAAATTAATCCCCTGTGAAAACTAAACTATTTAGAATAATCAACAATGATTACAAGGGTTTAATCAGATTAAAATCATCATCCAAATTCTTGCAATAAAAATATCATTAATTTCTTAAGTACACATATGTCAAAATTAGCCTGCATATGTCAATAGAGATCCTCAAATGATAATTATCAATAAACAACCTCAGATCTGTCCACAAACTATGCTAAGTGATATAGCATGAAAAGAGCTTCAAAATGACATATTATATGCGAAAAACGGAGTTCGTATAAGAAAGATATGCTAAAATGAAATTGCAGGAACTAAAATGTAAATAAAATAAAGTTTTTCTTTCAAAAAGGATCTAGAGGGGCTTATCTGTAATTTATAAAAGTTGGAGGGGACCCTCTGTAATTTACCCCTAGCGGAGGTATAATTGCAATATCTAAAAAGACCAGGGGTTGGCTAAGATTTTTCCCGGATGCACGTGCCTTGCACGTGCCTCTGGAGGCTCGGGTCTGGGGCAGAGGCTCGGGGGTGGCCGAGCCTAAGGTTCGGGTCCGGGCCTGAGGATCAGAGCCCCGAACCAAAGGCTCGGATGACGAGGTTGTGGCTCGGTGGTTCGAGAGAACCAAGGCGGAGGCTCGGGGTTGAGGCTCGGCTGGCGAATGCGTGGAGGCTTGTGAGCCATTGGATCAAGGGCCACATGCACGATCCAACAGCAGATGGAGGTGGAAACGAGGATCATCGGATGAAGGGCCACCTGCCCGATCTGACGGCAGATGTATGCTGCGAAACCGGGCGATCGGGGCGGAGCGGGGCGATGGCCGTCGCGGGCCTAAGCGGTATCGGGCGAAGGGGCGGCACCTCCATGTGGAGGTGAAGGACGAGGCTTGTGCGAGGTGGAGGCTGCTGGTTGCTGGCCGGTTGACGGGGCGGAGGGCCTCAACCGCACAGGCAGGAGGAGGCCGGCGAGCGGGGCTCTTGCCGGGGCAGCTCCCAGGTGAGGCTCAGTAGGCGGGTTTGGCGATGCGGCGGAGTCATGATGCTGCTGCTAAGGCGAGGATTCCACCTGCAAGAGGGATCGAGGGTGAGCGGGGCAGAGCAGCTGGACCTACAGGGTTAGCACAATCGAAAAGGAGAAATATGTGCGAAGCTTCGTTCATATGGAGGATTGGAGTCTTAATCTCCAGCTGCGTGATCAGCCAGAGGTGGTGGAGGTCTGGAGAGATAGAGAGCAGCGGGGAGAGAGAATGGGGGTGAGGTGGTTGTTGGCGGGCGCGTAGGTGGTGGATGGGTTCACAGTGAGGAGCCAAAGCTTCTTGGCGGTGGAGATATGAGGTCGGACTGTGATGGAGCTCCTAATGCGGAGGGACGAGCTCTGAGGTTGACTACTAGGGCGTCGGGCAAGAGTGCAAGGTAGTCGAAGTTGAAGCAGAAGGGAAGAAAAAGTAGAAGAAACATAGTAGGAAGGTGAACTTGCCTGAGGTTGGGAGGAGCAGACCTCTCTTCTTAGTGATCGCCTAAAGTCGTGGGCAAACTCGACGAGGCTAGGCAGTGCAAGAAGCCACCGGTGCACAGGAGGAATTCCCCTGTGGATCTCGCCAAACAACCCTTTGAGGTTGGGTTCCAATCACGAACCCTATCTCTAGCCTGCTCCAAGATGATGGCGGATGTCCCCAACTCCGACGAGGGGGCGGGGGGTAGTTTTATAGGTGCGAGGAGGTGGAGTTACCGACTGGAGAAGATGAATGGGTGTGTAACGGTCGCGCATGGCGGCTTTGATGGCCGCATGCGGTGTTATGCACGGAGGAGGCGGAGGTTGGGGCTGTTGGGAAAGAAGACCATGGTCACGTGCTGAGCACATGACCCGGGGGGCTGCAGAGAGAACATGGGGTGCCACGTGGCACACCCAGGGGCTGCCACATGGCACCCCGAAAAAATTTGAAAAATTTTAGATGAAAAAAATGAAAAAGAAATAAGAGGAGACCTCGGATCGAAAAATTTTCTTCACAAAAATTGTTCATCTCGACGAGATCTACAACTTTCATGAAGGACTCGGGAGCAAAAAAGGTCACCTGAATGAGGTTGTTTTTTTGGTGGTTCTCCATGTGTATAGAAAACCCGATTTTTGGGGTTTTGTAATTTTTTGGTGGTTTTAGAGAGGATAAAAATTATAGAAAAAATACAATAGAATACATGGAAATTAATTACACATTAATCTGATTTTTTTTGGATTTTTAATAAATCATAAAATAGGAAAAAATAGAAGTAAGAAACACACAATTTTTATACAGACTCACAGCGGACACTTGGACTCGGTCAGTTTCTTTGATTTCAGTTTTAATCTGGATTTGGACTTTTTGTCGCTTAATAAAACTTTCATCATAGAACACAAACGAAGAAGAAATAAAATTAAAAGGGCTAATTATGTACATAAAAACTCAGGTCAAAATTAGTAAAAAGTCAAAATGTGCAAAAGAGACCCAAAACCCAACTTTCACAAATGAGCTCCGAATTTTATGAAATTGGTCTTGTTTTGAAGGTATTTGAAAATAGAGTACTTTAAAAGTGAGTAGACCAAAGTCAGACACTGTATGTGGGAGATATTTTCATTTTAGTCTGTCAGATGTGAAATTAGACTTTGGGATTATTTGACACTTATTTGAGTTAGTAATTTTTTTGTATTTTTTATTTATTCTTGTTAGTAATATCTACACAATAGAAGTGGTTTGGGGTCAATCGAAGTTAGGAATAATTAATTAAAAATAGGAGAAGTTAGCGGCTTTTTGGGCTAATTTACACTTGGGATATGCATGATGAAATGCAAATACTATTAATACAAGTATGAAGGCTAATGATGCTCTGTTAATGATTAAATGCATGTGAATGTTGGGGAACATAGCCTAAATGACCCATTTTAGCATGATGAATACGGAATTCATCACCAGCATCTTCGGACCTTTTACAATAGTGCATTCACCACATCACCTCTTCTGATACAACCTAGCCCTGGATCGTACCATCTCGAGTAGCAAAGGGAGTAGCAGCAATATGGTCATCAATAGACATACCGATCAGGCTAATAGGGCTTACATTAACAGCATCAACAACAATAATAGTATGTCATCATGGCTAATCTTCGTGTTGTTCTTCATCTCATCAACAGGACACTTTATCAGTACCCATAGATTTTGAGCACCAGATTCTCGAGGAGCTTCGTTCATATCAAAACGAGATTCATGACATGAGGGTGGACATCAACTACCTGTCGTGATGGCAAGATGAGTAGTCAGCACCTTTGACCTTCATTCTCACCCTAATTTAGGCTAATCCCAATAGCCTGAACAAGTCATAGTCACAGCAACAGTTTGGTTAGGTATACTACTCAGACTCACTTAGATATGAGCAATATGAGATTCTTTCATGTGATGATGTTAATAATATGTCACTCATGAGCAGAAGGATTGTGGTTGTACTTAACCAGGTAAGGGATGTGTAGAGGGTCACCTCTGAGGCTCTACTTGAGGAGACTTCGAAGGATGAGGAGGAGAGGCATCACGCTCAACAACCCCTTCAATAGAGAACACGGACACCTACTCAGAGGATAGAGACGAGGAGGACACGAGAACAACAACAACAAGGAGACACTCTTGAGTCTATGGAGGACCTTGTATCTCTGGTTATGGAGGATATACCTTCAGCAACTATCCCCCAATATGTAGTAGATAATTCATTTTTAAATTCCAAGGCGCATTTACAACATTCATGTATGAAGAATTTTGTTTCAATTAATACAAAGAATGATATTTCATTTTTGATTTAGGTCCTTCATCTTTTGTTTCACTCCCTTCAATCCCTTTCCCATATGCTCTTATTGTAAGAAAGCGCATCATTTAAAAGATTTAAAAAGATGACCCTAAAATGGTACGGTTTTGTAAGGATAATATCATAGTTAAGGTGTCATTTTATGAGTATGTATCTAACAATCATGCATTTCAGAAATACCTTAAGGTACGATAAACACCTACGAGGGTTAGTAGAAACAAACCGAACCAATATGTGAAGGCTCACATCTTATCAGTCGCCACTACCTATTGTCTCAAGAATCGGCAATTACCAATGAAGAAGAGAGATATGGGTAATCACTATGTAAAGAGTCATATTGATGACAATGCATTTGTACACACTCTCCTAGATAATTGTTATTCTCTCATCCTTATTTCCATAGAATTATATGAGAAATTGGAGATACGATCCCTTTGCAAATCATGAGCCTTACTCCAATTTGTTGACAAGTCGATGAAGAGACCTAAGGGAGAAGTGGAGAATGCACTTATCTCGATTGCAAGACAAGACTACAAGGTAGACTTCACATGCCTGGACATGGAAATCTCCAATCATTAGAGAGAATCACATATCATTCTTGGGCAGCAATTCCTTAGGACCACTGGTGCCTCATTCCATTATCAGATGTGAATGATGAAGTTCCATTCTCCAGACGGAGAAGTGGAAATTGAGATGAAGCAGATGAAGTCGTAGCGACCTAACTCAGAGACCATCATATAGTACTCTTCTTCAGAGGTATATTACAAGATGATCAGCATAGTTGGGATTTGGAGATAGAACTCAACATGGTAGAGCAAGACCCTCTCATCGAGAGATGATATAGTGCATGATGTAGTTTTCCAGGTGTTTCCCTAATTTTTGAGAGATGCATCCCCCTATTCCCTTGATAACTCAGAGATCCCTTTGGATTTATCAGTTTTGTCTCCTTCAGAACGGTCGAGGGACATAGATGACGAGTCGGATGTGTCTGTAGCCTAACTACCACGATTCTTTTGCGATCCAACTCCTTACACAATAGAGTTGGTGGCGAGTACCGCACAGATGGACCTACCTTCTGACATCACGGAACCAGATTCAGAAGCAGTTAAGCTAGACTTGATTGATGATACAACATTGCCAGAGCTGAAGCCTCTCCCTCCTACACTGAAGTATGCCTTTCTTGAAGGACCCAAAGATAGATTTCCTATCATTATTAGTTCTGACCTGATCTTATAACAAGAGTCTAGGCTCTTAGATGTCTTAGAAAAGAACTAGAAAGCAAGAGGTTAGATGGTGTTGGATCTCACGGGGATTAACCATATCCTCTGCTTACACCATATATTTGTTGATGACAATGTGAGACATTCTCGAATGTTCCAGAGGAGACTTAACCATAATATTCAGGAAGTAGTAAAAGAAAGAAATTGAAAAGTGGTATAAAGCAGGATTCATTTACCCCATTTCAGACTCCAAGTTGGTCGACCCGCTTCATGTCATTCCGAAGAAGTTAGGAAATCATATGGTCACCAATGAGGAGGGGTAGAGATCAGGACACAGGTACGCATGTTGTGGTGTGTATATTTTGTCTACAGGTGTATGAATGCCGCGACCAAGAAAGACCACTTTCCCTTGTCATTCATTGATAAAAATTTGGAGAGACTCACATGGAAAGCATTCTTCTGTTTTCTTCATGGGTATTCGGGCTACAATCAGGAAGTCATCACCTTAGAGGAATAGGAAAAGACTACATTCACATGTCCATTTGGTACTTTCCTATTCAGATGCATGCCATTCGGGCTCTGCAATGCCTCATGCTCATTTCTGCGGTGCATTATCGTTGTATTTACTGAATGGTGTGAGATTTCATGGAGATCTATATTGAGGACTTCTTGATCCATGGAGACTCGTTTGATACATGTTTAGCACACTTGGACTGGGTCCTTCAGAGTGTAGGGAGGTAAATTTGGTACTCTTATGGGAGAAAAGGCATTTCATGGTTATGGACGGTATCATGTTGGAGGGATGTCATCTCTAAAAAGAGAATGGAGGTCAACCATATCAAGGTGGATGAGATCAAGAAACTTTATCCACCAACCAACGTGAAGTCAGTGTGGTTGCTCTTACGACGTGTTCGATTTTATTGGAGATTCATTCAAGATTTTTCAAAGATTGCTTGCCAACTGACCGAACTCAAGTCAATGTGGTTGCTCTTACGACATGTTCGATTTTATAGGAGATTCATTCAAGATTTTTCAAAGATTGCTTGCCAACTGACCGAACTCCTAGGGAAAGATATAGAGTTCATTGTTGATTATAAGTGTTTGGAGGACTTTGAGCTCTTAAAGAAAAAGATTTGTGACTCATCGATCTTAAAAGCTCCTGACTGGTCTCTTCCTTTTAAGATCATGACTAATGCATCAGACTTTTTCATAGGAAATGTGTTTGGTCAGAGGAGAGAAGGGATCACATTTGCAATCCACTATGCGAGCAAATTTTTAGACCCAACACAAAAAAAGTATACCCTGATCGGAAAGGAAATGCTCGTAGTAGTATGGGCCCTCGAGAAGTTCAGGTCTTATATTTTTGGCTCTAAGGTGATAATATTCATTGATCACACAACAATTCGATTCTTAATGGAAAAGGACATGAAGGTGCATCTTTTTAGGTGAAATTTGCTTTGGATAATAAGGATAAACCAAGAGTGAAGAATGTTGTGGATGATCTCCTTTCCTGCATTGAGCAGAAGGATTCTTCTAACACTGAGCATATTAGAGAGACCTTCCCAAATGAGTCAATTTTTGATATTGACTCACACCTGTGGTTTGTCAACATGGTGAACTACCTTATCTCCAAGCAGGTCCCCCGTGGTTGGACTAGGAGCAATATTAATGACTGGAGTCAGATTCAAGGAGATACCATTAGGAGGATCCATTCCTTTTATTTGAAGGATTGCATTGTGTCTGGAGAAGGTGTATTCCTCAGGAAGAACACTAGTGTTTCCTCATGTATTGTCATTCACTTGAGACTGGAGGACACCATCCGAGGAAGAGAGCCACATACAAGCACTCTAATGTGGATTTTACTTGCCGACCCTGTTCAAAGATGCCACTGACTATGTACAGCCATGCCCAATTTGTCAGAAGATTGGAGGGACTATTGGATACATGGATGAGATGCCCTTGCAGTTGCTGATTTTCTATGAAGTTTTCGATGCATGGGACATAGATTTTATGTGTCCCTTTCCCAACAGTCAAGGACATGAGTACATCTTATTGACAATCGATTACTTGTCATGGTAGGTGGAGGCTATCCCAACTCGAGCTGTAGACATCAAGACTGTCTGTAAGTTTTTAAAGAATCATATGATTGATAAGTTCAAGGTCCTAAAAGTTTTGAATTCCGATGGGGGTATCCACTTTGTGAACTGAGACATCAGATCATTGGCTAAAGACTATGAATTTGAGCATAGAGTGACTAGTTCTTTCCACCCATAGTCATGGCATTCCATGCTCTAAGTCTCTATAGCTCAAATCCATCCTTGATTTGAGAGAGAATGATTAGAAAGGGCTTTCTGCTTCCACTCTAGACTGAGTTCCGACTTTCCAAGGCAAAAATCACACATGTAGGGATGAAGCTTCCACTGCCCCTCCACATTGTCCCTTTCCGTAGTGTGTAGCTACCTTACGACAACGACAGATGAAGTTCCTTGGGGCTCCACTTACTTATGGACTCGACAGGAGAAGAGCGAGGCAGACATAGAGTGAACTAGTCATGGTAGAGGTTTCGAATAGAGAGGTGAAGAGCATTCTTCAAAAGTTGGTCTGTCCCAATATGAAGAACATGTCCTACCTATTAGACCAAGTTCTGTGGGTCTATAGGGCAACCTACAAGACTCCACTCAATACTTCACCTTTTCAGATGATCTATGTTAAGCCATGCCATTTGCCCATAGAGTTAATTCATAATCAGGATGGCAGTTAACTAAGCGAATTGGAGTTGTCACCTAGGTAAGCCTTATCATGACTTGAACTTGAACGAGCTCATGGAAATCAGAAATGGAGAATACAACTATAGTTTGATCTATAAGGAAAAGGTTAAGAAGTGGCATGATCTGCACATTAGGTGTAGGAACTTTATCCTAGACAAAAGGTATGGTTGTTTAATGCCAAGTTGAACATTTTCCACAGGAAGCTCAAATCTAAATGTACAGTCCCGGCATAGTTAAGGAAGTGCATAGCAACAGAAGTGTAGAGATAGTCAATCTCACAGATGGTGCCCATTATTTTCTGATTAATGGACAACTGTTGAAGCACTTTGTCGATTCCAAAGAATAGTTAGTCCAAGTTGAGGTTATTGACTGTATGCAGAGAGAGTACAATGTAGATACTTCAGACCACTCCTCATGAAGATGCAGCATACATATTCAACAACTGAGAAGATTCAGCTATTCTTTTACTACACACTTGATTTGTTCATTCTTTTAGAGTTTAGGTTCCATATCTTGTAGATACTTGCTCGTTACTTAGGCTATTTAAAGCCTAAGTATAGGGGGAACCCCATCTCTTGTTTGTGGGTTCTCTTCGGCTACCAGAGACATTCCCTCGACTCCTCTTTTTGTCCATACATTATTCATACTTTAGCTATTTTTGTCCTATGTATGGGGGGTGATACCTTGTTATCCATGTCATTCTCTTCTATCCTGTTGCGACCTAACATGTAGTATGTATGTCCTACACTTAGGCTATTTGAAGCCTAAGTATAGGAGGGTCATTCCAATTTCTCTCCCCGTATTTTTACTCCTCTTTATGCTTAGTATGATATGTCTTTCATTCTGCTCCGTGCCATGAGGACAAGGCACAAGCTAAGTATAGGGGGTGGATGCACATAATGCATATAAACTTTATATATAGCTCATACTTTCACATGTTTTACATATTATTATGAGCTATGGTCATGGAGATTTGAAATCGATTTTGTATAAATTGATTTGTAAAATGTTTGGAAATTTTTTTATCTATTTGACATGGTTTGTACAAATATTTGAAAATTTATTTGAAAAGGGTACACTTTATTTTGACTCATTGTCTTCTATGTACCTAATAAATTCTTTTTGAAAAAACTTAAAAATCATAAAAAATACATCTAATAAGTTAATTTAGTTCCTAACACTTACACATCTAAATAAGACTTGTAAAGTTCAAGAACACTTGATTTATGAGGTCATACAATTCAGAGTTAACTAGACTTAGTCATTAGGGTCTATGACTTAATGATCCACATTTACCTAGCTTGGAAGATGCATGTGTTATATTACCTACCTAGTCTCTACCTTTAAAATTATAATCAACAACTCACATGCATGACTGCAGTTATGATGAGATGAGTTGAGGTTCCATTTGAGAAACTAGGATGGGAATTTTGAGTCTGGACATGATTTTATGATACTTGAGGATGTAATAAAATCAATGAAGGCATCATGAAATCTGAGAGTCAGCAACCTTACTAAGTAGGAGAACAAGTTCTCATATTATCTCTTGATATTTACCTAAGCACCATAGTATGATGAAATTTAATAAATGATCTAGCCAAATAATAATAATTATTACTATGAAAGAAAAGCTCTAACACTACAACGCAACATTCAAAAGAGCTTCCACAAAAGGCGAGCGCTCCCAACTTTTCAAATGTCAACTTGGACCACAATCTTAGTCTTTTATGGGTCAGGCTAGCACCCAAAAAAGAGCTCTACACGATATAGAGATACAAGTTTGTGTGTAGAAAAGTATGATAGATACTCAAAAAAGACACACCCCAGTGCACTCTCAGGAAAACAAGTGCAGATGACTCAACGATCTTTTTACGGACACACTGATCAACAACAAAAAGCATTTGTTGAGTTTAATAAGGTACTTGAGAGGCTCCTTGTTCTAGTGACAGGGAGAGAAAAAAGACACCAACCTATGCCATCTATCAACGGGCATTTCACCTTCATTTTCAAGTCTGACAACTAAAAAGATTAGGGATTGGATGCAATAAATGATTTATTCCCTAGTGTTGAGGTTTGGATCTTTAGGAGAGTCTCTTAGTTTAGAACTTTGAGTAATGCTTTGACTCTACTCATGTAACGACGGACTACACTAGTTATCATATTCTTATTATATATGTTTACAAAGATAGTCTCATGATTAGAGAAGTTGGATACCTTTTGACTGGAGCTGGGTTTAGCTTAGAATTTTAGGATCACTAAAATCAGGGGTTCTTAATGAATAAAGTTTTGTATTACATGCATTGTCAGGGATTACTCCAACTTATTCATTCTTTATTTGTTCAAGGACGAGCAAGGTTTAAGTATAGGGTATGTGATAAATACTTGATTTATCATCATATATTTTATTTATTATACCTCTTACTTGAATTTTTAATAAGATTATTCATTATTTTTTGATATTAACATTTGATTCTTTGTAATAAATTGTAAATAACATTTTTTCATTTTTCTTATTAATATTAAAAATACCATAAAAAGTTTAACATGTACATATTTGTTTTCTATTTATTAATAAATCAAAATACCAAAAACTTGCAAAAAAATAAAAATAAGTATTTTAATTACTTAAAAATACTTACAAAAATTCTATCTTATATATGTATTTTTTTTCATTTTGAATTCTACATGAAAGTTGTAGATCTCAAAAAGATCTACAACTTTCATGTCGAACACTTTTTAATTTAAGGCTTGTAGATATTTCCTTTATTGTTTTCTTTATTTTTCATATTTATCTTTTTTCTCATTGGACTACGTGGTGCCTCAAGGGCTGCCCACGTGCCCCTCCTATGTTAGTTGCATGCCTTCTTCGTCCTTGGATGAGATCGCATGATCTCATCTGAGCCATCCATCAGTGTCGTGCCTCTTCACCTTCTGATGAGATAACTATATCTCATTAGAACAGCATACCAGCACCCCTGTCCTCAATCGTTTGATCCCCAGATCCAATGGTTGAAATGCTTCGTCAACCTCTAGCCCTTACTCTCTCCCTCATTCAAACTCGCTAACCACAAACCCTCCCACCTTTTCCCCCACGACTCTGATCACCTTCCCCATCAGCCAACTTCTCCCAATCTTAGACCCATCTCCCCTTTTTTTGTGTTCCACTTGGCCCACGTCCCTTCTAACCTCCAATCAGCCCAAGGCAGTTGAAGTCTTAATGATAACCGTCTGGAGCTAACTCTGTTGTCTTTAAATACTCCTCCTCCCCTGCCCGTGCATGCCATCCACCTTCATGCACAATATATCTGAGCCCTTATACACCTAGGTGATAGTTCAAGTGTCTGATTGAGAGTGAGGAAGGATCCTCCATCGTCGGTGTGATCCAAAGTGGTTCCATCTTGTCACAACCCATAACTAGACAGATGGAGCTTCCATATATTTCCCATCTTGCTAAGAGATGATCATAGCATTATTTTCTCCACTCCTAGGCTTGTCTTCGCCCATCCGATCCTCTTTCAATGTCCACCTTCTTCTCCGGGTAAGCATCTTCTTCTTGATCTATGTTTTTTCATCCTATTTTCATTTCAACTTCATGCACCTTCACGACCACCTGATCACTCCTTGAGCATCTTTGTTACACTGTCTACATCACACATCATTCCGTTCCTTCTCTCCTCTTCCCCATCACTGTCTCTACCTTGATTTATAATAGCCATTGCAAAGGGCGGTGACCCAGCGGGCTCAACCTCCTCCACCCTCGACTAAGGTCATGTTCATTCTCATCCCCATCTCCGGAGATTTGTATTATGATTGGTGTTTGCATTAACATTGTAGGACCTCGGTCCCTCTTGATTGGCTAGAATTCCCAAGCCTCATCATTCAATACCTTCACCTCCATCAATTCACATTGCCCTGACGATCCACACATCCACAGTTCTTCACATGATCTCCTACTTCTTTGCAAGACCACCACGAAGGTTCAAGGACCTTCAGATCGAGTAGAGAAGTATGGAGGTGGGGTAGCTTCATTGTCGAAGCTCTATTGAGGCACCATCGGATGCAGCCAAAGAAGGAAGGACATCGAAAAGCAGATACTATTGGATCAAATCAATGAGATATGATCTAACAGACACGAGTATTTCCTATCACTGAACCCAAAGCAAAATTTCAACCTTGCAGGTCGGGGAACTCGAGCCAGCATCGAAGCAACTAGAGGCACTACGTAGCTCGAACTGACCAAGTAGCTCAAGCCAGGGGCGAAGCACGAACCAGCCAAGATACCCAAGCCTAGCCCCACATGAGTAGACACACTTGCTTGAGGATCTTTTCGGTACTTAGGTCGCATTTCTAGACAATTGTAGAGACGTCCCGCGTGTGCTTACCATGTGCCTCCCTTGAAAATTTGCAAGATAAGCCCCACTAGTTATATCTTATTTCATATTTAGACCCATATGTGGTGTAATTACATGTCTAGCCCCGGTGGCTTCTTTATTTGTAAATAAACCTTATTTTGGACTTATTTATTATATTTCATGAAGGTTTCTTGAAACCATGCCCCCGACTTAGTGTATTAATATATTTTATGTCCTTTATCCAATTGAAATGAAATCAGTTCCATTTTAAAGGACTTTTGATGCTCTTTAATGTGTGAAATTAGATCTTTGTTATGTTTTGCCTAAAATAAAATTTCAGAGAAGCACGTTGGTCTTAACTTTAATTGATTGAGTCCTAATTCACATGTTTAGTTAATTCAATGTGCCATTAAGCCCTGATTTGCCGCATTTTATTATTATTAAATTAGGAACCTTGCATGATTTATATTGACTATTAATTCATGGTTTTGTCTCTATTAGGGTGTCTAGATGTGTTGAATGACTAACTACTCAGTTAAATGATACATGGATTGAAATAAAATGCATTAGAAGTTGTGAATATGGTTCAACTTGGATATTTTGATGCATGATCAATTTCATTGTTCAAGAAATAATTCATGAGCATTAATTGTAAGGGTGTGCTTATTTATGTGTTTTGAATCTTTAATTATATTTGTCATCATTTTTTTGCATGTAACCTAATTGCACTAGAAATGCATAAAAATTCATACTTCCATATTGTGTAATGTTTTCGCATCCATGACCTAGATAGCCCCTTAGAGTACCTATCACATTCTTTAAGACCCAATTGGGTAGCCTAATCGGTAGTGTCCATGTGTTTGACATTGGACTTATTAGGGAGAAATTTAACCGAGCCACTCCTCACAGAGATTCTTGCTCAGTTCGGGTTGACTCGTAATTGAACATATTACAATGAGCTCAAATTAGAGTAGTCGATTACGGATCCATCAACTGCATAGATACATAATTCCTACATACCCAGGCACATTCATACCCATACACTTAAATAGATACAATTCATTCAATGCCTAAAACCGTCACAACCATCCCAACACCCTCCCTACCCCTAATTTACAATCCTAACTCAAAGACCACCCTTACACACACCCCAAAACCATCACAGTCACAACCTAATGTACACCCATGTTGGACATGTGAGTCCAAGGCAAACTATTTCTACAATAAGTATTATTGTAATCCTTTTGTATATTAATAAAAGTTATTTATTTTCAACCCTTATCTGATATTTATGAATGAATGCACTTAGAAGGTCCCTTAGTACAATTAGGGTTATGTACCATGGGCATTTTGATAATCAAACAGTTGTTGATTCAATGGTTTGCTCATAGAGGCTAGTGTTGAAATGATATCTACATAGATAGATTGAAGACTCATCTAGCACCATCACTTGATTGTCGAGAAAGGATCTCAATCCTTAGAAGGAGAAGGAAATCCTTACTTGAAAGGCTGATATCCGACCGACCTCTTGATGTAGGTCCTCTGCATATGAATAGAGGTTCACATGTGTCAGATAAGCTAAGTCAAAGAGTTGACTTAATGATATTGAGATAACCAAGACCTATATCGTACATTTTTGTGATACATGCATACATCTTTTGATAAGAGAGAGACTTGTTACTATATGCCTGAGTTTGTACATTTGGAAGACCATTAGGTTGATGATCGATGAATATGTGATTCATCGTATTATTTATCATTCATTATCCTCTTTATTTAACTATTTAATAAAATTTGTACATAATTATCTAAAATTAACTCCTAACTCTGTGTAATAAATTAACCATAATTGAGTGTATATATTGTATATATTTTGGTCTCAAAATGGAATTTAAAAAAAATATTATTATTCACCTGTAAATAGCCCAAACTTCTTGTATTTTAAATAAATCCATATCAATCCTTTTCGATTATTTCGTTCTCTAACTTGTATATAAAAATAAAAAATTATAAAATAAACTCCACCATCAATAAATACTCCTAGATCTTAAAGAGAAAAGGGCATAAAGTTCAACTTTCCGGCCACATTCCTGCTCCGTATGAACTCCAAATTCACCAAACTTACTTTTAAAGTTCAAGTTAGAAAATCACCTATCTAATGAAAGTAGTTTCATTTAAATCGGAGCTCATTCGCAAAATATGAGTTTTAGGACCTACTTGTGTATTGTACATATGCCTTTTTTATTTTATCTTTTTATTTTCTTAATTATTAAAAAATCTAAAAATATATATTAAGTTGTAAATATTTATACATATTTTCTCTGATTTTTTTATTTTTATCTTATGTCGAAAAATTGCAAAAGACAAAAATGGTATTTTATATTTATAGGATACCACCCAAAAATACCTTTTGTAGAGATTGTTTATTTTGGTTTTCAATCCTTCACAAAAGTTGTAGATCTTGTTGAGAGAAACAACTATCATGTTGATCACTTTTTGATTTGTCCCCTTTTGTTATTTCTTTTTTATTTTTGTTTACATTTAATTTTTGATTTTTCTGGGAGCGACACATGGTAGCTCCTAGAGCCGCCACGTGTCACCTCATTTTATTTTTTTATTATCTTATTTATTTATTTTCTTATTATTTTAATTATTGTAGGTATTTATTTATTACTATTTATTTAATTACTTTATTATTTAGTTTTACTTTAATTATTATTTATTTTATTTATCTTTATTTATTATTTTAATTATTTAATTATTTACTTATTTATTATTATTTATTATATTATTATCATTATTCTTATTACTTATTATTATAGTTATTAATTTTATTTTGTAGTGCCATTGTGGCAGCCCCGGGGCATGCCACGTGGCCCCCCTCTCCTTCTTCCCATGTGCACTAGCGCCTCTCTGCTTCGCACAACAACCCGCGCAAGCACCGACGGTGCCCCTTGCGTGCCCCCGTGCTCCCATCGCCGCACGATCCACTCACCACCCCTTCTACTACCGTCGTGGACCCCCTCTCCCTTCTCTCCCGTGCCAACTCCCTGCGGCTTGCGCGTGCAGTTGTGCACGCCCGCGCAAGACCCGTCCCCATGCCCCCACACCTCGCGATGGTTGTGCAACCACCTACACCCACATCTTTCCCTCACCCTCTCTCTCTTCGTGCTCTCCCAACAACTGCGCACGAGCCCCTGCTGCCTTGCGCAACCACCCACGACCATCCCTCCCTTACCCCAATCTCTCCATTATCCCATGTTCTTCGGCCTCGCCCCAACTGCCCTTAAAATGGATGATCTACCTCCAGTAGAACTCATCCACCATTTTCCATAAAAGAAGGAGTGAACTCCGACCTCCTCATGTGATAGTTGATGGGTTCCTCGTTGAGCGAAGGCCCTCCATCTTCTGGCGAGATCCAAAGTAGGACCTTCATCCTCCTTTCCAACAGTTGCGCATCGCAACTGTTTAGCTCGGCCTCAGCTGTGCCTTGAGCAAAGATCATGATCGAGCTCTTTGTTCGGTCGATTCCTAGGCACCTCTTCACTCTGATCACCCGCCAGTATCAGGTAAATCTCTTCAACCTTCTTCCTCCTCCTCCTTCCTTTGCTTCATCCTATATTCTCTCTCCCTCGATTCACTCGCTCATCCGATCTGCTCCAATCGTCGTCACCACCATCTTTATACTCTACCATCACTCCCTTTTGCTCGCCTCATCCTCACTACTGACTGAGATTGCTCCATCTTCACCATCACGATCAGGTTATCCAACCTCGCTGCGACCCACGACTGTGTTAACCTCCACCACTTCACCATCGTCTTGACGCACACTTGCTTCCAGTCACCTAGCTTCTCAGGTCGCATCATGCTCTCTCCATCCCAACCTCGAGCTCCTAAGTTGTAGTAACTTTGCCATTAGTACGGAGAGCCTCTACCGACCTCCAGCTCGACTGACTCACCTTGAGGGCACCGCTCGAGCTAATCGCCCACTCTCTAGTGGTCCCCTATCAGTTGTTCTAACCGATCCCCTTCACCGCCATAGCCGATGTAGTGTCTTACCCTTCACCTCCCGCCACTCAACCGGTCGTGTGTCGACTAGCCTAGCTCTCGTCACGACGCCAGCCCATAAGCAGCACCGCCTCCTCGCAGAGCAGACCAACTCTTATGTTGTCGCGTGAGACAACACATCCTCGAACTGCACGTCCAGCTGCCTTCACAGCTCGGCCACGTGCTCCGGCCATCTTCCGTGGACCGAGTTGCTTGTCGTCAGTGAGTGCCTCAATCGGAGAGCCCACACAACAACATCACCTCTATAGTCCATCGCTCACGCCCTCGCCTCCAGCTGCGAGCATGCTCACTCAAGTAGTCGCCTCGTCATCATCTCCTCCTCATGTGCAGAGCATGTGAGGGTAAGGAAAATTATCATGGACGCCCCTAGACATGCAACCATTTACACCTATGTCCCTACTAGCTGAAGCTACATGCGATGCACGTGCTTCTTGGAAAATCTGCTTAAGACCCCTCTAGAGTCCTGGTAATTGCATAACTCACATTTTTTTTCTTATTTTTACTTTTTTTATTTTACATTAGGCCCGTGTGCTTGGACCTAAATCTGAATATTCATTTAGCATTTTTTTTCATTCTAAAAATTGCATTGTGTAGAATAATTATTTCTTTATCTTTTGAGTATTTAATTAAAATTTTATGAGCTGAGATTTATTTAATATATTTAATTTGGTGAAAACTTGCATAGTTTACCTATTTTATGATCTGAAATAGCTGTTAAATTAACCGTTTCTCCAAAAATTCTTAAAAATTATTAGTAGCTAGATTTTAGATTCTACATTGTGCCCAAATTTCAGTCATTTTCATACATATCGAGGTCACAATAAAATGAATGGTGATTTCATTAGTTAATTTTTAATAAATTAAAAGCTCATTAATTTTACGATTTAGAATTTTTCATGGATAGCTCTCACATAAACTCATATAAGATAACTTTATTTCCGAGAAATAAATTGTTAGGTATTTATTAAAAATAATTTGCTTGAATTCACCTTGCATTCAAATTTTATTTATATTAATTCATATTACACCTGAGCATTCAGAAAACAATATAGTAGCTTAATTTCATCATTTTTATATTTTGGCTAAGCTTCATATTTTTTTGATCATTTGAATGAAAATTGCATTCTAGTCCCCGAACATTGCCAAATTTGCATTTCATCCATTAAATTGCATTTTAAAATACCAAAAAAATATTCCCTGAAAACCTAACCTATAGATTGCCTAATAATTAACCAAAGGAGATAGTGGTCTCCCTGAGTTGGACCTTGGGCTTGCCCAAGTAAAAGAAATTTTGACCGCTCACTTTAATTGGATAATTCATTCATTAGCGATTTTTTCGATTAATCAGAATTACCTGCTTATAGCGTTCACGTTAAGTATTAATTTCACCAAATTAACTAGGGCATCTGCGGGTTTTCAATGATTTAATAAAGGTCAATACACTAGCTATATGCATATAAGGGCATATGAGTTATACAATCTCTCAAAGGGATCATACAAGTTCCTATTGAACTAGAAGATATGAGCTCACTCATGAGATACTGGGACCAACAAAATTCCATTAATGGTCTTCTTGCTTTAAATGCATGACAATATTTGTGGGTATGATACATGATTTTGGAAATCATATGATCGATACCAACTCCCAATTATCGAATGAGAAACTTAATGGTAAAATTCTAAAGAAAATAGTGCAAATATTATCAGAACTTCGAGTTTATTTTAGGTTTTCTAGTATGTAGGATGTACATGTATAGGAATACTCGAGGGTGATGTGATCTTAATCGATTGCATAACCGTGACGCCTACATTATGCGGGAGTGATGGAACATGTTTGGATTTTAGTGACTCCGCTCATTAGATTAGTTATCTATTATTATTTCAAATGTTTGATATTGATCTGAATATGATTCAGATGCAATGAGAAGATTAGATATATTATTTGACTTGATCAAATATCTTTAAGAGGTCTTCTAGATCAAGATATGAAATTAGATCTTAGTGTCCAAGCCATCATACATGGAATATAGAATCACCAAGTCCTTATCTCCAAGCATCCACGGAAAAGGCACATTGTCCTTGAAAGAGATTGAGAATAATTCCATTATTGATAATGTCTGAGCATTGGAAAATTAATCATAAATATGATTTAATTATCATTAATAATGTGGATATGATTCATATTATTTGGACTTATGTATTGAGGCATATGAGATAATGAAATTAGATTTAATTATCCAAGATGAGATTGATGTGGATAATACTATCTACAATAATCATAAATATTGTGTAGGCGATTCATAATATCATAGAGAGAATTAATTATAAATAGATATTGCAATTAAAATAATAATGTAAATAAGATTCAAGTTGAACAATTAAATGTAAATGTGATTTACATTTAATTTTGGATGGATTAATATGATTTATAATTAACTAGTGATTTATTCATAATTACCATAAATAATTTGCAATTTATTTGGTGATATTTTCTTGATAAACCACTCTATGAATAAAGATTTAATGTAATAAGAACATTAAAAGGAGATTGGAGAAAGAGAAAATCTCTCTCCTGATAAGGGGGACACCCACCCTCCTTAATGAGGAAGCATGCTATCTCCATTCCTCATTCTTCGAAGGTGTCTCTCTTCTTTCTCTTTATTCATAAGAATAAATTTATTTTAATTGAATTAAAGTTTTCGAAGATTACCTTCAACTTATTTTTTATTTTAAAATTAATTATTATTGTTGCCAATTGTTACAACAAAAATCTTGACCATTAATTCAATTAAGATTGCATTAAGAGTGCAACTTGGACACACCATTTTATATTAAAGAAGGACAAACCCTATCCCTTTTCTCTACACAATTAAGTTGCAACAACTCCCTCTCTCTCCCTACATGCCATCTCTCTCTCTCAACCCTTTGTGGACGTCTATCCTAGGGTTTGTTGAGAGCTCCATTGTTGTCATGTTGTTGTTGTATTGATTGCTCATTGATCTTCATATTCTTTAACGCCTTGTTTTCATGAAGGAGACATTGGATTTCATGAGATGAAATAAGGAGGTTCGCCACTCAAATCATTGACTCGAATTGTGGGAAGCACGTCTTTCATCCACATGCCAACAAGTGTTCAGTTCGTCGGACAAGACTAGAGACAAGAGGCCTCTTCGTTTACAGACTCGTGGATCGTGATCATGCTTCAAGAGGTAACCCTGATATTTGTGTGTGATCTTGATGAAATGACATGGGAATAATTCCCATGTCATGTGATTCATCGAAAAATGTTAATTTCCATTGTCCTCTGTGACTAGTATGTCTTGTCGATCTAGATCATATACGATGCGATCTTCGTGATTCTGTGAAGCACGAGGCACAAATTTCCGCCTTCAAGTGGTATCATAGCCTTGTAGAAGGACATGGATGTGATCCAAAATATAAAGAAATAAGGTTTTGGATATTTTATGTGTGGGACCTTATTTTTCTTTACATAGATACAATTTCTGAATATATTTTTGCTCATATAAAAAAGCTATTATCTATGTCATGTTTGAAAAAATTGTTGGGATATTGATGAATCTCCATTTCATCACCTTTATTCTAGAATTTTGGCCTTAAAAACCCTACCTAGTGCATGTAAATAGCATCAATTTGTACAAAATAGCATTCATCATTTATTGTATTTATTATGTATATAATATGGTTTTAGTGCCAATATTATAGAATAAAGAGAAGAAAAGAAAAATAATAAAATATCAAAGATAGTTTATGACCCTAAACCCCGAGACCAAGTCAAGAATTGTGTTGGTTGACAATGAATAAAGTATGGGGAGATAAGGGCCAAATACACAATAATAATTCCATTCTTTTATTTATTATTTATTCATTTTTACACCTATTTTATATCTTATTATTTATTCATCAAACAAAGAAACTTTGTACATAAAGGTTGTAGATAGTCTTGTAAATAAAAATACAAAATTGATTTCATATAAAAATATTACATAGTATTCATTTTATACTTAGAATAAAAAGTCGTAAACCAAACTTAACAGACCCATATCTCTCAAATAAAAATCAAAATGTATCAAAAACTTTAATTGTATATAACTTTTAATAAGCTATTTATGGAGGTGGTTTCATATTTTTTGGAGTTTATATGTTAAAGAGGTTTTTGGCCCCTGTTATCTAATAAACCTGAATAAAATATTCATTTTATTCATTCTTTATTCTTCCTATAATTTTATATTTTTATAATTCTGTAATATTATTTATAATATATGTACATATTAAAACATAAATAAAATCACAAGAAACTACAAAATAAAATAAGTCTATAAAAATATAGGCAAAGCACCTATGTTAATACTTATAAATAAATAAAAAGGGATATCATTCTTTTATTATTTGTTCTTGTTTATTTTCATACTCCTTTAAATATTATTTATATTCTATTAAAAATATAAAACCAAAACAAAACCTAATAAAATACATTAAAATAAAATAATCTATATAAATCATAGATAAAATACCTATAAGTATACCTACGTAATTTATATACCTATTTATTTAAGTGTACACATAATATCATAAAATAATACTAAAATATATTTATACACATAAAAATAAGTTATAAATATATAAAATAAGAAAAAAAATAATAAAAGAAATTATACAAAATAAAAATAAAATAGCCAAAATATATGTAAATATACTTATAAATACACCATTAAAAATAAACTACTAATAAATAACACCAAAAATAAATAAAAATCATATTAAAATATTGCATTAAATCATATTAAAACACTACATTAAAAATAAACATTTTTATTTAATTTAAAAATTAATAAAAGCAATTACTATTTATAAAAAATTATTTTCAAATAAAATTGCTATTTTGTCCTGTAGCTAGTCTACGTGGACAAATCAGAGGTCATGGATTGTTGACTGCCAATCAACTCACCCTTTGCCTCTGACTTTTGTCAGATATGTCAAGTCCCCTCTTTTCCTCCCTTTTTCACGACTGATCCATTGATAAATCTCCCCCGATCTCTTCATGAGATTTGCTCCTTGATCATCATAGATCCATGCCAGCCCCTTGTATCTCCTATACATAGCGCTAATTTATTCCATTTGGCCGGTCAAATAAGGGTGCCCACTTGTTTTATAAATAACCAACCTCCTCCTCTATTGAATTTTTAGTCATCTTCTTCCCCCTGATACCTCGTGACTCGACCAAAGCAAGAACCCTCGTGACAGGAGGGGATCCCCTGAGCTCGGGTGGTCAACGAAGGGTGGAGGTGCACCCATGGCAGAGCTCCGACATCGTCATGCTCCCTCTCCTCTTGGGACTGTATGAGTTGTGCCTTTATCGACTTTTAGATAGGTTTTTTACCAACATTTTAATTCTGTAATTAGTTAAGGGATTAGGATAACGTGTCATCCATAAATGGCCAAATCGTAGTCCGTCAGAGCTCTTCTCCGGCGAACTTTTTCACATGTTCCCACTAGTCTTCGACATGCCCTTCCACCTCCATTCTCTAACCCTCTCGCTTCCTCACGCCTCATGCATCCTCGCCCAACCAGAATCCTCTTGGATCTGGAAGAAGAGGCCTATCTCCGTCCATCTTCGTCGGACCTCTCTGTTGTGCCAAACTACGCCCCATTCCCTCCTAATCAAAGCCCCAGGACCCCTATTTTCTCAAGTTAACACCTCCTACAGGTCCTGGGATGCGTAGACCCAATGGGGGATCCATTTTGGCAGCACTGCAGGTACATGGGACCATTAACTTCCTCGACCCTGCGGAGGAGCTACAGCAAATGTTGTAGAATTTTGAAGCCCTCTGTCGATAGAGCATGACCTCGGGAAGTTTTTTGTACCAGCTGCAGCTCGTAGGAAGGTCAGATGCATGTGCACCACTGGATCGAAGCTTGGGGATGGGGAAGTTCTTCCCTATTCATTGAGTCTCCCTTTATGTCGTCCGATCAGGCCCGATCTCCAGACAACACAGTAGCCGTCTGATGCGCTTCGGCTTGACCGTCAGATCATTGCTGGGATCTAATACCATCCTTCCGTTTCGAAGGGGTATTGGTGCACACGACGATGACACATGGCAACTGAAGGCGCCTGCGTCGTCCGATCGCATGCAAATATGGGGTAAATTGCAAACTCTGCCTCGTATTTTTGTATTTAATTATTTAATCTTATAAATTAAAATTATATTGTAAATAAATTGGAAATTTTGTAACCAGGCCCCTATTTTTATCTTTTATTACATATGGGTCCTTTCCAAGCAGAGTCACGTGTAGTCCCACGTGATGAGTAATTTGTAGATAGGCCTTGGCAATTTTTGTTTATTGTAAAAAAATTCATAAATAATAAATAAACAATGTTTTATTTAGGCACGTTTGCAGGTGAACCCCTGATTTGTATCAAAATAGCTAAAATTCCCTCACCGGGACATGTATTTTGTTGCTTTTCATCTATTTATTAAATATAGTTAAGGTGCTCCAAAAATACACAAAATAGGGATATATGCTGCATGACATGTATATTCATGCCCACATGTTATTTTATATTTTTGGCATTTTAATTATTTATCAAAAACGAAAAGGAGCCTAATTTTGTATTGTCTAAATGAGAAAATACTAAAAAATATAAAAATATGTCTAAAATTCCAAATATATAGTATATTTTATCATATTTTAAATACAGACCAAAAATCACTAAAAATGGAAAAAGAAAAACCTTAAAAATTAAAAAAACCTAAAATCTCTTATAAAAATATAAAAAATCACTAAAAATCCAAAAATACATTTTTCTATTTTATATTTTTCTTTATTTAAATATTTATATATTTAAATTTATTTGGATAAAATTTGGAACACATTTACCATTTTTAATATTCAAATCAATTTTGACCTATTTCCTTAATCCCTTGTTTAGGATAGTTTTGAAAGTAAAAATATATAAAAATTAGCAGAAATTATAGAAAAATTAATAAAACATTAGAAAAATATATAAAACACAAAAAAATATTTTAAATTTTATTGATATTTATTAGTATTTATAAAGATATTATTCTAAATGTATATATACCCTTATGTATTATATATATGTATTTAAAGGAAAATGTAATTTAAAAAAAAATACAAAAAGGAAATATAAAATTAAAAAATTAAAAACAAAATACAAAAATAGAAATCAAAAATAAAATAAAAAAAATGAAAATCAAAATCCCACAAAAACAATAAAAATGGACAAGAGATAAAAGACAAATTTTTGTTTGTGCGCATCCATCTGCCCCCTTTCTACTGTTTCCTTCCTGAGTTCGACCTCTACATATACTTACACGCTATACACATTGTTGTAGAGTTATAATAAATTTTAACTCCATATTTTTTATATTCATTGCTTTATACATGCGGTTGGTTAATTGTTGATTAATCTGAGGTTCTCGTTGATTGCCTCGACGATTGTGCTCCCGACTTATGTGGAACACATGATCGATGATGATTTTTGGGTTATCAAATGGCGCAGTTGCCGGGGAGCAACACCTCATAGATTGGGATTCTTTTATTTTTGTTTATGTTCTCTTGTTCATTCATTTGTTTACTTTTGCATTTATTTATTTTTGTCATCTATTTATTTTTCATTATTATTTGATATAAACCGTGAACTGTCTAACATCCCTTCTTGTTTGACTTTTTTGTGAGGGACCGCTATGCGAGGGAGGACCTCCTAGGAGGATCGATGCATCCGAGCAAGGCGGAGCCAGCCTTCAAACTTCACTGGGAGGAGAGAGGAGCAAGGGCAGACAAGGAGATTTTTGAAGACAGTTTCTTTCTTTATTTATTTTATTTTGCATTGTTATGTACATTCATGTGAGAGAGTGATCATTATATGTGTAATAATTTGGACTCTCACAGGTACATCGACTTCGCGAGGTTCATTGCCCGAGGGATTGTTCTATTAGGGACCTTATCGGCTTCTTCTTATTTTTGTCGCTTTATTTTTATTTTGTTTTCTGATTTTTGTTTTTATTTATTTTGTGTGAATGATACCTAGCTTAGGAATCGTTTGCACGATAGATTAAGGTCCACAACCCTAATAAATTTGCATGTACCTATAGCTTCACTTCTGGACTTAGTCAAATTTTGAATTGCTCTTTATGTAGATTTGAGATCGAGTGCCGAGAGGTGCTATACAACGCTTGTAGGATCCGCTGTGGCGGACACCGATGCACTTCAGAGATCAGACTTTTGGATCTCATCTCTAGATATTTAGCATATGGTTCTTCACGATAATAGCAATTTCTGTACCTAGGGCGATTTCATCGAATTGCATTTACATGTAGTATAGGTTTCAGTTCTTTTATGCATCTCGCATGGAGGAAGCTGGGAAGCACTGTAAGTCTTTTGATTTTGCATGCATCATCAATTTCTGACTTACATGGTTTTTTACCTTCTCCCTCTGATTTTTCTCACATAGGATGCTAAATAAAATTGAAACCATCGTTAGGCACATGCATTGAAAAATAAACAAAAAAAGGTGATAACATAAATTAAATTAGGATTGCTAAATCTACTGAACTATAAAACTAAAATGTAATGGATTCATTGCTTTAGGGAGAGCAACCCCCTCGTTGTTTGTGCATTTTATTCCTACGTATACACTAAGGATTAGTGCCCAAATCCCAAGCCTATCTTCGGTGTGTACAACTTCTTGAAAATCACCTAACTCTAAAATTAAAAGATAAAAGACCAACATCTCGGTCCCTACTATGTTGAGTAGGTGAACTGGGGGTTTGCTTTGTACATTGATTATGCTTTGAGTCCATCTGCATATTTATCTCTCTTTGAGTTTTTGGTCCCATCAATGTGAGTCATCGTTTTCATCATTAAGTCCCCCTCCCTCTTGTTTATATATATATATATATATATATATATATATATTCTCATTTGCATACGAGTTGTGATATTGGGTCTTGAGCTTCACCATCTTCATCAGATTTTGCGGCTTTTCTCTTTTCCCATATTACCCATATCTGGTCTAGTTCAAGGAGACCCTATCCCTTGATCCACAATTTTGCCTATGTCCACTTTGATCACGCCCACCTTCCTCATTTTCTCTGTATCATCCCATCGTCTACTCGGGAATGCTGCGCTTGTAGATAGAGCATGCATCGAGGTTTATGACATACAATGATTATTTGAGTAAGTCGGGCCCTTTTTAAGGATGCTGAGATTGGTCTGCTACTTTTGGTGGATCAGACTTCAATCTGTGCACAAAACATATTGAGGATTTTGATGATTGCATGATCATTAAGTGTGATGCTTACTTGAGGATTTTTTATCACCCACATCAGATTGAGAATGTAGAGTATTCCGACGATTTGATGATGATCACATGAGCTGTGATTAGACGATCTTTTCTGATGTTCCTCCCATCTTGATTTAGAGGTTTGATTAACTATTTTGATTTGGAATTCAGAGCGATGATGACCAGGATCCCACATGATGTCATTCATCTCCTTGATTGATTCATCCTTAATCTCCTGACTCTCTTACCCGCATGTATCACGTAGAGGATTCCTACCGACATCTTGAGCCATCTTAGCTACTTGAGGGATTGTACTGTGATTTACCTAACTTTCTCATCCCTCACACGATCGTATGTCCTCTTGAGGATTTATTGATTGATGAATTTGAGGACGTAAGATTTGATGTCATCATTCCCATGACTCTATTAACTTAGTTTGCATTACTCCCCGAGGACTATCTGTGGGAAGATGCAACACCTTTTCTATGCTTGGTTCACACATTGTTGTGCTGCCATCATGTTGGAGCACGGAACCGAGCCGTCTGCTTTGACTGTTTGGCCTCCCTTTCTGATTGTGTGCCCGATCTATCGGTGCACGAGGCCAATTTTATGGACTCTTTCGAGTCTACACTACTTGACGGCCCTCGCAGGGATGAGTCTCACTTCTGCTGACTATTTCACTACCTAGTTCATAATGCTCTCTAAGGGTTCTCTGCAAGATACTATGACATTTTTAGGATCCTTCGATCTTTTCTGCCAGGTAGCGGATCTGTCGTCTACCAAGACCGATCTTTCAGACTCCTTTGAGTCTTCCCTCCTTGACGACCCCCGCAAGGACGAGGCCTATTTTGATTATTCATTTCTTAGTTTGCATTGTTCCTTAAGGACTATCTGCGGGAAAATGCAATATTTTCTTTACACTCGGTCCCACTTACTGATTGTGCCTCCAATCTGCCGGATCACGGAACTGAGTTGTATATTATATCTTTCGATTCCCACTGCCTTGATGTATATCTGATCAGTCAGATCTTGGGACCGATTTGTATTGACTCCTTTGAGTCCGCTCTCCTTGACAAGGATGAGTCATCACTCTCTGCTTATTTACTGCTTAGCTGGCAGCAAGCTCCCTGAGGGTTATCAGCAGGACACTACCACATTTTCTAGATATGCCAGTCTCTTCTGCTGGTATCCGATCTCTCACCTACTGAGACCGCTTCTGATGATCCAAATGATGGATCGGACTCCTTTGAGTCCTGTCACCTTGACGACCCTCACAAGGGTGAGCTCTGTCTGATTATTCATTGACTAGTATGTACTGCTCCCCGAGGGTTATCTACGGGGGGGGGGGGGGGGGGGCGGGGTACATTATTTTATAGGTGCTCAGCTTCACTTATGGTGTCTCCTCTCTGTTGGAGCACGGAGCTGAATCTCTTTATTATTATGATATCTTTGACTCATCTGGGTATGCTCACCTTGACGACACTCGCAGGGTTGACCCATCTCTTGTGGTATCCAGTGTGTCCCTTTGACCTTTCTGATCTTATGATCACCGGATATCACGTCGCTGCATTGGGAAAGTATCATGTTCTTCACTTCTTATAGCTTTCTGAGACCATGATTGACTTGGAAGATTATGTACTCCTCATTCCTCCTCCATGTATTACACTATCGGCTCCGATCTATCTTTCCTTCCATATGAGCTGATGATTTACTTCATGCTACCGATTCTTGGTCTACCTTTTGATTTGTTCTCCCCGGTAGCTGACACCCACTTGATTGTATACCCGGGTGTCTTTTTACTTTCTAACTGTGTCACCGTTCTCACAAGGAGACGATGACAAGAGTATTGTATTCGCTTACCAGATACCATCATGTACTTCACCATTCTTTCCTTGATTGTGTTTTGTCTTACATTCCTTCTTTCTCGCGTATGTCATGTGAACCCCAGATCGTTTGCCATGTATGTGTATCTAAACTTAGGACGTACCTTGTCCTAAGTATAGGGGGTACACACCGTGTTGTTCTATCTCTGTTCTGTTTCATCACTCCTGTCGTTTCCCATACTTAGGGATCTTTTACTCTAAGTATAGGGAGAGTGATGCGTGCATTCTCTATGCTCATTTCATCTATGTTCAGATATCTTTTCTTCTTTTTGTTTTCATTTTTTGTTTTTCTACCAGAAAGGTGTCGTCCCTTTGTGTCAGTTTTCTACACTTAGGATGTACTTTATCCTAAGTGTAGGGGGGTGCACCCAAGTTTACTCGTTCTTTGATCCCCTCCATTGTCTCCTCTCTTGTTGATTTGATCTACTATACTTAGGGATATCTCACCCT
This sequence comes from Ottelia alismoides, assembly GCA_037367405.1. Lineage (NCBI taxonomy): Eukaryota > Viridiplantae > Streptophyta > Magnoliopsida > Alismatales > Hydrocharitaceae > Ottelia > Ottelia alismoides. Next base: position 101,170 of record JAZKJV010000371.1, on the reverse strand, counting down.
AAGTATAGGGGGAGACAGACGGAGTTGTGATCTGTTTATTCCCACCCTTGACCCTCCCTACTTTGTATACAATCTTCTATACTTAGGATTATTCGATCCTACGTATAGGGGGATGGCCGACTTCTTATTCATCTATTCCTTCATACATTATACTTAGGCTTTCCTATACTCAGTCCGAGGTATGACTTCTTTTTTATCTTCGATCTATGAGGACATAGCTCAGGCTAAGTATAGGGGGGTCATATATACTTTGTATATAATTAAGCCATAACTCGTAGTTTTGTATTTTTGAAATAACACTTATGGCAAAAAACACTGTTGAATTCATTGAAATCACCTAATAAAAACATGATTATGTCTACTCAAGATTTTTTTGTATATACTGATTAATAAATCAGGTGAAAATACTTTTGAAAAATGTTTGAAAAATAGTTTGAAAATTCATTTTTTGAAAAATCATTTGAAAAAATGTTTGGAAAATATTTTGTAAAAAGTGTTCAACCTTTGTAAAAACATTTTGTTTATAAAATTATTTTCTTCACGTGAAATAAAAATGTTTAAAAAACAATTTACAAATGGTTCGAAAATGGTTGAAAAATATTTGAAAATCTATATATATTGTCTGAAAAACCTTTGCAAAATGATTTTCAAATGTGTGTAAATGTTTATAAAAATTCTTTGTAAAAAATATTTTGGACTATGGTTTTCAAAACTTTTGTAAAATGATTTTCAAATAAGTTTGAGGAGTATACACACCATATTAAATTTCTTTATACATATATCTATAAAACTAATCACTTATTCCCTATAAATTCTTAAAACCGAATTCTTGTAAATATAAGATGCATCCCCATGTAAATATTTGTACCTATTTCCTTAGCCAAAATCTTCTATTATCAAAAATCACAAAAATATTTGCAAAATTGAAAATACCAAAACATTTTTGCAAAATAAAAGAAAATTTTTCATATGCATCATCTTTCTAAAAGATCAAGACTTTGAAGAAAGTGCATCACAAAAATATTTGTTGCATTGTATAAAGCATTTGCATAACATTCACATTCTTTTCGAATTGAGCTAGCTGATTGAACTAGTCCAAATAAAGTCAAAGATTGAGGCATGCTTTGACCTTACTGCTCCTAACTACACAGGAACCTTTTGGGAACTAGATTTAAGGTACTTCAGGTCTATTCAGACTTAATTCTTTGAGACTCAAGGCTAGGTTCAAGTCACCTCAACTGACTAACTAGAACTTTTCGAGACACATGCATGACTCTTGTCAGTCGTGACCTAACTTGGACACTTGCACCTTTCACTTGGCTCAACCCAGTTGGAGTGGTGAGGGGAATGGATTTTCTGGTTTGAGATGCACATAAGTGGAAACATTCGTCCTTATCTTGGGGGGAAGTGCACCTCAACCCCATCCAGTTTACTTAAGGTCTAAAGACAGTAGAATGTGGGTTGCAATAATGCTTCAAAAGAGGGATAGTCTTCTGGCTCAAGAGGGAAAACTCCTTATGTAAATGTTGTTGTAAATAGTATATTGAAAACAAAAACTCCAAAATAGTAAACATTCTTGATTGAAAATAAAATACATGTCGGAGTATGTATATAAGTTGTATAGAAAATAAGCAAGCTTGAGCCTGCAGCTAGATAACTTGACTACACTATTCAGGCATCCCAAGATAGGTAGATACACTGGCTACCGTCCTTCTTCTCTTCACCCCCTCCTCTTGAGTCGGATGTCACTTGAACTTAGAAGGGAATACCCCGCTCCTCGAGGAAAGAGTTGCTGGATTGGGGAATCATTAGGTTGTCATTGTGGAGAAGTCAGTTCCTTTGTCATTTCAATTGGGGAGAGCCACTATCACTTACATTGTACAAGTCTGCTTCATAGTCAAAAGGGTTTGCGTATGATGTAGGCTAATTATGACCTAGCTATTGAGGTGGTTTGAACCTAGTTCTGTGATTCTCGAGGGCTGTCGTGTTTTAAATTTGATTCCCGACCAGGTTCCACACAAAATCACACATCAAGGTCTAACCTGAGCTCCAAACTTTGATTTTGTAAAGACAAGTTTAATAATTAAAATCAATCCCATTTGTTCTTTCTATTTCTCTTCTTCTTTACCGTTTATGTACCTATTTCATAAGTGTTTGCTAGGGAGTAGCAAAGGCAAGTATAGGGGGTGATGAATCTCCAATTCATCATCTTTATTATATCATTTTGGCCTTAAAAACCCTATCTAATGCATGTAAATAACATAAATTTGTACAAAATAGCATTAATCATTTATTGTATTTATTGTATATATAAGGTTTTTAATGCCAAAAGTATAGAATAAAGAGAATAAAATAAAAAGAATTAAATATCAAAGATATTTTATGACACTAAACCTTGAGACCAAGTCAGGAATTGAGTTGGTCGACAAAGAAAAAAGTAGGGGTTGATAAGAGCCAAATACACAATAATAATTCCATTCTTTTATTTGTTATTTATTCATTTTAACACCTATTTTATATTTTTTTAGTTACTCATCAAATAAAAAAACTTTGTACATAAAAGTTATAGACAATAATGTAAACAAAAATACAAATTTGATTTCATATAAAAATAGTACACAATTTATAAAAATTCACAAACCCATATCTCTCAATAAAGTAGGGGGAGATAAGGGTCAAACATTGTTCATTTTATACTCAGAATAAAAGGTTGTAAACCAAACTTCACAAGCATATACCTCTCAAATAAAAACTCAAAATATATAAAAATTACCTTTAATTGTATATAACTTTTAATAAGCTATTTAATGTAGGTGTTTCATATTTTTTGGAGTTTATATGTGAAAGTTAGGTTATTAGCCCCCATTGTATAATAGACCTCAATAAAATATTCATTTTATTCATTCTTTATTCTTTCTATAATTTTATATTTTTATAATTCAATAAATATTATTTATAATATATGTACATATTAAAACAAAAATAAAATCACCAAGAAACTACAAAATAAAATAAGTCTATATAAATATATAGGCAAAGCACCTATGTTAATACCTGTAAATAAATAAAAGGGGATCTCATTCTTTTATTATTTATACTTCTATATGTGTATACTCCTTTAAATATTATTTATATTCTATTAAAAATATAAAACCATAATAAAACCAATTAAACTACATTAAAATAAAATAATGTATATACATCATAGATAAAATAGCTGTAAGTATACCTACATAACTTATATACCTATTTATTTAAGTATACAAAAAATATTATAAAAGTATAATAAAAGTATATTTATAAACATAAAAATAAGTTATAAATATATAAAATAAGAAATAAAATAATAAAAGAAAATATACAAAATAAAAATAAAATAGCCAAAATATAGGTAAATATACCTATAAATACACCATTAAAAATAAACTACTAATAAATAGCACCATAAAATAAATAAAAATCATATTAAAATACTACATTCAATAATAAACATTTTTTATTTTATAATAAATATTAATAAAAGCATTTAATTTATAAATAATTATTTTCAAATAAAATTATTATTTTGCCATGTAGCTATCTACGTGGACCAATCAGAGGCCATGGATTGTTGACAGCCGATCAACTCTCCTTGCGCCTCTGACTTTTGTCAGATCTATCAAGTCCCCTCTTTTCCTCCCTATTTCATGGTTGATCCATCGATCAATCACCCCCGACCTCTTCATAAGATTTGCTTCTTGATCATCATAGATCCACGCCAGCCCCTTGTATCTCATGAAGATAGTGCCAATTTATTCCATTTGGCCAGTCAAATAAGGGTGCCCGTTTGTTTTATAAATAACCAACCTCCTCCTCCATTGATTTTTTTATTATCTTCTTCCTCATTATACCCCGTGACTCGGCGAAAGCGAGCACCCTCGTGACAGGAGGGGATACCCTAAGCTCACGACGATCTACGGAGGGCGGAGGTGCATCAACGGTAGAGCTCCGGCACCATCCTGCTCCCTCTCCTCCTGGGAAGGTACGAGCTGTGCCTTTATCGATTTTCAAATAGATTTTGTTACCAGCATTTTAATTCTGTAATTAGATTAGGAATTAGGATAACGTGTCATTCGCAAATGCCCAAATTGTAGTTCGTCGGAGCTCTGCTCCGGCGAACTCTTTCACCTGTTCGTGCCAGTCTCCGACGCACCCTTCCACCTCCATTCTCTAACCCTCTCGCTTCCACATGCCTCACGCGTCCTCGCCCAACAAGAATCATATTGGATCTGGAAGAAGAGTCCCATCTCCGTCCATCTTCGCCGGACCTCTCCGCCGCGCCGCACTACGCCCCATTTCCAAATCAAAGCCCCAGGACACCTATTTTCTCGCGTTAACATCTCCTGCGGGTCCTGGGATGCGTAGAACCCACGAGGGATCGATTTTAGCATCACTGCAGGTACCTGGGACCATGAACTTCCTCAACCTCGCGGAGGAGCTCCGGCGAATGTTGGAGCATTTTGAAGCCCTCTATCAATAGAGCACGACCCATGAAGCTTTTTGCACCAACTGAAGCTCATGGGATGGTCGGACGCTTGCGCATCACCAGATCGAAGCTTGGGGACGGGGAAGTTCTTCCCTGTTCTTCGAGTCTCCCTTTCTGCCTTCCGATCAAGCCCAATCTCCAGACAACACAGTAGTTGTCCGATGCGCTTCGGTTTGGCCGTTAGATCATTTGCAAGGATCTAATCCTAGCCTTTCATTCCATAGCGGTATCGACATACAGGACGACGATGCGTGGCAAGTGAAGGCGCATGCGATGTCTGATCGCATGCAGCTATTGGGTAAATTGCAAACTCTACCCTGTGTTTTTATATTTAATATTTAGTCCTATCAATTAAAAGTAGAGTGTAAATAAATTGGAAATTTAGTAACCAGGCCCCTATTTTTATCTTCTTCTTCCTGGCAAAGTCACGTGCATAAATGTTAAATAAACATGTTTTATTTATGCACATTTGCAGATGAACCCTTGATTTGTATTCAAATTGCAAATCTGCCCCTGCTAGGATATGTATTTTATTACTTTTCATTTATTAATTAAATTCAGTCAAGGTGCTACGAAAATTGCACAAAATAGGGATATATGTTGCATGCGATGTATATTCACAACCACATGTTATTTTATATTCTTGGGTATTTTAATCATTTATCAAAAATCAAAAGGAGTCTAATTTTGTACTGTCTAATTGAGAAAATACCAAAAATATAAAAATGTGTCTAAAAATTCAAAAAATTATATATAGTATACTTTATCAAATATTAATTACAGACCAGAAATCACTAAAAATGGAAAAAGAAAAACCTAAAAAATCAAACCCCCCCCAAATCTCTTATAAAAATCTAAAAAAATCATTAAAAAATCCAAAAAATATTTTTTTAGTATATAATATTCTTTATATAAATATTTATATATTAAAATTATTTGTATAATTTTGGAACCCATTTGCTATATTTAATACTCAAATCAATTTCAGTCTATTTATTTAATCCCTTATTTGGGATATTTTTTAATTTAAAAATACATAAATAAATTAGCAAAAATTCTAAAAAAAATACAAAAACATTAGAAAATATATAAAACACAGAAACAATTTCTATTTTAAATTTTATTGATATTTATTAGTATTTATACATATATTATTCTAAAGGTATATATACCCTTATGTTTTATATATATATATATATATGTATTTAATGAAAAGAGTAATCTAAAAATACAAAAAGGAAATATAAAATTAAAAAATTAAAAACAAAATACATAAATTGAAAACAAAAATAAAATAAAAAAATATGAAAACTAAAAACCCACAAAGACAATAAAAAATGGACAAGAGATGAAAGATAAAGTTTTATTTGTGTGCATTCATCTGCCCTCTTTCTACCATTTTCTCCTTTAGTTTGACCTCTACACATACTTGCAAGCTATACACAGTGTTGTAGAGTTATAACAATTTTTAATTCCATATTTTATATATTCATTACTTTATACATATTGTGGGTTAATTGTTGATTGATCTGAGGTTCTCTTCACGCCTCGACGATTGTGCTCCCGCCTTGTGTGGAACACATGATCGATAATGATTTTTGGGTTATCAGATGCTTAAATACGGTCAGAATATCTGCACATGTCCCCAAAAACATTTTCCAAAGGTTAGCAAAAAACAGGTGTCGTTTTAAAATTAAAAAGTTCCCACAGTGTTGTTTTTGCATGAAAACTCATATCTGTAACTTTATGTTTTTTTTCTTCAATTTTAACATTGTGAAATATGTTAGAATTACATGAAACATTATCAAAATTAAATCAAAAAATTGTTTGAATTTTATTTCATTCGATTACAACTCCATTTGACCTAGATATGTGATATTTAGTGCTGATGGGTCAGAAGATGATTGGATCATCTCAATAACATCTTTTCATGTGTTTATCATTCAATATTTATCATAAAAATTATGAATTTGTCCTAATTAAAAGATGATTCATATATTTCAATATATGATAATCATCAACCATCTTTGAATAGTTGTTTCGTGATAAACCCAAATTTCAAACTACAATTATTGTAGTTTAATTTTTACATGCAAAATAAACTTATTTGCTTCTTATGACTAGAAATTTAGGACATTAAAAATACTTTAATAACCTAAATTTTTTAATGATTATTACATATTATCACATACGGTCGAAAGATCAATAAAATCCCTTAGTACAATTTTTAACGAGTCTCTCATCACAAATCACAATGGTGATGGTGTCTAGGCATGGATGTACTAATGGATTAAGTAATTGGCACCCTGCATCACATTTATAGTGGATGTGCTCCCTGTTAGCAGAGTATGTATGACCTGGCTAGATATGTTTCATGGAAGGATAATACAAGTCTCTGCGTACTTTAACAACTAATTATAATAATAAAATGTACTAAGTTAGGATGTACACTATATAGTAATATTAACCAAATGAATTGTTTGTCAGTTGCATTGGATTGATAATTGATTTAATATGATTAAATAAATAAAACCAATTAAAAAAATAATCTATTAACAGGATTCAAATTCCCTTGGAAGGACTAATCATGAGAATTTGATTCAAAATGATTAAGAAATTTAAACGGGATATAGAGGATCATAAGATGACATCATGGTCTCCCTTCAATTCGAAGGGTTCTGTCGCCACAGGTTGTACAGTGGAGACACCTATGCAACATATAGCTTCAATGTACAAACGCAAATGGATGGGGCTTTGTTTTGCTTCTCGAAAGAGATAGGTTGTATGCGTTGTGACCGCAATATTGTTCCTCATATTTTTGAGGTCGTATTGGATTACGCATAAAGAGCACTATTCCTATTGACGGTTGCTTCAATTAACATCGAGTAAACATCACACTAAAGGTGGTGGGCTTGGGTGTTAAAGACCTAATTGTAAAATGCAAGTTGGACTTGCAAGACGATATAAGTTCATATTTCCTTCACCCGAGTTACATTTTCTCGTATTATTGGGTGTCAAAAAGGTGGAAGGAAGATATCAGATCTTGCTTGAGATATAGTGCTAAGTATATCTCTTGCTTTGAAAGTTACTAAGGGAATGGACTTTCAAAGTATTAAAAATCAAGGGCTTTGATTTAAAATTCCGTAATCAAAGAGCTAAAAGTCGAATATATAATTATTTATATGTTCTAATAAGTACACTTATTAATCTCACATATGAAATCCATGAACCCATTCAACAAAATTCTAGAGGTCAACCAGTTGACCGGACCAAACTATTCTGACTTGCTCAGAATTTTGGAGATTGTTCTCTTTGTGGAGCGTATCAGTTATGTGCTTAGCAAGAATAAGCATACGGATCTTGTGTTAGTGGAAGAACTAAAATGCAATGAAAAATATGATGAAGATCATTCATTGTCTCATTATTATATGCTAGGCTCTTTTTTAATTGTGCTTCAGAAGTAACATGTGGACATAGAAGTTGCCTAGAATATAATGCTAAATATTAAAGAGATGATTGATGATGTGAACCGTATACAACGTTACAACCTCCTTAATGAACTGATTTGCGGAAGATGTAGGATGTGACCCCAGTTAAAGAACATGTAATCAAAATATTTGGCTACCTCTCTGAACTAGATACCCTTCAAGCACAATTGGATATAGACATGCAATCTGATTTCATTCTGTTGTCTTTGTTTAGGACTTTCAACAACTGTGTGGTATCGTACCACATGAACAAACTAAGTAGATGAATCCTGAGCTCATATTTTCATTGAAGTTCTTTGAGGACATCATGAAGAAGGAGAATCCTATTGACAGTGTAATGGTTACACAGGTCAAAGGAAAGTGTGGACGGAAGCAAGGGTCATGGAAGAGTCTATATTAGAAGAAGAAGAAGAGTCAAGTCGTTGGATCATCCTCTCAAGGATTCCATACTCGTGGCATTAAAGAAACATGTTTTTTGTCATCACTATAAGAAGCCGGAGCACTGGAAGCATAATTCTTCAGATTATCTGAAAACCATCGAAAAGAGTGAAGCTCCAACATGTATAAAATCTACTTTCGTCATTGAAATTAATTTTCTCATAGGACGAGAAGGGAGTTGGGTCATATATTCTATTGCTTCTGTTCATGTATGCAATTTGTTGCATCTATTTCAGGAAACCAAAAAGCTTGATGAAGGTGAGATAGTCATCCAGATGGATTCTGGTGCAACTATTGCAACAGTCACCATCGAAATTTGCATACTGTCATTATCTAGTGGGAGAGTCCTATTACTTAGACAATGTCTCTATGTTCTAGATGTTAGGAGGAACTTATTATCGGTATCTAAGTTAGTTAGAAAGGATATTCATTTTTGTTCTGTGAGAAACTTATCATATATTGTTATGGTAAACAAATTGCATATGGTTTTCTAACCCTTAGTAGACCCTTTGAATTGTGCATTGATGAATATGTCATGAATATTAAGACCACTAACAAAAATCCTAACAGATCTAAATAGGATGGAAATCATTTAACCATGATTTGTTATCAAAAGCTTGGTCATTTATATGTTGATAGGATCAATAGATTGGTAAAAGATGGACCATTGGATTTTCTACAAGTCCAGAGTTTACCTACATGTGAACATCACATTCAAGGTAAAATGACCAGAGCAACCTTCCAAAATATGGGTACACAATGTAAGGGTATACTTGATCTAATACATATTGATGTATGTGGTTTCCTTCGTTACCACAACTCGAAATATATATCAATATTATTGATGTTTATTGATAACAATTCGTGATACAGATTTATCTTCCTATTACATCATAAATCCGAAACCTCTAAAAAGTTCAAAGAATTCATGGACTTGGTTGAGAGCCAAACTGATTGGAAGATTACACTGATTCGATTTGATCGAGGTATCGAGTACCTTTTAGATGAATTTAAGGACTACCTTCAAGAGAGAGGAATTATATCCAATCTCACTCCTCTTGGAACTCCCCAACTAAATGGTGTTGTTGAAGGATCCAACAAGACTATCATTGATATGGTCTGATCAATGATGAGCAAAGAGTATTTACATCTTAATTTTCAGAGATATACAATAGAGATTGCAATATACATCCGTATTAAGATTCCTAGCAAATCTGTAAGACTGTATCCAAAACCCCTCATGAGCTTTGGTTTGCAACCAATCCCAGTGTTATTCACTGGAGAATATGGTGGTGGTATTGCTTGGTCCATACCTAAAACGTGAATGCAAGTAAGATAGAATCTCACACTGTAGAGTGCTACTTCATCGGATACATAAAGGAAGGTATTGGATACCACCTTTATAACCCTGAGACAATAGGTATTCATCTCCAGGATGTAGAATTCTTAGAGGATGACTTCCTTAAAAGTTAAGACAAGAATTAGGTAAAGGAATTCACAGAATCCTCTAAGGATATTGAGATTACTAAACCAAAAACTAAAGAAATATATGAAGATGAAACACATGTTTCTCTTCGAAGGAGTTTGAGGGTGGTTATACCACCTAAAAGGTATGGATTCCATGTGTTAGAAGAGTATGATAATGATCCTGCTTCATTTAATGAAGCACTAGCTGATCATGACATTGATAGATGGATGCTAGTAATGAATTATGAAATAGACTCCATGCACAAGAACAATTCATGGACCTTAGAGGATCCACCTAAGGGAGAAAACCCATTGGATGTAAATGGATTTTCAAGAGAAAAAGGAGACATGATGGGAATGTAGAGATCATTAAGGCATGGATCGCAGCCAAGGGATACACATAGAGAGAAGACATTGACTATGATGAGCCATTCTCTCTTGTGACCATGCTTATGTCCATCAGGGCATTGCTAGCTATAGTTGTGCATCTTGACTATGACATCTAGTAGATGTATGTCAAGACCACATTACTCAGTGGATACCTCGAGAAAGATATCTATATGGAGCAGTCCCAATGCTTCATAGCTGAAGAAGGCAAAGTGTGCAAGATGAATAAATCCATCTATGAGTTCAAGCAATTTTCTCATAGTTGGAACATCATATTTGATGAAACCATAAAAAGTTACGATTTCATTCAGAATCATGATGAACCTTTTATGTACAAGAAGCTTAGTGGAGCACCATTGTGTTCATCATGCTTCATGTAGATGATGTCCTTATCATTGGGAATGATACGAGAATGATGACTAGTGTTAAGGTCCGATCATCCCAAACCTTGAGTTGAAAGATCTTGGAGAAGCCATATCTTGTGTCTGAAGCTATTCAGAAACAAAGAAGAGTATTTTGGGATTGTCTCAACACGGGTACATTAAGAAGATCTTAGATTGATTCCATATGGAAATTTCCAAGAAAGGCTTCCTTTCCTTAAGACATGATATACGCATATCTAAACTGATGGCTCCTCAAAGAGTTGAGGATAACAAGGCCATGGTTGTATGTCCTTATGCATCAGTTGTGGGAAGCTTAATGTATGCCATGTTGTGTACAATACTAGATATCTGCCACGTAATGGGAGTGGTAAGCCATTACCAATCCTGCTATGGGGAACAACATTGAATGTAGTAAAGAACATCTTCAAGTATCAAAGAAGGACACAAGATTACATCTTGGAATATGGAGATAGTAATCTCCAAGTCTTAGGATACACAAATACAGACTTCAAAACTGACAGTGACGATCGCAAGTCAACTTTGGTTTCGTATTCTTGTTGAATGGTGGTGATGTGAGCTGGAGAAGCAAGAAGCAAGAGACCATGTCCAATTCGATGAAAGAAGATAAATACATTGCCACATCAGATGCTGCGAAAGAAGTGGTGTGGTTGTGCAAGTTCATCTCAAAGCTTGACGTAGTTTCCTCTGATACTCCCACCTTGATGCTCTACGAGTATATACCTTAGGCAGACCATTAGGTTGATGACCTAACAAGATCTATACACCGACAAGCTGGTGTGCATACAAGCGCATATGTGTAATACAATCTCTCAAAGAGACCATACATGTTCACTACCAACTAGAGGACAAGAGATCACTCTTGAGACAATGGGACTAACCAAATTACATTGATGGTCTTCTTGATTTGGAAGCATGACAGGATTTGTATGTATGATATATGCTTTTGGGAAGCATATGATTGATACTAACTCCAACTGATCGAATGAGAAACTTAATGATAACACCCTATAGAAGATAAATCAAATATGATCAAAACTTCAAGTTTAATATAGGTCTTCTAGTATGCAGAATGTACGGGTATTAGGAATACTCGAAGGTGATGTGATCTTGATCGATTGTATAACAATGACGGTTCCATTTCGAGGGAGTGATGAAACAGAGTTGGATTTTAGTGACTCCACTTAGTAGATTAGTTATCTAATCTTATTCCAAATGTTGGACAATTATCTAAATAGGATTCAGACGTAATGAGAAGAATAGACATTGTATGACTTGATCAGACATCTCTGAGAGGTCTTCTAGATCAGAATATGAGAATAGATCTCAGTGTCTAAATCATGATACATGGATTATACAATCTCCATGTTCTTATTTCCAAGTATCCACAGAAAAGGCGCGATGTTCTTGAAAGGGTTCAGGAATAATTCCACTACTGACATTGTCTGAGCACTGGAAAATTGATGATTAAATATGATTTATTTATCATTAATAATGTGGATATGATTCATATTATTTGGATTATATTGAGATAATTAAATTCAATTTGATTATCTAAGATGAGATTAATGTAGATAACACTATCCACAATAATCATAAATATTGTGAATGTGATTCATAATATCTTAGAGAGATGTAATTATAGATAGGATTTTAAATTTACATAATAAGGTGAACTGGATCCACATTGAGCAATAAAATGCAAATGTGATTTACATTTAGTTTTAGATGGATGAATGTGATTCATAATTGATCAATGATTTGTTGCAAGTATCACTAATAATTTGCAAATTATTTGATTATATTTTATTGACAAATAATTCTATGAGCAAAGATTTAATGTAATAAGATTACAATAATAGGATATTGGAGAGTGAACATCTCTCTTCAATCATGGGGGGGAAGCGTCCACCCTCCTTAATGAGGAAGCAGGCTATGTCCTTCCCTCATTCTTAGAAAGTGGCTCTCTTCTTTCTCTTTATTCATGAGAATGAAATTAATTTTAATTGAATTAAATTAGTTGAAGAATGTATTCAATTTATTTTATTTTAAAAATATTATTATTATTCCAAATTATACTAACAAAAATCTTGACCATTGGTTCAATTAGGATTTCAATATGAGTGTGTCATAGACATCCAATTTTATATAAAAAAGGGTTAATCCAAGCCCTTTTCTCTATAGAATTAAGTTCAAGCAAAAGTTGCAACAACTCTCTCTCTCTCTCTGTGTGTGTGTGTCTTCTGCATGCCATCTCTCTCAACCCTTGGCGGTCGTCCACCCTAGGGTTTGTTGGGAGAGTCGCTATCGTGGCATTGTCGTTGTGTTGCCGGACTAACTGCTTGTGGATCTCTATCTTCTTCAGCACCTCGTGCTCATGAAGGAGATATCAGATATTGTGAGACAAAATCAGGAGACTTGGTGCTCAAATTGTCTGCTCGGATTGTGGGAAGCATGTGTTTCATCCACGCATCCACAAGTGCTCACATCATTGGATCGGACTTGAGACAGGAGGTTTCTTCATTTAGAGACTCATGGATCGTGATTACGCTTCAAGAGGTGATCCTAATACTTGTGTGCGATCTTGATGAAATAACATGGGAATAATTCCCATGTCAAGTGTTTTCATCGAAAAATTTAAATTTATGCTTCCCCCTTGATGAACCTCAGTTTCATCATCTTTATTTTCTATAATTAACCCCCTTGCTTAATGTTTTGTCAATAAATCCCTGTTAATGTCCTATAATTAACAGAGTCCTTAATAAATTAAAAACCACAAAAAATGACAAAATAAAAATTCGTGGTGTTTTTAGACTTAAAAATAGGCCCTTGTTTGATCTCTTTTCCAGTTTTGGTCAACATGAAACTTGTAGATCTCGTCAAGATCTACAACTTTCATGTTTTGAGTTTTCTCAAATTCGGCCATCTTGGCCCTCATAAATCAATAATTCTCTCAAATAAATCTGATTGGGCCACGTGGCCCATTCTGGGGGCTCCACGTGGCCCGCTCCTTCTAGTTGGATCCGCCACCAATTCTGGCCGTTAGATCTCCTCCTGAGATCCAATGGCCTCCAGCTCTCCACGCCCGCTGCTCTCTCTCGACCATCTGATCATCTTAGCCCTCAATCCACACCGCTCGTTGGCGCCTTAAACAGAGCGTGCCACGTGGCGTAGTGTAGTCCGCTTGATTGCGCCCCGGATCCTCTGATCTGATCCGCTTAATCCATGCCCTATTCCTAACCGCTCGATCGACCTCCATCTCTCATCAACACCGTTCGTCAGCGACGAGCGCACAGCCTGCCACGTGGGGCTTTGAGAACCGTAAGATTCCGCCTGGGCCTCTTTGATCTCAGCCGTCTATTCTTCCAGCGAGCCTCAGCCTTTGATCGCGCTCAGCTTTCCATCACCACCCTCCGATGGCGCCTCGCTCTCGATTCGCCACGTGGCAGCTCCATCTGCCATCGATCGCTCCGTCCCCCGATCCGATCCACACCGTCACTTAGCTCCTAATTGTCAGCCGTTGGATCTCAAGATCCAACGGCCGACAGTCATCGTCAACCTTCCGATAGCCTTCTCTCTCCCACGTTCCACCTCGCGCAACCCGCTCCCCCTTCCATTTTTCTCGTCTTCACCTTCCACGATCTCCACTCTCCAATTGCCCCACGCCCTTCCTCCATCACCCATGACCCTCGCGCACTCCTCCATTAACCACCAACCTCTCTCCACGCTCCCCATTTCCTCCTCGAAACCACGTCGCCCACCATCACTTCCGCCGAGCTTCCCCTTCAAATACGCCTCCACCACACCCCTTCGCCGGCATCCACCTTTACGTAGGGGCATGGCCCAGCCCTCCTCCGTCTCCCAGTGACAGGGGGAGGCGGAGGATCGAGCGAAGACGACCACTGCCCCCGGTGTCGACCCTTCGCCGATCACGGCGTCGTCGCGGCGCTCCGAGCCCGCTCGAGCTGCCTCCAGTCGCTGCGGAGGTCCAGCGAAGACCGGGGCTTCCACCGCGAAGCCCAGCCCAAGCTCCCGCTCCATCTCCGACAAGGTAAGTCCTTCTTCTTCTTCCTCTGTATTTTTCGTTAATTTCCATTAATTTTCTATGTTATCTTGTTCATCCTCAACCTCAGATGAACTTCCTACAAGCTCCGCTTTCAACCCCCCTTCCACGCACCCATCTCCGACATCCTCCTTCTCTTCCTCAGAATCTCGTCACCCTCCGACCATCTCCTCCGCCACCAATGGCGGAGGAGCACTGAGCTCACGCGTTCTCCGCCCTTATAGCTCCCAATCCATCCACCTTCATCTCCCTACGCTTCGGCCATTAGACTAACACTGTAGGATAGCCAAAGCCTTCAATGGCCGGAGTGTCATCGGACCCAACTTTGGCACCGACGTTCTCATCATCAGCATTCCGATGGGCCGAGCTGAGATACTTGACTCCTCGCCCGAGCTTCCATCTTCATCGACAACCTCTCAGGAGCATTGGGCGAGCTCCATCATCGCCAAGGAAGAGCGGCGGAGCTGGAGCTCCTTCGCCGGAGCTCCAGAAGCACCGCCAGCTGCGAAGGATGACGAAGGAGCAGGTGTCGTCGGATGATCTTCATCTGACGGTGCAGATTCGACCACGCATGTCTTCTCCAGCATCCGTTGGATCGTCTCGATCCAACGGCCTTCGTGCAGCCACGTCGCCCAGGGGCGCCTTCACCAGTAACCCTTGGATTATCACGATCCAAGGGCCGACATTCGGCCACGTGGCAACGCCAGAGCTTCACTGAACCTCAGCCGCCGAGCCTCCAGGCTTGGAATGTCCGAACCTCTTCCGAGCCTGCAACGGGTCCGAGCCTCAGCCGAGCCTAGCCGAAGCTACACCGAACCTCTGCCGAACCTCCTTCCGAACCTGGATAGCACGTGCGTTGCACGTGTTACTATGGGTAAATTGCAGAGCAGCCCACAAACTTCTCCAAATTTGCAAAAAGGTCCCCGCGCGTTTGGTATATTTACAGGGAAGGACTCGCGCCTTATTTTTATTTCATTTAAGTCCCTCCCAGGGACCTTTTTGTAGTTATCTTTTCATGTTTCCTTTCAATTATGCCCTTGCTTTCTTTGTTGCATATCTTGAGCTATATAGCTCCAATCGAGTTGATTTCAGTTTCATTTTGAAGCTCTTCTCGTCCTCTTCATTATGGCATGCTTCAATTCTAGATTTGACACTAAGATCAGTAGTGTATTATTCTATTAGCTAAGTGTCCTGAATGCTTTATTTGACATGCTTATTTGCTTATTAAATGTGGAATGCTTCTTAATGCCAACTCTGTCTAACTCGCATTTTTTTCTATTGCTCAAGTGACTTTGATTTTGGGGCATATCATTCGCTTTGCATATTCAAATATTTGCATGATAAAAATGTTTAAAAAAAATGCATGTTTATTTTGTTGTAATGCATTGCTTTGTGTTGTCTCTGCATGATTTTGACCTATATGCCTATAACTCTATGCTTAATTAAATAAACTCAAATCCGATTAATACAAGAGAGGCTCGTGTCCCTGAGTTCGACCTTGGTTTCTTGCCAAGTAAAATAAATCACGATCACCTAATTTGATTTATCATCGCATATCTTTAAATGAGGTGATCTCTTTGACGACCAGAATCGGCCCGACTGCACCGACATCCCGAGGTGCTAAGAACGCACCCTTAAAGGGCCGATTTTGCGGTTCGTCAAATGGCGCCGTTGCTGGGGACACGGCTCATTTCTTTAATTTTTTGGATTTTTGTGTGTTTAATTTAGTGTTCCTTTTTATAGGTCAATTAACCACATATTTTGCATATAAAATTTTTCTTTCCTTTTTTGATATCTAATCATTGTTTTTGTGGCAGGGCCCTTGATGGATCAAGGAGGCGAGGAGCAGGACGTTCCCCGATGCGAGGAGCCGCAGGAGCACGCTTGGAGCAAAGGAGGAAGAAAAGAAAAAAAATGTCTTGCATTTTTGTGCATTTTATTTTTAAATAATTCGTCTTTTACAGCGGTCTTCGATCGAAGACTCGCGTGTGTAATCGAACGATCGTGGTTGTGTGGGGATCGTCCCCACTTGAGTGTCGACCTAGGATAGGCACGCGGCTCTCCGAGCTCATTTTAATTTTTCCATATTTTTACGTGCTTAATCGTAGGTAGGACACACTAATTTCTATACGCACATAATCTCGCATCACTTAGCTAAAATTCATGGATATCAATCACCGCTAATAGATGCATGATTAGGTGCGGCTTTTTCGACTTGCATACATGTTGGATTTGATTTTCAAAACGGCCCCAGTTTTTTCGCGGGTTTCTCGTCGAATCACTGCATGATTTCTCGCTTAGCCTAGATCACGTTTTTCTTCATCGTCTACCGTTCATTCCATTTTCCATTAGTCCTAGGTGATCAATCTAGGAAATGAAAGCCGTGAAAAACATGTATTCTGATTTTCTGATTGATGTGCTAACCTTAATTCAGTGACAATTTAAAATAAAATTGGGACTGTTAATTGCAAGTCAACCTAAAATGGAGTAAAATTCAGTTTTGGGAGAGCAACACCCGCGCATATGCCTTGATTTTCATTTTCTTCGCGTAAATATCTAAGGCTTTATCACCAATAAAACTGACAAGATAATAAACCAACTTCGGTTGGTTTCATGTGTGAGTTGGTGAAACTAAGGGTTTGCTTGCTTGAATTGAGCTATTGTTGCAACACACAACCCTAAAACCTTAGTCACTCTATTTCATCTCCAAAGATTCAACCGCGCACTTGTAAATCCATCCCTCTTCTTCGTTCACCTTGGGTCCCTTCCAACATCAATTCCCATCTTTATACTTAGGCTAATCTCAGCCTAAGTATAGGGGGGACCCGAGTCCCTGTGATTTTCTCTACTCTTCCTTTCTTGCCTTTATACTTAGGTTATTTCTAACCTAAGTATAGGGGGAGCCCCTCTTAGCTCCCGTATATTCTTCTATATTTAAATGGACCTATGTACTTGTAACATCTAGTGCTATGAGGACATAGCAAAGTTTAAGTATAGGGGGGTATACCGTATATACCGTATATTTACTTTAGCTATAATCTGAAAAATTTGAAAAATTTAAAACTTTTTGGCTAAGGTAAAATTCTTTGGACTAAGAGAACTCAAAGGATTTCGCGGTTTTTCGATATTATGTTACACTATTTTATAGAAATATTTTCAAAAATGATTTTTTGAAAATGTTTTGAAAATTTTTATTTTGTGTGACATGGTTTCGAAAAGATTTGCCTTCTCTTTTCATGGAAAGTCGAGTTTAACTTGTGTTTTAACCTTCATTAAAATCCATAAAAAATGAGAAAAACCCTAAAATCCTTTAAGAGTCATTGGTGACTACTAAACCCAATTAAGTCAGCCGCATTCAGTGAGGGTTCGCCCTTAGCAGATTGGATGGTTTAGAGGACATCGCGCAAGGCCCCGTCCTCAAGCAACGGGCTTCGGCCTGTACTTACATCCATACTAGCTGAATTGCGGATGCTCAATTGAGCTTAGGAAGTTCTAATATCTCTTGAAGTTAAAAAAAAAAGAAGTCTTGTTGTTGAATGAAGAAGTTGGATTAGTCCTCTACACTTTCACTTTCACCCAGGATCTGAATTGGTCAAGAAGACTTAGATTTTAGAAGTCTTTGAGATTTTAGGTTAACCAGCCTTAGCCATCAGGGTCTTAGACTTAATCATCCACATTCCCCTAAGTTTTTAGATTTGCATGCTATATTCCATGCTTAGTCTCAGACAAAAGACTATGATCAGCACATCACATGCACGACTGCGGTTTTTGATGAGATGAGTTGATTTTTCACTCGAGAGATTGGGATGAGGAAGTCGAGTTTGGATTTGATCTAATGATGCTCGAGGATGGGATAAAATCTTTGGAGGCTTCATGAAACCTGAGTGTCAGCAATATTAGCCAGTATGAGAACTTGATTCTTATACTAATCTCTTGACATTAACCTAAGTGCCTGGGTGTGAAAAATAAATAAAAAATGTTGATCAGTGTGCGCCAACTCTTGGTAAAAGTAGTGGAGCTAGCCACCAATTATACAAATCAATGAAATTCAAAGAAAAGCTCTCATTCCACCAAAGTCAAATATCAAAGAGCTTCCACCAAAGGCGAGTGCTCCCAACCACTTCAAAGTGTCCACTTGGACCACCGCTATTAGGACCAGGAGTCGGGCTTGCACCAAAAAAAGGGCTCTGCATCGTAAATGCTACAAGTCTGGGTGTCGAAGGTACGATAGGTACTCAAAAGAGACACACCCCGGTGTACTCCCAGGAAAACAAGTGCAGACGGCTCCAACTTCTCTTGACGGATGCACTGATCAACACCAAAAAAATGTGTTGCGTAAAAGGCACTAGAGAGAATCCTTGTTCCAATGAGAGGGAGAGAAGAATTGACACAATCCCATACCCTCCATTTCTGGCCTGCCATCTACATTTTCTAAGTCTGACAACTAAAGAGACGGTAGACTGAATGCAAGATTTGATTTATTCCCTAGTGCTGAGGATTGGGTCCTTAGGAGATTTTCTCGGACCAAGATTTTTGGGTGACGAATTGACTCTACTCTCGAAATTGCAGTCAACACTAAACTTCATATCCTTTAGTTTATATGTATATCAGAGAGAGTCTAGAGAAATAGAGGAATTGGAAGCCTCTTGATTAAGGTTGGGTTGAACTCTAGAATTTTGGATCTCTGAAGCCGAGTCGACTTGATCAGATTGGATCCTGTATTCACATGCACAAGGGGGTTAATCCAACTTAGTCATTCTTTTTGATGCTCGAGGATGAGCATAGTTTAAGTATAGGGGGGTGATGAACCTCAGTTTCATCATCTTTATTTTCTATAATTAACCCCCTTACTTAATGTTTTGTCAATAAATCCCTGTTAATGTCCTATAATTAACAGAGTCATTAATAAATTAAAAACCACAAAAAAATGACAAAATAAAAATTCGTGGTGTTTTTAGACTTAAAAATACCTTCAAAAATATTTCGGGCCCTTGTTTGATCTCTTTTCCAGTTTTGGTCAACATGAAACTTGTAGATCTCGTCAAGATCTACAACTTTCATGTTTTGCGTTTTCTCAAATTCGGCCATCTTGGCCCTCATAAATCAATAATTCTCTCAAATAAATTTGATAGGGCCACGTGGCCCATTCTGGGGGCTCCACGTGGCCCGCTCCTTCTTGCTGGATCCGCCACCAATTCTGGCCGTTAGATCTCCTCCTGAGATCCAACGGCCTCCAGCTCTCCACGCCCGCTGCTCTCTCTCGACCATCTGATCATCTTAGCCCTCAATCCACACCGCTCGTTAGCGCCTTAAACAGAGCGCGCCACGTGGCGCAGTGTAGTCCGCTTGATTGCGCCCCGGATCCTCTGATCTGATCTGCTTAATCCATGCCCTATTCCTAACCGCTCGATCGACCTCCATCTCTCATCAACACCGTTCGTCAGCGACGAGCGCACAGCCTGCCACGTGGGGCTTTGAGAACCGTATGATTCCGCCTGGGCCTCTTTGATCTCAGCCGTCTATTCTTCCAGCGAGCCTCAGCCTTTCGATCACGCTCAGCTTTCCATCACCACCCTCCGATGGCGCCTCGCTCTCGATTCGCCACGTGGCAGCTCCATCTGCCATCGATCGCTCCATCCCCCGATCCGATCCACACCGTCACTTAGCGCCTAATTGTCAGCCGTTGGATCTCAAGATCCAACGACCGACAGTCATCGTCAACCTTCCGATAGCCTTCTCTCTCCCACGTTCCACCTCGCGCAACCCGCTCCCCCTTCCATTTTTCTCGTCTTCACCTTCCACCATCTCCACTCTCCAATTGCCCCACGCCCTTCATCCATCACCCATGACCCTCGCGCACTCCTCCATTAACCACCAACCTCTCTCCACGCTCCCCATTTCCTCCTCGAAACCACGTCGCCCACCATCACTTCCGCCGAGCTTCCCCTTCAAATACGCCTCCACCACACCCCTTCGCCGGCGTCCACCTTTACGTAGGGGCATGGCCCAGCCCTCCTCCATCTCCCAGTGACAGGGGGAGGCAGAGGATCGAGCGAAGACGACCACTGCCCCCGGTGTCGACCCTTCGCCGATCACGGCGTCGTCGCGGCGCTCCGAGCCCGCTCGAGCTGCCTCCAGTCGCTGCGGAGGTCCAGCGAAGACCGGGGCTTCCACCACGAAGCCCAGCCTAAGCTCCCGCTCCATCTCCGACAAGGTAAGTCCTTCTTCTTCTTCCTCTGTATTTTTTGTTAATTTCCATTAATTTTCTATGCTATCTTGTTCATCCTCAACCTCAAATTAACTTCCTACAAGCTCCGCTTTCAACCCCCCTTCCACGCACCCATCTCCGACATCCTCCTTCTCTTCCTCAGAATCTCGTCACCCTCCGACCATCTCCTCCGCCACCCATGGCGGAGGAGCACTGAGCTCACGCGTTCTCCTCCCTTATAGCTCCCAATCCATCCACCTTCATCTCCCAACGCTTCGGCCATTAGACTAACACTCTAGGATAGCCAAAGCCTTCAATGGCCGGAGTGTCATCGGACCCGACTTCGGCACCGACGTTCTCATCATCAGCATTCCGATGGGCCGAGCTGAGATACTTGACTCCTCGCCCGAGCTTCCATCTTCATCGACAACCTCTCAGGAGCATCGAGCGAGCTCCATCATCGCCAAGGAAGAGCGGCGGAGCTGGAGCTCCTTCGCCGGAGCTCCAGAAGCGCCGCCAGCTGCGGAGGATGACGAAGGAGCTGGTGCCGTCGGATGATCTTCATCTGACGGCGCAGATTCGACCACGCATGTCTTCTCCAGCATCCGTTGGATCGTCTCGATCCAACGGCCTTTGTGCAGCCACGTCGCCCAGGGGCGCCTTCACCAGTAACCCTTGGATTATCACGATCCAAGGGCCGACATTCGGCCATGTGGCAACGCCGGAGCTTCACCGAACCTCAGCCGCCGAGCCTCCAGGCTTGGAATGTCCGAACCTCTTCCGAGCCTGTAACGGGTCCGAGCCTCAGCCGAGCCTAGCCGAAGCTACACCGAACCTCTGCCGAACCTCCTTCCGAACCTGGATAACACGTGCGTTGCACGTGTTACTATGGGTAAATTGCAGAGCAGCCCACAAACTTCTCCAAATTTGCAAAAAGGTCCCCGCGTGTTTGGTATATTTACAGGGAAGGACTCGCGCCTTATTTTTATTTCATTTAAGTCCCTCCTAGGGACCTTTTTGTAGTTATCTTTTCATGTTTCCTTTCAGTTATGCCCTTGCTTTCTTTGTTGCATATCTTGAGCTATATAGCTCCAATCGAGTTGATTTCAGTTTCATTTTGAAGCTCTTCTCGTCCTCTTCATTATGGCATGCTTCAATTTTAGATTTGACACTAAGATCAGTAGTGTATTATTCTATTAGCTAAGTGTCCTGAATGCTTTATTTGACATGCTTATTTGCTTATTAAATGTGGAATGCTTCTTAATGCCAACTCTGTCTAACTCGCATTTTTTTCTATGGCTCAAGTGACTTTGATTTTGGGGCATATCATTCGCTTTGCATATTCAAATATTTGCATGATAAAAATGTTTAAAAAAAATGCATGTTTATTTTGTTGTAATGCATTGCTTTGTGTTGTCTCTGCATGATTTTGACCTATATGCCTATAACTCTATGCTTAATTAAATAAACTCAAATCTGATTAATACGAGAGAGGCTCGTGTCCCTGAGTTCGACCTTGGTTTCTTGCCAAGTAAAATAAATCACGATCACCTCATTTTGATTTATCATCGCATATCTTTAAATGAGGTGATCTCTTTGACGACCAGAATCGGCCCGACTGCACCGACATCCCGAGGTGCTAAGAACGCACCCTTAAAGGGCCGATTTTGCGGTTTGTCACCCCTACCACCAGTATGACTAGTTGACCTATATCGCATAGGATGCGATCTTCAGCCTTCCGTGATGTGTGAGGTGAAAACCCTCGCCTTCGACCCCCATCCTCGGACCAAACCCTCTTAGCCACCACCTCATAATTCCGATACCCTCATAACATACCCTT
Source organism: Ottelia alismoides (assembly GCA_037367405.1). Lineage (NCBI taxonomy): Eukaryota > Viridiplantae > Streptophyta > Magnoliopsida > Alismatales > Hydrocharitaceae > Ottelia > Ottelia alismoides. The sequence continues at coordinate 78,353 of JAZKJV010000371.1, read as the reverse complement.
ACAACTACCCCAACAACCTCTTGTCCCACTTTCACAACCACCATATACCTTGTATATTAACATACATATGCATACACATACCACATACATACATAAATGCATGCATGCATACATACATATTTACCCATGATAGAGTGTTGATGATTTGTTTTCTCATTTTTATCACATTTATTATGTTGTTAAATTATCTTGGTAATTTTATAAGATGTTAAACTATGGGAGTGAGCGATAGCACTCGAGTGTAACAACACCTGAAATAATTTATTTTTGATATGGGACAATTAGATATATTATACCAACATATCTTACCCTACCTATAAACCTGCAAAAGAAACATCAAGAGTTGTACGGTCCCGAGAGGGGTATTTCTTAGCTTGTAAATCTAAGACCCTGGTAGTTGTTAAAAAAACTAAAAAAATAATACATGATGGAGGCATCACTCCCCAAATATGTTGCACACGCCTCCCATTGTGCAGGGCCACACTTAACCTAATGTGGAAGGATGCAAATGTGTGAATGTGGTTTTGTGTGATTTCATGCAATATCCTAAAATGCATTTTACATGTTGAGCCTATTTAACAAACACGTAGTAGACAATATCTAATTCACATACACAATATCTAATTCACATGTTCATCAACCCACATTTATCTGCATTAACACAACACACACATTAACACCCACACTTCTAGAGGATATTGAGTAATCTTTAAGCACATCACGGAAGCGTGACGGACGTATCATATACGATCAAGAGTGACTAGTCGCACTAGTTGCTCGATGCAACGGAATTTAAAAAATTTAAATGATGAAACCACATGATCCAAGAACATTTCATGGATCGTTTCATCTAACCACATAATTGATATAGGAATACCTCTTGTAGTGTGGTTGTGATCGAGCCTCTAAGAGAAGAGACCTCCTGTCTCAAGTCCGATCCATCGGAGGAGACGCTTGCGAGCGCGTGGATGAGTCGTATGCTTCTTGCAATCCAAGTCGATGATCCAAGCAATGGATCTCCAAATATCGTCTCATGAGATCGAATGCCTTCTTCACGAGAGAGATGCACCAAAGAAGATGGAGACCCAAGAGTCATCGAAGCGGCGGCACAAAGGCAAAGCGACGACGAAGGCAACCTTCCCTTTATGAGAAGAGTGGACAACCACTCTTACAGAGTGAGAAGGGGTGGCGTGAGAATGAAAGAGAGAGAGAGAGAGATGTCGTAATTGTGTAACTCGAAGAGCAAGGGGTGCCTCTTCTTATATTGGGTTTTGGGAGTGCATCGATCCCAATCCATGGACAACACACAATCAATGGGTGAGATTGATTTGTGTTTTTTTCAATGGCCATGATGTTGTTGTAAAAACACAACAATAATTTATTTAATTTAAATTAATTTATATTGATAAATCAATATAATTAATTTCAAATTCAAATCATTTGACTAGTCTTGAGATAATGAGGAGACTAACCTCATCCCCTAATAGGGGGGTGGCCACACTTCTCCTAACGGAGATTAGTAGTTGTCCACTCTTATTGTGTGGAATGAGTCCATCTCCTAAAATTATCTTGAGATCTCCTTATCTCGTGATATCTCAATATTTACAACAACTCTTGAAATAAATAATTTCACAAAAAATAATTCATAATTATCTTATGAATATTGCAATCATGCCATTGGAATTATGTGAATCGCGTTCACAACCCAAAACAAAATGTGATTATATTTTCAACTAATCATTCAATGAATCCAATTCACATTAATAATTAATCAACAAATATAAATCATAATTGGTCTCTCTCTAATATATTATAAATCACATTTATAATATACATGAATAATTGGATAGTGCTATCCACATTATTCATATCCACAATAATTAAATCAAGTTTATTTATATTGGATAATCATTCTCATGCATTCAAATAATATGAATCAAATTCACATATGATAATTAAATCACATTTAGTTATCCATTTATAAATGCTTAGATATAATTCAACTATGGAATTATTCTTGAACTCCTTCAAGAATAATGTGCTTTCTCCGCAGATACTTGGAGATAAGGATAGGGATATTGTATTGTTCCACATATAGTGACTTGTATATTGAGATAACATCTCAAATCTAGATCTCATGTACCTCTCATAGATGCTTGACTTAATCAATGTCGTAAATCTAAACTTCTCATTGCATCTGAATCTCATTCAGATCAATGTCCAACACTAGGACCAAGATCAGATTACTTCTCTACTGAGAGGAGTCACTAAAATCCAGGCATGTTTCATCACTTCCTCAGAATGGAAGCGTCCAATTATTTATGATCACATCACCCTCAGGTATTCCTAATACATGTACATCCTACATACTGGAAGACCTATGATCAACCCGAAGATATAGATAAATTTTACATTGTCATCTTTAGGCTTTTATCATTGATGACTGTGCTTTACGACTCAGGTTAAGTAAGCAAATAAACAAGGGTCGTTGTGACTCGAATCACCAAGCGTAATCAACTAGAAGAAATAAACCACTCAAAATAAATCATATAAGCATAAAATGTAAATGGTTTGCTATTTTATTTACCTAGTATAACCATCAGGGTTGAACACAAGGAGCATGAAAATACTACGAATTTAGTCAAATTTCTCAAAATAAATTAATTTTTAGTGGTTTTTAATTTTGCAGTTTTTTAAACTTTAATAAGAAACAAAATCAACAACAATAAGAACAAGCAAGCACAATAATCTTTTTGGATTTTTTTATTAAGCTAAAAACACTCAAAAAATTAAGATAAAAATATTTTTATTTTGAAATTTTAAAACATTTGTGATAATGTTCAGAGAATTTTTTGATGTTTTGTGGGTATAAAAATCAAATAAGTTCAAAAATACAGACAGTGCATAGCCAGGTCTAAATTTCAAGTTAAAAATACCTAAAATGCCCTAAAATCCTAGATAACAATTTTGTGATAAAATAGATATTAAAAACTACAAATAGAAATTGAAATTGAAATTTTGGATTTTTTTTCTTTGATTTTTTATTATTTTTATAAGATTTTGGTTGTTTTGTAGTTTTTAAGGTTTATATAAGGGTTTTTAAACAAAATTAATATAGAAAATAAAACACATAAAAAGATACATACATGAATTTTTGTGGGAATTTTAAAGTATTTTCAAATTTTTATGAATTTTCTAATGCAAACAAGGATGTTTTTTAAGTTTTTTGAATTTTAAAAATATTAAATGCAAATAAATCAATCAATAAAATCACAAAAAATAGTACACAATAATAGGAGTCAATGGCAACTTTTATGTAATTTTTCGAATTAATTCACTATTTATTAAGTCCAAAAGACAATGTGTAATTAGGCATAATTCATAGGGACCAGTTGGCAAATAAAATAAGTTTCTGGGCCAAACAATAACAACTTTCAAAAATCTAGGGTTGTATTTGCAAAAATCCCAGTCAAGCACATGTGACACATGTGATCCAGACTCACAGGGTATAGTTGCAAATACTAAAAACATGCCATTCAATTCAGAACATATAAAAAGTATAGGGCATATAATGCAAATAAGCCAAAACTCACGTGCACATACACATGCTACAAACTGAGAGGGACTAAATTGCAAATATTAAAAATAAGAGGTCCAAACTGCAAAATGTACTTAACTACAACTTTACTTTATTGAACTGAAACTAAATAGCGAAACATGCAGGATAAAAACTACAAAATACCTTGAGGACATGTGGTGCATGCGGCGGGCGGCTCTAACGTACAGCCCAGATCATTCCCTGCCACACATCTGACGGTCCACGGTCTATCATAGAATGTGTGCGTCACATGGCGACATGTGCTCAGATCCAACGGCTCCAAAAGCTACTCTGTCAGGTGGTTAGGATCAGATCTGGCGTAGGTGCGATGATCCAATGGAGAGAGAAGGTCCAGCAAGAACACTCCCCCTGCAGACTTCAATCAAGCACCGGAGAAGATCTAGCAGCCTGAAGAGGAGTCGGGGAGGCGCGATAGAATCGTGAAGCTGTTACGCTTCCGGTGGAAGCCTCTGATGGAGGAGAGGATTGTCTGATCGGCTTGGCGATGAAGGTCCTCTTCTACTACTCCGCCTGAGTAGTTGAGGGTACAAAGTGACCTCTTCGCATACGTCAATGCCTGCAAAAGGTTCTATGCTCGAAGACGAGGCTCCGACATGGGTTATTTTAGCATAAAATGGAGGGAAGCGGTGGTGAGTGAAGCTCGACCCCCGACGAAGGTGAGGGAGGGAGGTCCTGACCTTATCTTGACAGAATGGTCGAGCCTTAGGGTGATCAGATTATGCGAGAGAGTGCGGGGTGAGGAGAGGGATTGATCTGTGCAGATGAGTGATCGAGATCTGGCTCCAACCAACGGGTCAGAGCAGGGAAACCACGATGGAAGCGGAATGGATAGATGGAATCAAACAAAGGAATACAGAGGATAACACTGATACCTAAAGCTACCAATGAGCTTAGAAGCTCCAACAAAGATGAAAGGACGGGTCTTGGCCTCAACCACGCTACGACGGGCGGGGAGGCAACTCGCGGCTGATCTCTGATGATGCGATGAGCAACGAGTCCACAAGCACCTCCAGGAGATCCTAAACGGGTCCTTGAGCGGATGTCACTCCACTAAAGGTGTTTATGGAATAAAGGGGGCGCGAGGGATGAGCTACTTGGCAATGGATGCGGACGAGAGGTTTTATAGGATTCTCCAGGGGCTGGAAAGATCGAGAGAGAGCGTGCAACCCTAAGAGGATCCGGGTGGTCCTAGGGATCCATGAGAATCTCGGGTATACGAGGATTCTCGGGTCTGAAAATCAAGGCAAGAGGCAGTCGGAGTCGGCTGAGAAAAGGTGGAGAAAACGCTCCAGCAAGAGGGCAGGCGACCCGACCCAACTAGAAGAGACCATTGACTGAGGTCGACAGTCTCACATGGACCAGTAAGAAATTCAGAATACACAAAATAATTGAAATTCAATAAAAAATAAAACTGAATTTAAAATAAAAAGTATATAAAATAAAGAAATGTTTATTATTTTTCAAAGTATCTTTCTATGATTTTTAATTATTTTTATAAATTAATTTATTATAGTATATACAGTATCTAGTATTATATACAGGTATAATATGTCTATGTATTATGTACATACTTTTATTTTATATTTTATTTATTTACAACATAATTTTAAGAGCATAAAATATTTTTTTTATTTTATTTTTATAAATTATTAAGGGTATATAATAAATACTGGTTGTGATATGTACATGTATCTTTTATACAAAGGTTTGGTGATTTTATTTTTATTTTTCTTTTATTTTTCTGATTTTTATTTTATTTTTACAATATTATTAGATCTATATAAAAGGGTGTAAAGGAATAAGATAATTTTTGTTTTATCAAAAAATGAATCAATAAATAATATGAACAAGTATAAGTGATATATATTACATAGTAGACCCTATATCTCTCTACTTATTTTATTTTGTGATCAGGTCAAATCTTGACCTTCTTTTAGGATTTGGGTCACTCTGTATTTATTCTAAATACATCATTGTTTTTCTTTTACTTCATTCTTTTATTTTTGCCAAAAGTGCATGCTAAATATGCAATATTAACAGAAGCATGCAGAAAGCTGAGTTATTATATTTACAAGTATTTACAGGGTGTTTTGCCAAGAAGAGGAGCTAAAATAAAAGAATAAAGAGTGAGAATCATGGATTCATCACCCCCCATACTTTACCTTTGCTAGTCCCTTAGCAAACACTTATTTGAAAAAGAAGTAAAAATCAAAAAAGAAAAAGAAATAAAAATAAAAAGAATTACTATTGATTATTAAACTTATCTTCATTAAACAGAAGTATGGAGCTCAGTTGGACCTTTGGATTATTAGTTTGTCGGAACCTTATTGGGACATAGGTTTAAGACTCACATCCTTTAAGTTCCATTATTCTAAGGTTAAGAATCCTTAATAAACCAGTTCAGAACAAGTCTACATATGCAAACTTTAATGACTAAGCATCTTTCCTTGTACGGTGTAAGTCATATGTTGCTACTCACCTTAGAAATGATAGAGAAATAGCCTCCCTTAACAAGGTAACTCTAATTCCCTAGTCTAGCAGCTCTTTCCTCGAGGAGCGAGGTATTCCCTTCTAAGTTCAAGTTCAACCAGCTCAAGAAGAGGGGGAAAGAAGAGAATGGACCGTGACTAGTGTATCCATGTATCCCTGGGAGCTTAACCAGTGTAGGTAAGTCTCCCATTGTAGGTTTCATGAGATGAGAAGGTGTGATACATAAGCTTTGTTATATTGACTATATACACTCCGGCAGGCATTTTATTTTCAATCAGGCCTATCCACTTTTTGGAGTTTTTCTTGATTTTGCACACACGTTTTGTTATGTGCAAATATACAACATATCTACATTGTGCAACATATACATAAGGAGTTTTTCTTCTTGAGCCAGTAGACTATCCCTCTTTTGAAGCATTATTGCAACCTACAGACTCCTATCTTTAGACCTCAATGCCACTAGATCGGGTTGAGATGCACATCCCTCCCTAAAGGAAGATGAGAGGTTCCTCTTAGAAGTACTACCCTCGTATGCTACCCCAAGTCAAAGAATTCTGCTTCCTCACCACCTCATCCATGCTGAGCTACATATAAGGTGTTGGTCCAAGTAAAGCCATTGTATCTGAGAGTCATGCGTGCGTTGTTAAGTGTTCTACTTAGGCTCATCAAGATGACATGTGAACGTAGCCTAGTGGACTCAAAGAATTAAGTCACTAATGGACCTGAAAAGTCTTAACCCCAAATCCTATAAGGTTCCTCTGAAGTTAGGTGGATTAAGGTCTTCACCAAGCACCATTTTCAATTTAATTCTAGACTAGTTTAAATGACAAGTGAATACGTACAAAACTCTTTTTGTGCAAATTTTCAAAATATGAAAAAATTTTGTGAAAATTTTTGAATGGAAGGAAGAAGACGTTTTGCAAAATATCTACAAATATTTACAAACATTTTTGCAAACTTTTATTTTTCCAAACATTTTCAAAACTTTTGTACTGTATACATAATTTTGATACAAAAATAGTACAAACTTTTTACAATCAAAGCATTTTTACAAACATTTGTACAAAAAATAGTTTTTACAAAAGTTATTTACAAATATTTACAAACATGTATGTGCAAGAAAAATTTTAATTTCTTTGTGATTTTTAGTTTATGATTTTTAGCCATTTTATTTTATTAACACACTCACACAAAGTACAAGTTATGGATAAAGTATATATACAATATATACGACACCCCCATACTTAGCTCGAACGATGTCCTCAGAGTGATCAAAGAGCGATTAAAGGAAGGCATAACTCATGTTGAGTATTGGGAAGTGTAAAGAAGGATATACTACAATGACAAATGAAAGAATATAATGAATAGAGGTCGGTGATCCCCTTATACTTAGGATCAAGTAATCCTAAGTATAGAAGTCTTAATAAAAGGGAAAAATCGAAGATTATAATGTACAGGGTTTACCTCTCCTATACTTAGGGTAAAATATCCCTAAGTATAGGCAGCAAAATAGAGGTAAAAAGAATCAAGAAGAATAATCATAAGTCAGATACCCCCGGTACTTAGGGTAAAGTACATCCTAAGTATAGCATAATCATGAGATGGAGATGGGATATTAGACCACAAAGAATGAATGATATGGACAACTGGATCTATACATATGTAGGAGAGAAGTGATAATCATGTATGAGATGCAAATGATGTGAGTCATAGACCACATCTCATGCAAAATAAATAGGGACAATGTCAATGATTAGTGGATCATGATTAGGATATGGTTTCAGGCACTGACCGTTAACTCGAAAGGTGGATTCCGATGACAACTCGGATATGTCGATGCTTCCATTGTCATGCACCTTTCGGACCATGTATGGTCCCTTCCATTTGCTTTGCAACTTCCCTAGATATAATCTCAACCTAGCATTGAATAACCATACTTTCTAGTTTGGCTCAAACTGTTTATGGCTGATATGAGAATCATACCATATTTTTACTCTCTCCTTGTATTGTTGGCTACTTGAAAAGGTTGTATCTCTCAACTCCTCCAGGGATGCCAACTCTGCTTTCCTCTGATCTCCTATACACTTGGGATCCAATAATAACTCAGTGAATTCCCATAGTGACTTATGCTTGATCTCCATAGGTAAATGGCATGGCTTTCAAAAAACGAGACGAAAGGGATATGTACCCAAAGGTGTCTTGAAAGGAGTCTGATAGGCCCACAAGATTGAGTACAAAAGTTTGGACCAATCCTTTTGGTCTGGGCGGATGACCTTCTGCAATATATCTTGATCTCCATGATCGATACTTCAGCAAGACCATTGGTCCGAGGGTGATATGGAGTGGCAATTTGATGGTCAATGATGAACTCTTTAGCAAGGGCCTTTACCTTGTCGTTGATAAAATGAGTCCCCCGTAAGATATAAAAACTCTAGGTACCCTGAATCGTGAAATGATATTTTTCCTCAAGAATATGCAAACAGTTTAGTATCTGCAGTTCGGACGGGGAAGACCTCAACCCAACGACTCACATAATCCATAGCAAGTAGAATGTACTCGTATCCCTGACTCTTAGGGAATGGACCCATGAAATCGATGTCCCATGCATCAAAAACCTCACAGAAGTGAACGGGATGCATCGACATCATATCACGTTGTCCATAGGTGCCCATCCCATGACAATCAGTACACCGCTTCACGAATTCATCAGAATCCTTGAAGAGGGTAGGTCACCATAGGCCGGATTGAAGCACTTTCTGTGTTGTGCTCCTCCCAGAATGATGTCATCCTGCCTCAAGCTTGTGGCAGTATGTGAGGACGTTGTGGTGCTCCTCCTGAGGAATACACCGACGCTAGATGCTATCCGCTCCTTCATGATAAAGAATGGGATCCTCCCAATGGTACGACTTGGCCTTCATGAGGAAAGTTTGAAGTTGATGTCTAGGCAAACCTTGTGGAACTTTCTTGGCTACAAGATAGTTCACAATGTAGCGTACCATGGGAGTGAGGCGATAGTAATGATCATCTCGTTTGGGGGGGTCTCAGTAATAGGTGCAATCTGATCTAAATCTTCAAGATTCTATAAGATGGAGAGGTGATCCACCACCACATTCTTGACTCTAGGCTTATCCTTAATCTCAATATCAAACTCCTCAAGTAGAAGGATCCATCTGGTCAATATGTCTTTGGCATCCTTCTTTGTCATGAGGTATCGGATGGCAGTGTGATCTGTGAATATCTTCACTGTAGATCTAAGAATATACAATCTGAACTTGTCCAAAGCAAAGACTACAGCTAGCATCTCCTTTTCAGTCACGGTATAGTTTTGTTGAGTGATATCCAAAGTCCAACTAGCATAGTGAATGGCATACAGAAATCCATCCCTTCTCTATCCTAGCATAGACCCTACGGCAAAATCAGAAGCATCCATCATGATCTCAAATGGGAGAGACTAATCGGGTGGCTAAAGGACAGGAGCCTCGACAACTAATCCTTTGAGAGTCTCGAATGATGCCAGACACTTATCATATACAATGAACACGGTGTATTTCATCAGTAGATCAGAAAGCGGTCGGGCAATATGATTGAAATCATGAATGAGTCGTCGGTAGAAATCGACATGCCCCAGAAAAGACCGCAATTGTTGCAAGTTAGACGGTGGATTGAGTTTTCTGATGATATCCACCTTGGCCAGATCGACCTCCATGCCCATGTTGGAGATTATATGACCAAGTACCATCCCCTGAGTCACTATGAAGTAACTCTTCTCCCAAGACAATACAAGATGAACCTCAATACAATGCTGAAGTACCTGGTCTAGGCAGTCAAGACAAGCATCAAACCCATCGTTGTAGACCGAAAAGTCATCCATGAAGACCTCTAAATAGTCACCCACCATGTCTGAAAAGAAGGAATACACACACCTTTGGGATGTAGTAGGGGCATTACATAAACCAAAGGGCATCCATATGAAAGCATATCTCCCAAACGGACAGGTCAATGTCGTTTTCTCTTGTTCTTCGAGCGCTATGGCCACCTGGTTATAGGCAGAGTACCCATCAAGGAAACAGTAATGACTCTTCCCAGCTAGCTTATCTATAATCTGATCAATAAATGGTAGTGGAAAATGATCCTTCTTGGTGGTCTGATTCATTCTTCTGTAGTCTACACATACCCTCCAAGAAGTGGGTACCCGGGTAACTATCTCCTCTCCAGACTCGCTCACAACTGTAGTGATGCCCATCTTCTTGGGCACCACATGTAATAGAATAACCCACTTGGAGTCGGAGATGAGGTAGATAAAATCGACACTCCACTGTTTTGATATCTCCTTCATAACCACATCTTGAAGATTCGGGTTTTGTCGTCACTAGAACTCGCGTGATGGCTTGGCATCCTCTTCGAGATAAATATGGTGGGAGCACAGAGCCATCCTTATCCCTTGGAGATCAGCTACACTCCATCCAATTGCTTTGCAGTTTCATCCTAGAACCTCCATCAAATGAGATTCTTGATCTCCAGTCAAATCTGATGAGATAATGATTGGGAACATATCAGGCTCATTCGTAAGGAATCTGTACTTCATTGATTGCGGTAAAGGCTTCAGTTATGGACAACTGGGAGCTGGAAAATCTAGCTTCTGGAATGTCTGAGTGAAGGCTACTAGTTCTGCTTGAGAGAACTCTTGATGTATGTGAAAATCTTGTGAAGACGTCCCTGCTGGTGTCTCTGTATTCTATGCTGGCTCACTCTCCGCCTCTACTTTCGACTTTGTGGCAATCAGGCATGGCAAGTAATAATCAAAGTCATCCCAATCAATGCCAGAATCTTTGGGATATGAATCAGAAGAACATGAAATTTATTCTACTTCTCTATCCTGACCACGATCATCAACCTCAAATGTGTTCGGTGCCAAGTGTGTGCTCTCTGAACTCTCATCTTCCTAGATCTGTAAATATGTAGTGTCAGAAGGTGTGACAAGGGTTCGTGATACGGGATCGGACCAAACTGCCTCATCATCTGTAATCACAAATTCACACTCCTAGTGAACGTCTCGCTCAGCATCTGTCATCTACTCTGTATCGCTCGACTGCTCGGAGCAAGTTGAAACTCTAGCTCTGACCTCCTCGATTGTCTCTATTTGTACACTTTCACCATCAACGCAAAAGTATACCTTCCCACTATCATGGTCGGACACCGCCTTGGTTGTGGCCAAGAATAGACGTCCTAGTATGATGGGGGTATCTGTCACAGACTCAGGGATCTCCATGTCCAATACAACAAAGTCCACGGGGAATTTCATGCCTTAAATTGTGACGACCACATCCTTTAATAACCCCTTCAACCTCTTGACAGACCTATTAGCAAACTGAAGGACTATCCTACTTTATCGAAGAGGGTCGAACTCGAATCTGTCGAGTAAGGTTGCCGGAAGAAGGTTAATAGAGGAGCCACTGTCTAATAGGGTATGATCGAACCGCTGCTCATGGATATGGCATCTGACATATGGATCTCATGCATCAGGTCTCTTGGCTGGCAATCAGTTCTGAATGGTGAAGTAGGTAGCATGAGTCAGCAAATGAATCTCTACATTGTGGTTCCTTCTCTTCCTGCGGACGGTGGTCTTCTCTCTCAACTTCTTTGGGAAGAGAGGGATGTGCTCCAGTGCCTTCTGTAGAGTAAGCTATATCTAAAATTGGTTTATCATCTGTTGGTTGAGCTCTAGCTGGTGTATCTGTTTGGATTTTCTGATTTATTCCCCGTCGTTAAGCGGAGTGCTTGAGGGAAGGGGATGGTTGGACCCTCTCTAGAGAGATGAGGGTCAAGAATAGGATCCTGTGTAGGAAAAGGAGTAGGATCCATACCAATATCATCTAGCAACACATATGGACTCAAAGGAGATACAGAAATCATTCCTTTATTCATATTTTTCTTCTTTTCAATTTTTTCATTTTTTTATATTTTTCTGAAACTGTCCAGAGATACAGAAGAAGGTAACACAACTGAAGGAAAACTGGTGGCATCAGTACCACCCATTGCATCTGTCTTTTTGGCATCAGCACCGTACTCTGTCTCAACAACTGGAAAAATGGTGGCATCAGTACAACCCATGGCATCTATCTTTGTGGCATCAGCACTGTACTCTGGCTCAGCAACTGGAAAATTGGTGGCATCAGTACAACTGACATCCTCTGGAATCACGAAGGCCACAGTACCGTCGAGTAGATCATCATCCTTGGTGGCTTCAATGCCACTGTCACCAACATCATGTGTGGCATCAACACTGCTACCATTCTCGTATGGCGCTCCTAACTCTCCAAGTGGTTGTCGCTCAAACAAGTCACTGCCAGCTGGCATCCTGCCGCTCCTAAGTGTCACAAAATCATAATCAAACACATAGGAAGATATATCACCTAAAGTATCACTAGGAGTAGTCGTCTCTGTAAACTGTACCTGCTCAGATTTCCTCTTGAGGTTGTTCAGGTTCAGTTCGATCTGAGCGGGTATGGCAGCCTTGCCCTTCATGATATCCCTCATCTCCTACTGGAACTCATCCATCTCTCACCGGAAGGATGCCTGCTGGTCAGAAAGTAGGCAGGCGAGGCCGTTAAGGGTTGGGTTCTCATAGACAGATCCACGAGAACCAGATGGGTTACCTCACTGGAAATGAGGCTGAGTCTGCTGGTAGTGACGGGGAGGCTGTGAGTACTGCTGATGCGGCTGATGTGGCTACCTCCACTGTTGTCCCTACTGAGAGGAACGAGGACCATGCTGGTACTGTTGCTGGTATGGCTGGGAGTGATGGGTCTACTGCTGGTATGACTGGGAGTTATGGGGTTGCTGTTGTTGATTGCTCTATCTGCCTTGAGCTGGAGGCTTTTGCTGGGACGAGGTGCCTCTAGTGGACCATCAGAATCCTGGGTGATTGATGAATCCCTGATTCTCACTTATTATTCTTTTATTTTAGCTATTTATCATTGCAAAGCATCATGTAAATATCTATAAAAACAACAACTTAGCAAATTGCATGCCTGAGTTAATATTGCATATTTGGCATGCATTTTTTGCAAAAATAAAAGAATAAAGGAAAAGAAAATAGAAGGATGTATTTAGAATAAATACAGAGTGACCCAAACCCCAAGAGAAGGTCAATCCTTGACCTGATCACAAAATAAAACAAGTAGAGAGAGATAGGGTTCACTTTGTGTTGTGCATATTACCTATACTTGTACATAATTATTTTTGACAAAATAAAATTAAATTAGTACTTCTACTCCCTTGTATATATTTCTAGAAACAATATAAAAATAATATAAAAATCAGAAAAATTAAACAAAAATAAAAATAAAATCTTCCACTCATTGTACAAAACACATGTGTACATATTACTTGCACTGTTTATTATACACCTTTAAATAATTTGTAGGAATAAAATAAAAATTATTTTACACTCCTAAAAATATGTTGAAAATAAATAAAATAAAAGATAAGGGTACTCATGTAGAAATAATAAAATAAAATACTTGTATAAAATACATAGTATATTATACTTGTATATAATATTATATATTATATATACACTAATTTTTTTTAAAAATAAATTAAAATCACAGAAAAATATTATGAAAAATGATAAACATTTTTCATTGTATACACTTTTTTACTTTAAATTCATTTATTAATTTTAATTTAATTATATTTATTTTCTACTCTATTTTGTCCTTTAGTCTATCTTATCCTTTTCCCCCACTACTTGTGATTGGTCCAGGTCAGCTCTGTTGACCCCGGTCAACTGGTCCCCACCTGCCCCTTTTCTCCCAAATCAGGTTTTGCTGATCTTTGCCGATTTCTTCTGACCCGATCCTATCACCATTCCCTCCGATTTCAAGCCCCGGTTAAGGGGTATGGATCCCTAATCCACATCTGATCTTTTCCGAGCCGATCCGTGCCTCAGTTCGCGGGCTCTCCACCATTCTTCCTGGACCTACCGTGCCTATAAAATCTGTGCACCCATCCCCTTTTCCACCACCTTCGGCAACTCCACGACCTCTGTAACACCTGCCTTCCCCTTTTTAGAGTGACATCATGAGAGGGAGAGGGCTAGGTTAGTGTTTGGAGCATGGCAAACTCTTGGTCCGGTGAGATTTGTCTCCACTCTGCCATGAGGAGCCGCAGCCTCTAGAAGCACCGACCATCGAGGCTATCACCATTGTGGACGTCGTCCACCACCCCCAGGAGATCATGTTCATCTTTAGGAACTCATTTTACTTGCATCTCCCACTCAATTCGATCATTCACCCACATCATACTTCCACTCCGACGACCATATCACTATCCCTTACCACTACCTCGCTCCGAAATTAACTCTCACTCACCCGACCTTCCTCTAGTTCTTCGTGCGCTCCGCAATCTCCCTCTTGATTCCAATCGTCGAATTGGAGTCAAGTAGCAGCTCTATTCCACCATCTCACCGGAGACCTGGCCCACTCATCTACCCCCTCTGTTTGCGATAGCATTGGTGCTCTCACCCCTCGCCGGAGCATTATCTACGAGAATACCCTTTCTATTGCAGGGTTGAAGCACCAACGGACCTTATCTGGAGGTCAAGGAATCAACAACAGCAGCTCCAGGCATCCACTCCGGTCTAAGACTGTCTCCTTGGTCATGGACCCTACTAAACCCACCAGCAGCTACAGACCATCATCGATAATCTTTCCCCCATCAGAGCAGCTCTGAAGGATGTTCCTGCAGCCCGTATTGGCTGATCAAAATTCGTCGGAGGAGAGTTCTTCGACGGTTCTTCCAGACGTCTCCAACATCGTTCGATCGAGGCTCCCTCCTATACGAATCTCAACCATCCGCCAACAAGGGAGCCTTGACCGTCAGATCTATCTGGGGATCGCTTCAGCGCCGCTCATCATCAAAGGGGCATCCCTTACTCTCAATCGTCCATCCGCTAGTGGTTCTCCCTCGATCGTTGGATAGCGCTTTAGTAAAAGGTAATTTGCACTTAGGCCCTTCCTTGTTTTGCATTTGTTTAATCAGTCCTGTAAATATTTGATGCATTTTATTTACTTTGGGTAATTTGCAGTCGGACCCTTGAACTTTTCAATATTTACATTTTAGACCCGTTGAGTTATTTTCATGTGCGATCACACATGTTTTATTGGTTTATTTGCATGTCAAGCCCTAAACTCTCTACTGGTTATTGATTGAAATATATGTTTTGAGAATTGTAGTTGTAGCCCTGTGCGTATTGATCACGTGTCGTGCACATATTTTCCTTAGCTTTTTGCAACTTGGGCCATGTCCTTTATATATATATATAATATGATTTATCCCAACATCTATTTTAATTGCAAGTAGGCCCCTATGAGCTATCTGTCTTTTATTTAATTTAATAAATACCAAATTAAATCCAAAAATTCGTTAAAAGTTACGGTTGGCTCATGTTGAAATGTAGTATCTTTGGTTATTTTTGTGGGTTAATTTTGTGCAATATTTTTGAAAAAAATAGAAAACCATAAAAAGTGTATTGCCTATTTTAAAAAATATATAAAATTCGAAAAATTATCTTAAAAATTCCACAAAAAATTCTTGCTTGTGTGTTTCTGTGTGCTTTAACTCTTGTACTGTTTTGGCTTGGAAATCCCCCTAAAAACCCTAAAAATTACAAAACCCTTAAAATCTTATAAAATTCATAAAAAATTCTAAAAATAAAAAAAAATATCATTCCAATTCATGTTTATAGATTTTTGCTTGTATTTTCTCATGAAATTTAAACCAGTACTTTAGGGCATTTTTAATCATTTTTAACCTGTGATATAGTCATGGCTATGTGTTGTTTACATTTTTTGCCTTTGTTTGATTTTTTAAAATCACAAAAAATAAAAAAATCACCTGGAAATTATCAAATAGACTTTAAAATTTTAAAATACTAAAAATATTTTTATCTTAATTTTTGAGCATTTATAGTATTAAATAAAAATTCAAAAAGCTTGTTGGTTGCCTTGCTTTCTTACTTATTGAGTTTGTTTCTTTATTTAAAAAATATAAAAATTTGGTAAATTAAAACCACCAAAAATATGTTTTCTATTTCTGAATCTTAACTACTTCGTAGGTTTACTCATGCCCCTTGTGTTCAACCCTGCTTGTTATATCAGGTAAAAATAAATAGCGAAGACTGCTTACATTTTCGTGTGCTAGATTATTGTATCTCTTAGCTTGAGTGGTTTTCTTTCTTCATGCTGATGTCACCTTATGATCCGGGTCACGACAACCCTTGATTATTTACTTCCCTAACTGGAGTTGCAAGGCGGGTCATCAGAATGGCGTCCCTGCCAGGGTGCACAGCTTAGTAGTCATTTTTTGATTTTTAACTATTTTCTGACACACTTTCTATTTCACTCTTTGTGCGAGGAACCACCCGAGGATGCTTCGGCTTTATGTTGGAGTACCTGCGCTCGAGGAGGAGCAAGAGAGGAGCAGGAATTAGTGATAGCAAATAGAGTAGATAGTTTACTTTTCAGCAGATTCTTGTTATTGTAATAATTTGGACACTTTGACTCACTCTTGGACTTGGACATTTCGGGGTCTGTTTTGTCAAGCACAGATGTGCTCAGGGGACCTCACCAGATTTTTCGTGGTTTTTGTTTTGATCGCATTTTCTTTCTATTTGATTCTCGAAGTTTTGCCCCTAGACTTAGGATTTTTGGTGATTGTGACATAAATAGCTAAGACCCAACACCTAATTGCTTGTCGGTTCCTATAGATCGTAATTGGACCTAGCTAAAAATAATTATTAAAAAGCTAACTTGATCGATTGGGAGGTCATGTGCCACTAGGGGTCGTATACAGCGCATGCATGATCCGTTGTGGCGGACACCGATCGACGTTTGAGATCGGACTTAGACCTCTTTCTGATCAGTTAGCTATTGTTTTGCACAATCATTAGAAATTTCTCATCTAAGGACGATTTCTTCGTGCATCATACAATTAGTTTATTTTCTATCTTTTAATTTATGCACAGATCACCCTACATCTAGAGTGTTGGAGATAGGTACGCATTTCTATCTCTGCATGCATTATTGTGTTTGATCGCGCATTGGTTTTGTCGACTTCCTCCCCCTATTTTTGGACTCAAAATAACCCAGGAGATTAAAAAATTTGTTAGGCATTACTTTTATTTGAAAAATATCTAAAAAATTAAAACAATAAAATTAGACTACTAATGCAAATTGGACCCTAAAACGCACTTCATTATAAAATCTTTTGTTATGCCGAGAGTCACCCCCTCATTGGTCTATTTGTCTGTAGAGAGAGAGTCACCCGCAGACTAGGAAAGAGCCATACTTGAACTTCCTTCATACTACCGGTTTTGTAGTTGGTTGTTCTCCAGTGAGGATTTCACCGAGTATCTAGTAATCGGTCCGGGAATTCCTTAATAGAGTGGATAGATCGGGTGGCCGATAAACGGTCTGCAATCCATACTGGCTGGGAAAAACTAACTGTGGGATTGGGCCAGCCTCTTGGAAGCATCGGGTTCCAAACAGCTCGATTAGCCACTCCGATAGACTACTTGATCACCTAAATAAAATTTACAAGATTAATGACGAGCTTTCACGATCATCAACTCAGTGTTGCGTAGGTGAATTAGGGGTTTGATTTCTTATCCTATTTGCATTTCAGATCTCATATGCATTCATCCCTACATCACGATGATGGGAAGGAGGTCCCAAAGGCTGCCTTTGACAGCACCGCTCTTGAGCACTCCTTTCCACTCATCTAGGGCAGTTTTGTAGATCCCAAACTCGCTCTCCAAACCTGAGTTCGCTACCACCATGTTCCCCCTCGACCACCCTTCTTCTAGTCCTGAGTTTCCAGAGAAGAGACCAACACAACTATTTGTTCATTTGATGGCACCTGAGATGGGGTCTTTTGCCTTTGCAGAGACCCGCGAGATGGTCAACAATGAGGGATACACTGATGAGCAGCCCCAGGGTTCCACATACGTTCTTGATCAGGGCGCCATCAACAACACACTTCTAGCATCCCTTGAGACCTTGTAGAGATAAATTCGTGACCAGGGAGCATTTGTGGCAGAGGTGCAAAGAGAGCTCGTGAAGATGAGAGTCGGCAGAGGGGAGTCATAGAGACCAGCCGGTGGAGAGATACCCACAGATGGAGGAGCAACTGGAGGAGGAGAGGAATGACCAGACGACCAGCCAGAGCAGAGACCACCACGCATAATGAGGCAATTACAACACCATAATGCAACTCTCGCTCATTGATGGATTCAGCTCCCAGAGATCGTAGGTGATTTTGAGATTCGCCCCCATACCATTCAGCTTCTGCCCAAGTTCCATAGGCTTGCCACCGAGTAGCCGCACCTCCATCTCTAGAAGTTCGAGAAGATCTGCATTACAATCCATGACAAATTCGTGGATGAGGATACGATCAAGATGATTGCCTTCCCTTTCTCATTGGTTGACAGAAGAACATATTGGCTGAAGCATTTGGAGAGGTACGTCACCACTTGGGAGTAGCTCCGGATCGAGTACTTGAATAAGTACTATCCACTCAACCGGACCAATGCAATTAGAGCCATGATCAACAATTTCACCATGATCCTAAACGAGCAGTTTCACAAGTCTTGGGATCACTTTAGAGAGCTCATCGACTGGTGTCCACACCATGAGATATCAAAGCCCGATCTAGTCTAGAGTTTCTTCAGTGGGCTGACACAGGAGCTGCAGGGGCTTGTCGATGCCTCATGTGAGGTTCCTATTTCACCAAGGATGAGGACCAAGTCTGGGCCATCTACGAGGAGATGGAAGAGAATTGCACAGTGATGTCCCAGACTTAGGTTTACACACAGGGGAAGCCCCTCTCACAGGCTGTGTCCTATCAGAGGATAGCACAGGTTGATGTAGGTCCTTCTACTTTGTCAGCAGCAGCAACACAGGCAAACTCGTTGGTAGGTGACAAGGGAATTATCAGTGAGAAGTTGGAACACATCGGTATTATAGAGAAGAAGCAGTGTCAGGGCCTTACTAAGATAGATCAGTTGGCACAGACGCTTAGTGACCTGAAGACCCAAATCATGTGTCTCCAGGAGGCACAGACGGCTTCTCAGCCCTGTCTTAGGTTATGGGTTGATGCTAGTAGCAGTAGCTCCACCCAGCCATCTGCCCAGTACCGCCAGGTGCATCACATTCAGGCAAAGCCGGTCCTACCGTAGTAGCACTGCTCTTAGCCACCGCCATCTCAGGACACTCAGATGGTGGTGTATCACCTAGATCAACCCCTAGAAGTTCTTCCCCCTTCCCCTTATGAGCAAGAACTGTTTATGAAAGTCAACGGGATTTGGTATGACCATCAGCAACCCAGGATCCGACGTGATCATCCCGGATTCAGGTGGTCTACCGGAGGCACCTCGTCCCAGCAGCAACCTCCAGCTCAGGGAGGACAGATCAACCAACAACAACAGCAATAGCTCCAGTACTCCCATCATAGCACTATCGGCAGGGTCCTCGTCCCTACCATCAGGGACAACAATGAAGGCAGCAGCAGCAGCCTCGGCAGTATTCTCAGCCTCCCCGTAACCATTACAAGCAGAGCCAGCCTCATTTCCAGCAAAGCAACCTATCCGATTCTCATGGACCCATCTATGAGAACCCAACCCTTGACTATCTCGTCCGCCTACTTTTAGACCAGCATGCATCTTTCTGGCGAGAGATGGATGAGTTCCGGCATGAGATGAGAGATAACGTCAAGGGCAAGGTCGCCACACCCGCTCAGATTGACCCAAACCCTAACAGTTTGAAGAGGAAGTCTGAGCATGTACAGTTCACAAAGACTACCACTCTTAGTGATTCTTTGGGTGATATTTCTTCGTACATATTTGATGATGATTTTGTGACACTTACGAGCAGTAGGATGCCAGCCGACGGTACCTCATCTGAGAAACGACCACACGAGGATCCAAGAGCGCCAAACAAGGAGGATAGCGGTGCTGATGTCGCTCATGATGTTGATGATGGTGGTGCTGGTGCCACCAAGGATGATGATCCAGCTGACGGTACTGAGGCTGTCATGTCTCCAAATGCAGTCGGTGACATTGAGGCCACCATTTCACTTGATGCAGAGCTAGAGCACGGTGATGATGCCACGAAGATAGATTCCATGGGTGGTGATGATGCCACCAGTTTCCATTCTATTGTGTTTCCTTCTATTGATGGATATCGGGATAGTTTTGAGAAAAACTAAAAAATGGAAAAATGGAAAAGACCAAAAATAGGAATAAAGGAAAGGTTTTTGTACCTTCTTCGAGTGCATATGTATTGCATGATGATCTTGGTATGGATTCCACTCCTTCACCCACACAGGAGCCTATTCCTAACCCTCTATCTGAGTAGGGTCCAGCTATCCCCTTCCCTCAAGCACTTCGCTTGGTGAAGGGGAATAAAAAGAAAACCCAAAGAAGAAACACCAGCTAGATTTCAGTTAACAGATGATCGATAGATTTCGGATCCAGCTGACTCTACAGGAGGCACTTGAGCACATCCCTCTCTTCCAGAAGAATTTGAGAGAGAAGACCACCATCCACAGGAAGAGAAGGAATCACAGTGCAGATATCCATGTGCTCACTCATGCCACCTGCTTCATCATCCAGAACTGTTTCCCAGCCAAGAGGCCAGATGAGGATCTATGTCAGATGCCATATTCATGAGCAGTAGTTCGATTGGACTCTACTAGACAACGGCTCTTCTATCAACCTTCTTCTGGCAGCCTTACTCGACTGATTCGAGTTTGGCCCTCTTCGATGGAGTATGACATTCCTTCAGCTTGTTGATAGATTTGTCAAGAGGCCGAAGGGTTGTTGAAGGATGTGGTCGTTACAATTCAGGGCGTGAAATTCCCTGCAGACTTTATTGGATGGGACAAGGAGATCCCTGAGTCTGTGATAGATACCCCCATCATATTAAGGTGTCCATTCTTACATCCAAGGCGGTGTCCGACCATGATAGTGGGAAGGTATACTTTTGCGTCGAGGGCGAAAGTGTACAAATAGATATGATTGAAGAGACCAGAGCAAGAGATTCAGCTTGTTCTAAGCATTCTAGCGATGCAGAGCAGATGACAGATGCAAAGCGAGACATCCATCAGGAGTGTGATTTTGTGATTACATATGATGAAGCACTTTGGGTCCAATCATGTATCACGAGCTCTTGTTGCACCTTCAAATGCTGCAAATTCACAGATACTAGCAAGATGAGAGTTCAGATAGCACACTCTTGTAGAGCACACAGTTGAGGCTGACAATTGTGGATTGGAGAGTGAAGCAAAGTATATTTCATGTGATTCTGATTCAGATCCCTCGGTTTCAGACATTGATTGGGATGATTTAGATGAGCTTTTACCTTGTCTGATTCCCACAGAGCTGGCAACTAGGGTGGAGATTGAGCCAGCACAGACTACAGACACACCAGCAGGGCCCTCTTCGCCATAGTTTCATAGACACAAGAGTTCTCCCATGCAGATTTGATTGCTTTCACGCAGACATTCCAGAAGCCAGATTTTCCAGCTCTCAGTTGCCCAGAGTTGAAGCCCTTGCCACAGTCACTGATGTACAGATTCCTTACAGGTGAGCCACAGATGTACCCAGTCATTATCTCAACAGATTTGATTAGAGAACAAGAATCTTGTTTGATGGAAGTTATTAAAAGAAACCGCAAGGCGATTGGATAGACCATAGCTGACCTCCAGGGGATAAGTCCAACACTATGCTCCCACCACATTTATCTCAAAGAGGACGCTAATCCCTTGCGTGAGTTCCAGCGATGGGTGAACCTGAACCTTCGAGATGTGGTCATGAAAGAAATATCAAAATGGTGGAGCACTGATTTTATCTACCCCATCTCCGACTCAAAGTGAGTTAGTCCATTACATGTGGTGCCAATAAGATGGGCATCACTACAGCTGTGAGTGAGTCTGGAGAGGAGATCATTGCCCGGGTACCCACTTCTTTGAGGGTTTTGTGTGGACTACAGACGATTGAATCAGTCAACAAAGAAGGATCATTTCCCACTACCATTTATTTGTCAGATCATCGAGAGTCTAGCTAGGAAGAGTCACTACTGCTTTCTTGACGGGTACTCCGGCTATAACCAGGTGGCCACAGCGCCAAAGACAAGGATAAAATGACATTTACCTGTCCATTTGGGACATATGCTTTCAGATGGATGCCCTTTGGTCTATGTATTGCCCCGACAACATTCCAAAGGTGCATGTTGTCTATTTTTTAGGACATGGTGCATGATTGCTTAGAGGTCTTCATGGATGACTTCTCGGTCTACGGCGACGGGTTTGATGCTTGTCTTGACTGCCTAGACTCCGTACTTAAATGATGTATCGAGGTCCATCTTGTTCAATCCTGGGAGAAGAGTCACTTCGTGGTGTCAGGGGACGGTGCTTGGCCATATCTCTCCAACAAGGGCATGGAGGTCGATCCGGCCAAGGTGGATATCATCAGGACACTCAATCCACCATCCAATTTGCGACAGTTGCGGTTTTTTTTGGGGCATGTCGGTTTCTACCAACGATTCATTCAGGAATTCTGTCATATTGCTCGATCGCTTACTCATGTGCTGACAAAAGACACCGAGTTCATTGTATATGATAAGTGTCCAGCATCCTTCAAGACTCTCAAGAGATTAGTTGTAGAGGCTCTTGTCCTTCAGCTGCCTGATTAGTCTCTCCCATTCGAGATCATAACGGATGCTTCTGATTTTACCATAGGGGATGTGCTAGGACAGGGAGGGATGGATTGTTGTATGCCATTATTCTACTCACACTTTGGATGTTTCCCAGTGGAACTACACTGTCACAGAAAAGGAGATGCTAGCGGTAGTCTTTTCCTTGGATAAATTCAGATCCTATATTCTTGGATCTAGAGTGACGATTTTCACTTATCATACCACCATCAGGTACCTAATGGAAAAGAAGGATGCCAAAGTGAGATTGACCATATGGATCCTTCTACTCCATGAGTTTGACATTGAGATTAAGGATAAGCCTAGAGTTAAGAATGAGGTGGCGGATCATCTCTCCCGATTAGAGAACCTTGAGGAATCAGATCAGATGCCACCTATTACAGAGACCTTCCCAGATGAGACGATCCTTGATATATCCTCGCTTCCATGGTACATTGACATTGTGACTATCTTGTCGCCAAGAAAATTCCACAAGGTTGGTCCATGTAGCGACTAGAGACCTTCCTTGCGAAGGCCAAGTCGTACCATTAGGAGATCCCATCCTTTATCATGAAGGAGGGGACAACGTCTGGCATCGTTGCATTCCTCAGGATGAGCATCGTAGCATCCTCACATACTGCCACAAGCTGGAGATAGGAGGACATCATTCTGGGAGGAGGACAACACAGAAAGTGCTCCCAATCCGGCCTATGGTGGCCCACCCTCTTCAAGGATTCTGACGAATTCGTGAAGAGGTGTACTGATTGTCAAAGGATGGGCACCTGTGGATAACGTGACATGATGCTGATGCAGCCCATTCACTTCTGTGAGGTTTTTGATGCATGGGGCATTGATTTCATGGCTCCAATCCCTAAGAGTCAGGGTTTCAAGTACTTCTACTTGCTGTGGATTATGTGAGTCGTTGGGTTGAGGTCATCCTCGCCCGAACCGCGGATGCTAAGATTGTTTGCTGATTCTTGAGGAAAATATCATATCATGGTTCGAGGTGTCTAGAGTGTTGATATTAGACAGGGGGGACTCACTTTATCAACGACAAGGTAAAGGCCCTTGCTAACGAGTTCATCATAGACCATCGAGTTGCCAGTCCTTATCATCCTTAGACCAATGGCCTTCCTTCTTAAGGTATCGAACAAGGAGATCAAGACGATATTGCAAAAGGTCGTCCACCATACCAAAAGGATTGGTCACAGCTTTTGGACTCAGACTTGTGGGAATATTGAACTTCCTTGGAAGATACCTTTGGGTGTGTCTTCCTTTTGTCTCGTTTATGGCATGCCATGCCATTACCTGTGGAGATAAAGCACAAGTCACAATGGGCAGTCTCTGGGATATTACTGAATCCAGAGAGTATAGGAGATCAGATGAAGGCAGAGTTGGCAGCCCTACAGGAGCTTAGAGATATAGCCTTTTCGAGTAGGCCTACAGTATAAGGAGAGAGTGAAGATATGACATGATTCTCATATCAGCCATAACAGTTTGCGCCGAACCAGCGAGCATGGTTATTCGATGCCATGTTGAGACTATTTCTAGGGAAGTTGCAGAGCAAGTGGAAGGGACCATACTTGGTCTGGAAGGTACATGACAATTGCAACATTGACATATCTGAGATATCGTCTGAGTCTATCTTTCAAGTTAACGGACAGTGCCTGAAGCCATATCTAGATCATGATCTGTTGATCGTTGACGTTGCCCCTATTCTTTTGCATGAGATGTGGTCTTTGACTTACATCATTTGCATCTCGTGCCTGATTATCACTTTCCCCCACAACTGTATAGATCCAGTTGTCCATATCGCACATTCTTTGGTCTAACACCTCATCTTCATCTTCTGATTATGCTATACTTAGAGTGCACTTTACCCTAAGTATAAGGGGTGTCAGACTTGTGATTATCTGTTTGTTTCTTTTACCTCTGTTTTGTGCCTATACTTAGTGATATTTTACCCTAAGTATAGGGTAGGTAGAGCATGTACCTTCTACCCTCGGTTTTCCCCTTGTATACAGACTTCTATACTAAGGATTATTTGATCCTAAGTATAGGGGGGATCACCAACTTCTATTCATGACATTCTTTTATTCGTCGTTGTACTATAGCCTTTCTTTTCACTTCTTAATACTAGCATGAGTTATATCTTCTTCATCGCTCTTTGACCACTCTGAGGACATCGTTTGAGTTAAGTATAAGGGGTGTCGTATATATTATATATATACTTTAGCCATAACTCGTACTTTATGTGAGTGTGTTAATAAATAAAATGGCTAAAAACCATATACCTAAAAATCATAAAAAAATTAACATTTTCTTACATTCTTTCGTGTACATACATGTTTGTAAAAATTATTTTTGTACAATTTGTAAAAAAAATTTTATGAAAAATGCTTGTAATTTTTTTTGTATCAAAATTATGTACATAATACAAAATTTGTGAAAAATGCTTGAAAATAAAAGTTTGTAAAAAATTGTTTATAAATGTGTAAATATTTTGCAAAAACTTTCCCTTCTTTCTTGCATTCAAGCATTTTTCAAAAATTTTGCATTCCATCAGAAAGAGTTTTTACATATTTTTATATTCTTCTAAATCATAGTTGATATTTAAACTATTCTGGAATTAAATTGGAAAATGGAACTTGGTTAAGACCTTAATCCACTTAACTCTTAGAGGAACCTTATAAGATTTGGGGTTAAGACTTTTCAGGTCCATTAGTGACTTAATTCTTTGAGTCCACTAGGCTACATTCACATGTCATCTTAATGAGCCTAAGTAGAACACTTTACAATGCACGCATGACTCTCACAGACAATGGCTTTACTTGGACCAACACCTTACACATAGCTCCACACAGATGAGGTGGTAGAGGCATAATACTTTGGCTTGGGGTAGAATACGAGGGTAGTACTTCTAGGCGGAACCTCTCGTCTTCCTTTACGGAGGGATGTGCATCTCAACTTGGTCTAGTAGCATTGAGGTCTAAAGACAGGAGTTGTGGGTTGCAATAATGCTTCAAAAGAGGGATAGGCTACTGGCTCAAGAGGAAAAACTTCTTATGTATATGTTGCACCATGTAGATATGTTGTACATATTCACATTAAAAAATGAGAAAAAAGTGAAAAATCAAGAAAAACTCCAAAAAAGTGGACAGGCCTAATTGAAAATAAGATGCATGTCGGAGCGTATATAGTGAATAAAGCAAAGCTTATGTATTACACCTTCTCATCTCATGAAGCTTGCAGCGGGAGACCTAGCTACACGGGTTAGGCTCCCAGGGATATGTGAGTACACTAGTCACAGTCTATTCTCTTCTTTACCCCTCTTCTTGAGCCAGTTGCATTTGAACTTAGAAGGGATACCCCGCTCCTCGAGGAAAGAGCATCTAGATTAAGGAATTAGAGTTACCTTGTTGAGTGAGGATGTTTATTTGTCATTTCTGAGGTGGGGAGCTACATATCACTTACACAGTACAAGGAAAGATGCATAGCCATTAGAGTTTGCATATGTGAACTTGTTCTGGCCCGGTTTATTGATGAGTAATGACCATAGAATGGTGGAACTTAGAGGTTGTTGAGTCTTAGACCTATTTCCCAATAAGATTACAACAAACTAATAATCCAAAGGTCTTACTGAGATCCATACTTCAATTTAATGAAGATAAGTTTAATAATCAACCTTGATTCTCTTCCTTTTTCATTTTCTTTTCTTTCCAGTTCTTTTTCAAATACGTGTTTGGTAAGGGATTAGCAAAGGTAAAGTACAGGGGGTGATGAATCCCGGATTTTCACTCTTTATTCTTTTATTTTAGCTATTTATCTTGGTAAAGCATCATGTAAAACAATAACATAGCAAATTGCATGCATGAGTTAATATTGCATATTTAGCATGCATTTTTGGAAATAAAATAAAATAATAAAGGAAAAGAAAATGGAAGGAAGTATTTAGAAGAAATACAGAGTGATCCAAACCCCAAGAGAAGGTCACGCCTTGACCTGATCGTAAAATAAAATAAGTAGAGAGAGATAGGATTCACTTTGTGCTATGCATATTACTTATACTTGTCTATAATTATTTTTGACAAAACAAAATAATTTAATATTTCTACTCCCTTGTATATATTTCTAGAAATAATATAAAAATAATATAAAAGTAAGAAAAATTAAATAAAAATAAAATCATCCATTTATTGTACAAAACACATGTGTACATATTGCTTGTACTATTTATTATATACCTTTAAATAATTTGTAAAAATAAAATAAAAATTATTTTACATTCCTAAAATAATGTTGAAAATAAATAAAATATAAAATAGGGGTATTTATGTAAAAATAATAAAATAAAAATACTTGTACATAATACATAGGTATATTATACTTGTATATAATATTGTATATTGTATATACACTAATTTATTTTTTAAAAAATAATTAAAAATAACAGAAAAATAATATGAAAAATTATAAACATTTTGAATTTATACACGTTTTAATTTAAATTCATTTATTATTTTAAATTTAATTATCTTTACTTTCTTCTCTATTTTGTCCTTTAGCCTATCTTGTCCTTTTCCCCCACCTCTTATGATTGGTCCAGGTCAGTTCTGTTGACCCTAGTCAACTGGTCCCCACCTGCCCCTTTTCTCCCAAATCGGGTTTTCGTTGATCTTTGCTGATTTCTTCTGACCCGATCTCATCACCATTCCCTCTGATTTCAAGCCTCGATTAAGGGGAGCATATCCCTAATCCACCTCGATCTTCTCCCAACCGATCCGCACCTCGGTTCACGGGCTTCTACCATGCCTATAAAATCTGTGCACCCATCCCCTTTTCTACCACCTTCGGTTGCTCCACCACTTCCATTACAATTACCTTCCCCTTTTCAAAGTGACAACAAGAGAGGGAGGGGTAGGTTAGCGTTTGAAGCGTTGCAAACCCCATGTTAGGAGAGATTCGTCTCCACTCTGGCGTGAGGAGTCGTAGCCTCTAGAAGCACCAGCCATCGAGGCTATCACCATCGTGGACGCCGTCCACTACCCCTAGGCGACCGTGTTCATCTTTAGGCACTCATTTTACTTGCATCTCCTATTCGATTCAATCATTCACCCACATCATACTTCCATTCCGATGACCATATCACTATCCCTTGTCATCGCCTCGCTCCAACATTTGCTCGCATTCACCCGACCTGCCTCCAGTTCTTCGCACGCTCCGCAATCTCCCTCTTGACTCCAATCGCCGGATTGGAGTCAAGTAGTAGGTCTATTCCACCTATCTCACTGGAAACTTGGCCCACTCATCTCCCCCCTCTGTTTGTGATAGCATTGGTGCTTGATGTCCGCGAAATCACCAAGACTCGGGTGAATAAAAATAGCTCAAGGGTCGTTGCGACCCGAATCTCTGAGATAATGCAGTCAATCAAGAAAATAAGGATCAGACCACCAAAACAGAATAAAAATCAAAGAAAAATAATAGTGGCCCTGGCTATTGGATTAGCCTGGTATAGCGACCAGGGTCGGACTCAGGGAGCACATGATGGCCTCACGGCCTACGAAGTAGTCTAAAACGAAAATAAAATAAAAGACAAATATATTTGGTGGATTTTTAGTATTTTTCAAATTTTTTGGATTTTTAAATAATAAAGAAATTAAGAAAACAAGTAACTCAAGCAACTTCAAACAATTATTTAATTACTCAAAAATCACCCAAAAATTCAAACAAATATGTTTTTATGTTTTTTATATTTTTCTATGTTTTTGGTTACTTTTTGGTATTTTTCCCTTTTTTAGGGAATTTATAAAAAAATAAAATAAGGCAGGAAAAGAGTGTTGCTGTCCAGTCAGACTTGGAGGGCCAAAATAAAATGGATAAAGGTCCTATCAAGGTCTGAAGGTAATTTTCCTATAAAGTATGAAATACAAGGAAAATTAGGCACTGGTTTATTGTTTTTGGATTTTTCTTTTAATTATTAGAATTTTTATGGTGTTTTCAAGGTTTTTTAATTTTTATAATTTTTATATATCCAAAAATGACAAAAATTGGTCAGAAAATCAAACATAGCAAAACAAACAAGATATAATGTTTTTGTAATTTTTAAAGTTGTTTTAATATTTTTTATGGTTTTTAAAGCTAGACAGTAAGAAAAATGATTGTTGTTTATCTTCTAAAAATGATAAAAAGAGTCAAAAATGTCTCCAAATTTTAGAGAAAATTTTACACCGTGGCTGGAGCCATGTATCCAATTTTCATCAAATTTGGAGTACTTTTGCTATTTTATTAAAAACAAACACAAAGGCAAAGTGCACAGGGACCTAACTGCAAATACAACAAAGTTCTGGGCCCCTTGGATAACACGCAAGGAAAGTGTAGGGCCAAAAATGCAAAAGTCCCCGAGGCCCACGCACGATACGCGTTACTCAGGCCTGGGAGGACCAAAGTGTCATTCCAATTTATAAAAATATAAACACTAACATGCCAAAAACACAGGGCATACAATGCAAATATCCCAATAAAACACGTGGTGTAGCACGTGACCACTACAAACAGGGGCAAAAGTGCAAATCATACAAACAGCAGGGTCCACTATGCAAATACACCAAAATAAAATGAACGGACTAAAATATTTACAGGACTAATTTGTAAAAACAGAAAGAGAGGGGCTTAAGGGAAATTACCCCTTATTATAAGCTGAAGGCCAGATGGGCGCCACGTGTGAGATCCAACGGTCGGGGGGGTGGCGCATAGCAAAGGGGACCTCGGTGCAGATCGGACGGTTGGTCTCTCCCCACGTGGAAGATCGGGTTGCTGGGATGCGACGTGGGTAAACCTCGCTGATCTGACGGTCGGGATCCACCCTCTAAAGATCGAACGGTTGCTGCTGCTCCTCGAATGGACGGCTCGATGAAGATCTGGAGCTGAAGGGCTGGATCGGACGTCTCTGGAGGGTGCACAAAGAACAAGTGGCCGGCGAACTTCGCCGGCCCAATGCACGCACAGTAACCCTCCTCGCGGGCTGCTAAGGATCGGAGAAGGAACGTTTGGGCCTCCCGCGTCTGGTGAGACCCTCCGATGAAGCTGGAGGCGTCGGAGGTGGTCCAGCGACCACGGCGAAGCTGGAGCTGCTGCTCCTGACTGTCTGAGCCCTCAGATGGACTCGCTTTAACCTGCAAGGCACGGCAACAAGCTCCTGTGTCGAGGGCAAAGTGCCTCGACCCAGTTAGCGGTGGTGTAGGTGGACGATGTGTCGAGATGAAGGGGGCTCCGGCGAAGCGACAGCGGTGGAGCCCCAATCCCAGTTCCTGTGCGAACTGGGTTGGATGGATGGGTGCAGAAGGTGCGCGGGGGAAAGGCGAAGGTGGTGGACGATTCAGATGATCGAGATGTGGGCGAGGGTGGTCGGAATCAGAGGTCGACGGCGACGGGGTGATTTGGGCGAAAAGCTAAATTAGAGAAACTAAGGAAGAACTGGGACTACCTGATGGACGAGATCGATTGGGGAAGAGCTGGGGAAGCTCCAGGTCCTAGCCTCTAGGGTCGTCGATGCTCGAGGCTCGAGCACCACGTCGGGGAAGCGCACGACGGTGTGAAGTTGCCGGATCGATGGTCCAGTTGCTCCCTCCTCGCTGCAACACGGTCGAACGCAAGTTGTCACTCTCACGGTGGCTATGGAGGTCCTAGGGTGAAGAGAGCTAATCCAAAGATGCGTCAAATTGCGGCCGGAGCTGGAACTATATACGCCTAGGGGTCTGGCTAAATGGGAGTCGGGCGTGAAACTCGAAGCGCGGATCCCAAGGAAAACAACCGGGCGTGGGTCTCGGATGCAAGAGGAAGAAGTAGAGCCCGGGATTTAGCGATTTGGCGATCGGGTCATGACGCAATAAATCCGCGAAGTCGGGTCGGGCGTGCATGACCCGTGGAAAGTGGTCCAAGGGGGGAGTTGACCGGGGGGTCAACATCCCCCGTGGACCAATCAGAGCAGGCCATGTGTAAATGATTTAAAAATTCAATTTAAAATAGAAAATGGCCGAATTATTAAAAACTCAAAACATGAAAAGTGTTTCTTTTATTTTAAACTATTTTTTTAATTTTTAATTATTTTTTTGAAATAAAAATAAGGTATATACAATATAGTACTATATATAGGTATATACACAATATGGATTTTTTATTTTGATTTTTAATTACTTATTTTTGTACACTTTTATCCCCATTTTATATTTTATTTATTTATAGCATAAAATTAGGAATAAAAAGGTATTTTTATTTTATTTTTATTATTTATTTACAAAGGTAAAATAAATAGGTATATACATTTATATACATGGTATATATACAATGTTCTTTTTGGTTTTATTTTTATTTTAATTTTTGTTTTTATAGTTTTTATTTTATTTATTTACAACATGAGATATAGACTATATACAATTTTTATGGGATTTTACTTTATTTATTTATAGGTCTAAATAAATATATGTGTGGTCTTATGTACATAGTGAATATGTACAAGGAAGATTGTTTTTATTTTCTTTTTAATTTTTCTATTTTTATTTTGATTTTGTATTTACAAATATTTACAAATATATACAAGCCCATTTTGTTTTATTTTT
Source organism: Ottelia alismoides (assembly GCA_037367405.1). Lineage (NCBI taxonomy): Eukaryota > Viridiplantae > Streptophyta > Magnoliopsida > Alismatales > Hydrocharitaceae > Ottelia > Ottelia alismoides. The sequence continues at coordinate 46,875 of JAZKJV010000371.1, read as the reverse complement.
AGAGGAAAATATTTTTATTATATTTGCAGGTATATGTACACATGAGCTCCCTATCTCTCTCTACTTTGGCTTTTATGCGGTTAGACCCATGCTGAGCCCTCCTTGGGATTAGGTTGCTCAATATTTATTATAAATAATTCCCTATTTTTCTTTTGATTCTTTATTCTTTTATTTTTGCACAATAACATGCTAATTATTTAATTTTACTTGACAACCCTCCCCAACAAGGTAACTCTATGACCTCAATCTGGCTACTCTTTCCTCGAGGAGCGGGGTATTCCCTTCTAAGTTCAAGTTCAACTGGCTCAAGAAGAGGGGGAAGAAGAGAATGGACCATGGCCAGTGTAGTCATGTATGCTTGGGAGCTCAACCAGTGTAGCTAAGTCTCCCTGCTGCAAGCTACATAAGGTGGAACATGAATCTCAAGCTTGGCTTATTTGCACTATATACATACTCCGGTGGGGTTATCATTTTCTATCAGACCCACCACTTTTTTGGAGTTATTTTCTTTTTGCATTTTTTTTCAAGTGCACCTGTACAACATATACATGTGCAGCATATATACAAGGAGTTTTTCCTCTTGAGCCAGTAGACTATCCCTCTTTTGAAGCATTATTGCAACCCACAACTCCCGTCTTTAGACCTCATGGCAACCAGACCAAGTTGAGACGTACTTCCTTCCCTATAAGAAGAAGAGAGGTTCCGCCTAGAAGTAATACCCTCATATGCTACCACAAGTCAAGGAAGACTGCCTCCTGACCACCTCATCCGTAGAGAGATCGGTGCAAGTGCGGTGTCCAAGTAAAGCCATTGTCTATGTGAGTTATGTGTGTGTTTTTAGGGCTCATTGAGATGGCCATGTGATCATAGCCTAGTGGACTCAAAGAATTAAGTCACCATGGACCAGAAAAAGCCTTAACCCTAAGCCCTATAAGGTTCCTCTTCGAAATTAGGTGGATTAAGATCTTAATCAAGCTCCACTTCCCAATTTAGTTCTAGGCTAGTTTGAATGTCAACTATAATCCGGAAAAACTATATACATACATACAAAGATGCTATTTACACACTTGTTTTCAAACATGCAAAATTTTTGAAAAATGTTTTGAAATAATGGATGGATGAATGCATGAATGCAAGTTTTCCAAAATATTTACACATATTTACATAAGATTTTTGCAAACTTTTGATTTTCAAAACATTTTTGGAAAAATTTTGTACTATATACATAATTTTGATATGAAAATATTTACACAAACTTTACACAAAAAGTTTTGAAAACATTTTTACAAAAATAATTTGTACAATAGCTATGTATGTGCAAATAAAAGAATGTTATTTACAGGGAAAATTTTTAATTTTTGTGAATTTTAGGGTTTTTAGCCATTTTATTTATTTACACACTCACACAAAGTACGAGTTATGGCTAAAGTATATATGAAATATATACACACCCTCCTATACTTTAGCTCGAACGATGTCCTCAGAGTCAAGAGCGATGAAGAAGACATAACTCGTGCTATGTATAGGGAAGTGAAAAGAAAGGCTATATACAGAGAAGAATGAATGAATAGAAGATCAAGAGGATCTCGGGTTTTCCCCCTATACTTAGGTACAAGTAATCCTACGTATAGCAGGCTGTACACAAAGGGAAAATCGAGTGAAGAATGTACAGGGTCTACCCCCCCTATACTTAAGGTGAAATATCCCTAAGTATAGGCAGCAAAACAGGGGTAAAAAGAATCAAAAGAAATACCCAAAGGTCCTACATCCTATACTTAGGGTAAAGTACACCCTAAGTATAGCATAATCAAAGATGACAAACGGGATGTGGGACTAAAGAATGGAATGATATGGACATCTGGATCTATACAGGTCGGGAGAACAATGATAATCAGGCGTGAGATGCAATAGATGTGATTCAAAAGACCACATCTCACGCAAAATGAATAGGGGCAACATCAACGACCCGTGGCTCGTGATCTAGAAATGGCTTGAGCCGCTGGCCGTTTAATCGAAAGGTACTCTCAGAAGACAACTCGGATATGCCAATGCTACTGTTGTCGTGTACCTTTCTCACCAAGTAGGGTCCCTTCCATTTGCTCTGTAGCTTCTCTGGAAATAGACGAAGCCTAGCATCAAACAGCCATACTCTCTGTCCAGGCTCAAATGCTTGTAGCTGATATGAGAATCATGCCACTCCTTCACTCTCTCCTTGTACTGTAGGCTGTTTGAGAAGGCGGTATCTCTAAGCTCCTCCAAGGCTGCTAACTCTACCCTCCTCTGGTCTCCTACACCATCTGAATCCATAAGAATATCCGTGACTGCCCAAAGTGACCTGTTTCTCAGCTCAACAGGTAAATGGCACGGCTTGCCATATACGAGGCGAAAGGGAGATGTGCCCAAAGGTGTCTTGAAAGACGTCCTATATGCCCACAAGACCGAGTCCAAAAGCTGTGACCAATCCTTTCGGTCAGGACGGACGACTTTCTGCAAAATAGTCTTGATCTCCCTATTCGACACCTCGGCTAGACCATTCGTCTGTGGATGGTATGGAGTGGCAACACGATGGTCTATGCCGAACTCGCTAGCATGGGCCCTTCACCTGGTCGTTGATGAAATGAGACCCCCCATTTGAAATCAATACTCGAGGTACCCCGAACCGCGTGATGATGTGCTTCCTCAAAAATCTGCAAACTGTCCTGGCATCAACGGTTCGGGGAGGGGGGGGATAGCCTCAACCCAACGACTCACATAATCAACGGCTAGCAGAATGTACTCAAATCCCTGACTCTTAGGGAATGGACCCATGAAATCGATGCCCCATGCGTCAAAAACCTCACAGAAGTGAATGGGCTACATCGGTATCATATCACGCTGTCCACAGGTGCCCATCCTCTGACAGTCAGTACACCTCTTCACGAACTCATCAGAGTCCTTGAAGAGGGTAGGCCACCACAAGCCGGATTGGAGCACTTTCTGTGCCGTTTCTCCTCCCAGAGTGATGTCCTCCTGCCTCAAGCTTGTGGCAATAAGTGAGGATGCTATGGTGCTCCTCCTGAGGAATGCACCTACGCCAGACGCTATCCCCTCCTTCGTGGTAAAGGATGGGATCCTCCCAGTGGTAGGACTTGGCCTTCGCAAGGAAGATCTCAAGCCTCTGCCTGGGCCAATCTTGTGGAACTTTCTTAGCAAAAAGAAAGTTCACAATATCGGCATACCATGGGAGTGAGGCGATAGCAAGGATCGCCTCATCTGGGAAGGTCTCACAGATAGGGTCAATCTGCTCAGAATCCTCAAGATGCTCTAATTGGGAGAGATGATCCGCCACCACATTCTTGACTCCAGGCTTATCCTTGATCTCAATGTCGAACTCCTGGAGTAGAAGGATCCATCTAGTCAGTCTGGCCTTGGCATCCTTCTTTGCCATGAGGTACCTGATGGCGGTATGATTGGTAAATAGGATCACTCTAGATCCAATAATGTATGATCTGAACTTATCTAGGGCGAATACTACGGCTAGCATCTCCTTCTCTATGATAGTGTAGTTCCGCTGCGCGGAATCCAATGTGCGGCTAGCGTAGTGGATAGCAAATGGAACTCCATCCCTCCTCTGTCCCAGCACAGCCCCCACGGCCAAATCAGAGGCATCCATCATGATCTCGAATGGGAGAGACCAATCAGGCGGCTGGAGAACAGGAGCCTCAACAGCACTCTGCTTGAGAGTCTCGAACGACGAAAGACACTTGTCATCGACAAGGAACTCAGTGTCTTTCGTCAGCAAGTCAGTCAATGGCTGAGCAATCCTACTGAAATCATGAATGAATCGTCGGTAGAAACCGACGTGCCCCAGGAATGACCGTAACTGCCGCAAATTGGACGGCGGTGCGAGTTTTCTAATGACATCTAACTTGGCCGGATCAACCTCCATGCCCCTGTTGGAGATGATATGGCCAAGCACCGTCCCTTGAGTCATCATGAAGTGACTCTTCTCCCAAGATAACAACAAGTGAACCTCTATACATCGTTGAAGGACTCGGTCTAGGCAGTCAAGACAGAAGTAGAATCCGTCACCGTAAACCGAGAAATCATCCATGAAGACCTCCAAGCACTCCCCTACCATGTCCGAAAAGATCGACAGCATGCATCTATGAAAGGTCGCAGCGGCATTGCATAGCCTAAATGGCATGCGTTGAAAGGCGTATGTGCCGAAGGGACAGGTAAAGGTGGTCTTGTCTTGGTCCTCAGGAGCGATGGCCACCTGGTTGTAGCCCGAGTACCCATCCAGAAAATAGTAATGGCTCTTCCTTGCCAGTCTCTCAATGATCTGATCTATAAAGGGCAGGGGGAATGATCCTTCTTGGTGGCCTGGTTTGAGTCTCCTATAGTCAACGCAGACCCGCCAAGAAGTGGGTACTCGTGTAGCAATCTCCTCTCCAGACTCGCTGATCACTATAGTGATTCCCATCTTCTTGGGCACCACATGCAAAGGGCTGACCCACTTGGAGTCGGAGATGGGGTGGATAAAATCGGCGCTCCACCATTTCGATATTTCCTTCATGACAACCTCTCTCAGATTCGGGTTCAGCTACTGCTGTAACTCACGCGACGGCTTCGCCCATCCTCGAGATAGATATGGTGGGAGCACAGGGCCGGACTTATCCCCTGGAGATCTTCTACGCTCCATCCTATCGCCTTGCGGTTCTTTTCAAGAACCCCCATCAGACGGGATTCTTGCTCTCCAGTCAGAATCGGCGGAGATAATGACTGGGTACATCTCATGCTCACCCGTAAGGAACCTATACTTCAGTGATGTAGGAAGCGGCTTTAGCTCTGGACAACTGGGTGCTGGTGGATCTGGCCTCTGAAAAGTCTACGTAAACACTGCCAAATCTGCATGGGAGAACTGAAAACTCTCTGTCACTCTCAGAAACTGGAGAAGGCTGCCCTGATGGACTGTCTCTACTCGGCTCGGCATCTACCTCCTCCCTAGCTGCAGGCTCAGTAGAAGTCAGGTCTGGCATATAATCATCACAATCTACCCAATCAGAATCTGACTCCGAGGGATCTGTATCATCCAAGGTGGCATCATTACCACCATCATCACAAAAATCAGTCTCGCGGTCGAGAACCGGCTCTGCTGCCTCAAAAGTATCCTGAACCAGGAATGTGCTCTCCAGGCTCTCCTATGATGTCGTCTCTGCATCAGCGGAATCTGAAAGTGAGAGGATGGCCTGTGCTGCTGGGTCTGCCCAAACTGCCTCATCGTATGTGATCACAAAGTCACAGTCCTGGTGGATGTCTAGCCCTACATATGTCAGCTGCTCTGTGTCTAAAGTAGTCTCTGAGAATGCTCTATCTCTGGCTCTGCTGTCCTCGGCCGTCTCTATTTGTACACTTTCGCCCTCGACGCGAAAGTATACCTTCTCGCTATCATGGTCAGTCACTGCCTTGGCTGTGGCCAAGAACGGGCGACCGAGAATGATTGGGGTATCGGTCACGGACTCAGGGATCTCCATGTCCAACACTACGAAGTCCACGAGGAATTGCAAGCCCTAAATCGTGACGACAATGTCTCGCAACAACCCCTTCGACCTCTTGACAGATCGATCAGCAAACTGAAGGACTGTCCTGCTCTGTCTAAGAGTGCCCAACTCGAAGCGGTCGAGAAGGGCTGTCGGAAGTAGGTCGATCGACGATCCGCTGTCTAATAGGGTACAGTCGAACCTCTGCTCTCTGATGTGTCATCTGACATATGAGGCTCCGGAATCTGACCCTCTTGGCCGACAGACGGTTTCTGGATCACGAAACACGTAGCTCTCGTCAACACATGGATCTCTGAGTGGTGGTTCCTCCTCTTTCCTCCTGACTGTAGTCCTGTCTCTAAGTGAATGTTGGAGAAGAGGGATGTGCTGTAAAGCCTCCTTAAAGAGTTAGCTGAATATGGAAACGATCTATCATCTGCTGGCTGAACTCCTCCTGTTGTCTCTTTTGGGATTTTCATTTTTCTTCCCCTTCCCCATCTGAAGGGCTCTAGGGAAGGGGATCACAGGGTCCTTCTCAGATGAAGGACTAGGAAAAGGTCTAAACAGCTCGATGGTCGGATCCACACATACGTCATGCACCACAGTGGGACCCAGAAGAAACTAAACCTTTTTCTTTATTCACAGAAGTGTTCCGAGATACATCAGTAACAGGAAAAACAGCAGGTCTCTCAGAATGAACATGGGTGGCCTCAGTACCACCATCGGCTGGAAGACTCGCGGCCTCAGTATCGCGCTCTGGCTCGGCATCATGGGTGGCCTCAGTACCACCTCCTCCAACTGGTGAAATGGCGGCCTCAGCACCGCCGGTGGGATCAGCATCCATGGTGGCATCAGTACCATTGTCATCATCTCTAGCGGCCTCAGTACCGCTCTCCTCCTCCTCGTCGGGCATTCTGTGTGTATCCTCCTGGTGTCTCTCAGACGAGGCACCGCCTGCTGGCATCCTACCGCTCCTAAGTGTGACAAAAAAGTATCAAAAAGATATGCTGACTTATCACCAAATGCATCACTAGGAGTGGCATACTCAGTACAAGCTACCTGCTCAGATTTCCTCTTCAGGTTATTGGGGATTCAGCTCAATCTGGGTAGGGATGGCGGTCTTCCCTCTCACAATGTCCCGCATCTCCTGGCGGAACTCGTCCATCTCCCGTCGAAAGGTAGCCTGCTGATCTGTGAGAAGGCGGGCTATATCATCCAAGGTGGGGCTCTCGTAGGGTGGACCAGGAGAGCCCGACGGGTAGCCTCTCTGGTAGTGAGGCTGCTGGAACTGGTGTTGTGGTTAAGAGGGGTAGGAATGTGGTTGATGTTGCTGCTGGTGAGGTTGATCACGCCTCCAAGACTGTCCCTGCTGATAGGGACGAGGACCATACTGCGACGACTGTTGCTGCTGCTGTGGTGGGTACACTAGGGGCTGCTGCTGCTGGTGATCCCTATGATGGCTATACTGGCCACCCTGACCTGACGGCTGCTGCTGGGGCTGGGCACCTCTGGTCCCCCAACGGAATCCGGGATGGTCTCGTCGGATACTTGGTTGGGGGCGTTCATACCAAATCCCGTTGACATCTATCAACGGCTCTGTATCGTACTGAGGTGGAGGGAGAACTACCAGAGGCTGATCCGGCTGGTATACCATCATCTGAGTTTCAGTGGATGGTGGTGCCTGGTAGGTGAGCTGCGGCTGCTGGTACGGCTCCGCATGTACAAGATGGGACCTGTCTAGGTTGCTGGTGGGAGCTGGAGCGCTGGGACGAGCTGCTGCTGCTGCTGGGATCGCCTCGTGACTGAAGACGGGGCTGGGAAGCCGTCTGTGCCTCCTGGAGACACATGAGCTGTGTCTTCATGTCACTCAAAGTCTGTGCCATCTGCTCCATCTGAGTGATGCCCTGGCACTGCTTCTTCTCTATGAGATACATCCGTTCCAGCTTCTCGCTGATGATCCCCATGTTTGCGGCTGTACTCTCTGCCTGTGCTGCTGCCGCAGACGAACTAGAAGGACCGGCGTCGACCCGTGCTATCCTCTGGTACCGCACGGTCTGCCCTGAGTGTACAATCGTGTTTGGGACATCACCATATAGTTCTCAGCCATCTCCTCGTAGATGGCCTAGACCTGATTGTGATCCTTGGCAAAGTAAGACCCGCCACAAGAAGCGTTCACCAAGCCCTGAAGCTCTGGTGTCAGTCCGCTGAAAAAGCTCTGGACAAGGTTCGGCTTGGAGATATCGTGGTGCAGGCATCTGTCTGTCAGCTCTCGAAACCTCTCCCATGCCTCGTGAAACTGCTCGTTGGGGAGCATGGAGCAGTTGTTGATCAGGTCCTATAGCGGCATTCGTCCACCCGAGTGGATAGTACTTGTGCAAGTACTCGGTGCGGGAGCTGCTCCCAAGTGTAGACGAACTTCCTCAGATGCTTCAGCTAGGTGGTTGCTCTGTCTGCTAAGGAGAAGGGGAAGGCAATCATCCGTATCGTGTCCTGGTCCACCTGACGGTCGTGGACTGTGCTGCAGATCATCAGAACTCCTGGAGGTGGAGATGGGGCTCCTCTGTGGCGAGCCCATCGAAACGGGGGAGGAGCTGTAAGGTGTTCGTGGGGAACTTGAAGTCCCCCACGATAGTTGGTAGCACAACCCAGTGATGCATCAAGGTCGATCCGGGGTTGTGTAACTCCCGCATCGGTCTCGGATGCTCTGCTCCTACTAGGGTTGCGGTGGCTGCTGCTGTGACGGCTGTTGCTGCATCGGGTATCCTCGGCCCGTCTCCGGGCTCGCGATGGTTACGAGCGGCTCTCATATGCTCCATCTCTCTCCTCATCTCTATTCATAAACGCTCCCTGATCCCTCAACTGCCGCTGCACTGTCTCGAGGGAGGCGATCAGGGTGGAGTTGATTGCACCTTGGTCCAGAACGAAATACTCATGCTGCGGACCTCTGGTGTGATCATCAGAAATGTCGGCCATAGTCTCTGCAAAATCAAACGATCCATACTCAGGTGTCGATAAATCTGATAGTCTCTCCTCTGGCACTGGTCTCTCGGAGCAGAAAGAAAGGGGGTCGAGGGGGAACAGGGTGGAGTCGTACTCGGGTTCGGAGAGCGGGTCTCGGCTCTCACAAACCAACCTAGATGATCGGGTAGACACACCCGAAAGTGGTGCAGCTAGAGGCTGCCTAAGAGATCGTCTACCCATCATCTTGATGTAGCGAGTAGTGCGGATGAGATCTGGAAACAACTATGATCACAAGCAAACCCCCAATTCACCAACGCAACGCGAGCTGAAGACCGTAAAGGCTCGGTCAATTTATCTTGTCAATTTTTATTTTGGTGAACAGTCAGGATATCAGAGCAATTACGTGACATGTTGGGATACCCGATACTTTCCCAACCGACTGTCCCGCACAAGAATAGTCGGTAATCAGTCGAGAAGAGTATCGGAGGGCTCTACCTAGTGTTCGGGGTCACTCTCTTGCACAATCAAACCAGACAATGAGGGGGTTGCTCTTCCCAAGACAAAATTTTTTAAGTGAGGTGTCTTTTAGGGTCGATAGTGTTAGCAGACCCAATTTTATTGTTTTTCTTTTTAGGTCTTTTTCAATGAAAGCAAAAACGCCTATGAATTTTTCGGTTCTCCTGGTTATTAAGTCCAAAACAGGGGGAGAAGACGAAAAAGCCGATGCGCGATGAAATCAATGATGCATGCAGAGTAAGAAATGCGTACCTGACTCCAGCAGTCTACATGCAATATTGATCTGCGCAGAATTGAAAGACAGAAAAGAAACTACCTAAATGGTGCAGGCGGAAAACCGAGTCCCTAAGCAGGCAATTTCTACTCGAAAGAACCGTCTAGCTGGTCACTAGCCTCCGATCCAAAGGGTCCGGTCTCGGTCTACCCCTCCTCCTCCCGACAAATCGGGTTCAGGAGCAGCGCTTGGCAGGGCAGGCTGCGGCACGTAGGCTCGAAGGAAGCGAGTCAGCTATTTTTTATTATTCTTTTATTTGTTGGTCCAATTATAGAACTATGGGAACATGCAAGTATATTAAGTGTTTGGATCCTACTAAGTACGTCACAATCAGATAGAAATTCCTAAGGCTAGGGGCTCGAGAAAAACCGTGTAAAACCGGAAAAGGCAGCGAAAAACAAAAAGCCATGTAAAAAGCCGCGAAGAAAACCGACTAGCTAATGGGTCCCCCGAGCACACCGGTGCTCGGCGAAACAGACCCGAGAAAGTCTAAGTCCTGCTGTCCCTGTATTATTACAACAATTCAACTGAAATAAAGTCTAATCTACCCTAAACTAATCCTCTCCCACTCAGCTACTCTCTCGCGCTCTCCTTTGGCTCCGTACAGAAGGGAGCCGCCTCCGATCACCGCAGTTGCACCGGCTTCTCGAGAGTCGCCGCCTCAGTCCTCGGGCCCTCGCAAGAAAATAACATAGTGTCAAATACCAGATAAAATAATCAAATAAAGACAGGAAAAGTAAATAGGGGTATATGTGCAAAAAATGGCAAATAAAAATAAACAAGCAAAATCAAACAAAAACAAAAAATCAAAGAAAAGAAAGGAAAATAAAATAAAACAACAATAAAGGAAAAATAAAAAGCCGCGAAAAGCCGCAGCCTCAGAAAGAGCCGTGGAAAGCCGCGAAAAAGAAAACAAAAAGAAAATGAAAAATAAAAGACTGCTAAGCCGTACTCCCCGGCAATGGCGCCATTCTGATATCCGCGAAATCCACCAAGACTCGGGTGAATAAAATAGCTCAAGGGTCGTTGCGACCCGAATCTCGGAGATAATGCAGTCAATCAAGAAAATAAGGATCATACCACTGATGAATCTACGTTTCATCATCTTTATTCTATCATTTTGGCCTCAAAAACCCTAGTAAATACATATAAATAGCATTAATTCATGCATTTTAGCATTCATGTGTATGTGTGTAAATATTGTATAAAATGCGGTTTTTAGTGCCAAAATTATAGAATAAAGAAAAGAAAAGAAAAAGAATAAAATATTGTAAATATTTTATGACCCGAAACCCGAGACCTAGGCATCTTGATGAATAGGTCGACAAGGAATAAAGTAGGGGGAGATAAGGTCAAAAACACAGTTCAAATACAATTTATTCCATTGATTCTTTATTCATTTTGGGACCTATTTTTGATTCCACATTTTGTACATCAAATAAAGAAACTTTGTACATGGAAAGTTGTAGATAATTTAATAAAGAAAAATACAAAATTGATTTCACAGAAAAATAAGGTACAGATAAAAAGTTATGGTCTGAATAAAAATCCAGAATGCCAACTTCCCAGACCCGTATCTCACAAATAAAAAACTCCAAATGCAGCATACTCACCTTTAATTGTATATAGAAGAAAATAAGCTAATTAATGGCGGTGGTTTTCGCATTTGGCGGAGCTACGGTTTGAAAGTTGACTTTTGGACCCCTATTGTATACTTGTACATATTAAAATATTCAATTTATTATTTATTCATTATTTTTATAATTTTATATTTTTATAATGTTGTAAATATTACTTATAATAATTATGTACATTAAATCAGAATAAAAGCATAAAGAAAACCCAAAGAAAAATACTTGTATATATATTATAATACATAGGTATAATACATGTATCTATACCTATACAAATAACACTTTCATTTTATTAAGTATATAAAATATATCAGAAAATTAAAATAAAAATATATTTGTGTATATAAAAGTATTTTATAATTTTAGAAAATAAAACCAAAATAAAAATAAATTAAAATACCTAAATAAAAATAGAACACTTAAATACATAGATATAGATACCTATAAGGGTATAAATGCAAACTTGTAAAAATGTAGTCCATAAAAATAAATAAAAATCACCATAAATTAATTCATAAAATAATAAACATTTTTTATTTTATAATAAAAAAATTAATAAAATCGTTTTCTATTTTAATTTGATTTTACAAATCTTTTTCCCTAGGTTTTTCCTGGTTGGTCCACGTGGACCAACCAGGGGGCTAGGAGAGTTGACCTCGGTCAACTCTCTGCCCAACACCTGGGCTGTGTCAGAACATGATATTTCTTGGACTTCGAGGATTTTTGGAGGCCGTTCCTTTCATCGAATCAGGTCGGCCTCTTCACGAAACTTGTAGCCCTATGACTGATCTATCACGCCTAGCCTTCATCTCGGGGATTGGATCATCATGCCGCCCGTGATCTTGCCTCGAAGGTTGCTCCAGGACCATATTTCAAAACCAACCTCATTTCCCCCATTCCTCTTTGAACCCGATTTGACCATCCATCTTGCCCTTTGTGCATGTGCTCTAGACCGGGTCTCGTGACAGGAGACCCTCCAGCCCTCCAGGAGGCGTAGCTAGGCGGTCGAGGCGGTGCTTCCACCACCTCCGGCCACCCGTGGCCGTTGAGGTCCATACCTCGGGTTATACACCCTAGAGGTCGTTTTTCATCCTTATTTTTCTTTGCTTAGTTAGCTAACAGTAGAAGGATTAGTTTCATGCTTTTATCTTGTTTTTCCACCGTGTGCCTCGCCCCCATTTCGCAACTAATCACGTTGCCGGAGCTCTTGAGCTCCGGCTACCTTCACCACCCCGCACTTTCCCCTTTAGCCCAATAAAACCCAGGTTCTGCATAGTTGTTGCTGCCGTGTTTTCTTGCTAATTGCAGGACCCGAGGAAGCCACGAGCCCCATTTATTTTAGCCGAAGCACCCCCCAGGTCGCCGCAGCCTCCTCGCCTCGCTGAGGGCCATCCGTGGTCTTCGGCCCGTTCTGCGGTACCTGGGCGGTGCGGGGGAGCGTCAGGAGTAGAACAAGGCCTTCGGTCGAGGATTCGGTGGCCGGAAGCGGACCCAGTACCTCCACGAAACTCGGCGCAGCCGAGTTCCTCCTTGGTTCGTCCAGTCGCCCCTCTGGCCGTCGGATCAAGAACACCTTCCCCAGTTTTAGCAGCGCCCGTCCGATCTCGCCCCTTCTCCAGCCATTAGATCGCGGGCCAGGATCTAATCCTGGCCGCTATAACCCAAGGGGTATCGGTCCATCTGAGAGCGCCACGTGTCATTAGTGGGCGGGGCTCTGCCATTGGATGCGCCACTTAGAGCGGGTATTTTGCAAGATTTGTCCCGCGCAATTTTGTATTTAAACTTTAGCGTTCAAACTTTCATCGGCTGTCTTATGATTTTGTAATAATTTCCTAATAGCCCCTTGAACTCTTTTGAATCGCAGAACGATCCTCCCCCAGGCGCACGTGCTCACGCACGTGCCCCCTAGGGATTTTTGCGTGGATAGCCTCGTAGGTCTGATCTTTAATCTTCAGTCCAGAAACGATTTTCTCTAGTTTTATATTTTCTGGAAATATTGCAAAGAGGCCCTTGGATTTTCCTAATATTACGCAAATGCTCCTGGCAAACATGATTTTTCTTTTTGCTTCTAGTATTTTATGCATGCATCTATAAATCTCTAAAAAATCTATAAAAATTGCATTAAACTCCTGTTGCATCATATTATCACGGCATATTTTTATTTTCCATAATTATTTCATTTTATTATTTATTAAAAATCAAAAATAGCCATTTTCAGCACTGTTTGCATTACAAAAAACCAAAAAAATATAAAAACCCCCAGAAAAATCCCAAAAAAAAATATATTTTGTTCCTTTTAGTGTGTTTTAATTTCAGACCAAAAATCATTAAAAAATACAAAACCAAACTCTTAAAAATCACAAACTCTAAAAACCTTCATAAAAATATATAAAATTCATTAAAAATCCAAAAATAGTGTGTTCTTTTCCTCAATTTTCTTTGTTTTATTATCTTTAAGTGAAAATTAATTTGGAGAATTTTTGTACTGTTTGCTATTTTATTTCTCCATTTTTAAGTTCAGCCTTGCATTTTTGCCACTGTTTGCTTTATTTTATTAATTAAAAATACCAAAAACATTCTAAAAATTACACAAAAATCACAAAAACAGTAAAAAAGTATAAAAAGACCAAAAAGACTTTATTTCCTTATTTTTGAGTATTTTTATCCATTTTTATAAATACTTTAGTTTCCTTTTTATTACATTGTCTTTAATTTCCAATATTGAAAAAGAAAATATAAAAATATAAAATATAAAAAGAAAATATAAAAATCAGTAAATTAAAAAATCAAAATACAAAAATATAAAATTAAAAATTAAATAAAAAATATAAAATTAAAAACCCACAAAAAAATAGCATTAATAGACACTTGATCACTTTCACACACAGTTTTGTGCACTTGTGCCCCGTTCTACCTGTCTGCTCCCTGTGTTCGACCTCTACACATACTTGCACTATACACATCTTGTTGTAGAGTTATAATAAATTTTAACTCCGCACATTTACTTTCATTGCTTGATTTAATTGTTGTGGGTTAATTGTTGTTTGAATATCGGATTTCGTTGGAGGTCAAATCAGCGACTGTTGATTCGCCTTGTGAGTCAACACGACCTCTGCGATTTTCTGTTCAACAAATGGCGCCGTTGCCGGGGAGCAACAGCGCGTAGTTCGGGTCTTGTTTGTGATTGTGATTTGATTGTCTATTTCGCGGCTTTTATTTTTTCGCTATTTTATTTTCTTTATTTTTGATATATCTCTTGAGCTGTCTAACCTTCTCTTTTGTTGACTTTGTGCGAGGGACCGCGGATCGAGGGAGGTGCTCCACCCTAGGCGCCTACGCACCCACGTGAAGCCGGCTTAGCCATCCTAGCACCGAGGAGACAGGAGAGATTTTTGAAGACCGAGCTCCACCTTTAGTTGTAGAATTTATTTCCCGCATTTATTTTTGTAATTTAAGTGAGAGAGCTACCTTTATTTGTAATAATACAGGTACCCCCGAACTTGACATTCGAGCCTAATTTCCAAGTGATTGTTCACTTGGGGGCTCACCGCGTTTTTACGGTTTTCTTCGCATTTTTTTTATTTATTTTGTTTTGTTTTCCGATTTTATTTCTTTCGTGTGATTGAGCCCTTAGTTTTAGGATTGCTTGCGTAGAATTAGGTCCAAACATCTTAATCAACATTGCATGTACCTATAGTCGCGTTTGGACTTAGTCAAATTTAAACAGTTGACCATCACCTTCAATCCGTCGCGCCGCGAGCTCTCCCCGCAAAGCGCTTTCTCCTACCCTCAATTTGTTGAGCAGAGGAGGGGTGAGCCTAGACCGGACTCTAGGGTTGAGGATTGGCGGTCAACTTGTGGTGCTTCCCGCTAATAGCAGTTTCTGAACTTAGGGCGATTTCATCGGCTTTTGCATTTGCATATAGATAGGTTTCAATTCTGTTGAGCATCCTTGCATGTAGAGTGCTGGAGGCAAGGTGAGCATTTACGCTTTAGCATCCATCATCGTTTTGATCGCTTGCATTGCTTTTCCGCCTCTCTACCTCTGATTTTGCCAACCTAGGATCTTAAGGGAATTTAATCCCCGATAGGATCGTGCATTTTTATTAAAAATCCAAAAAAAGTGATAATCAATAAAATTGGGACTGCTAATATTACTTGACCCTAAAACCGATCAAAAAGAAAATCTTGTATTGGGGCGAGTAATCCCCTCATTGTCTTCGTTTTATTTGCTCGCGCACGCCTTAAGGATTAGTGCCCAAATCCCATCAAGCCCTTAAGTTGTGTGTGAAATTCTTTGACTTCTCACCTAACTCTAAAACCGACAAGATAAAAAGACCGCTCTTTGCGGTCTCTACCGAGTTGAGTAGGTGAATTGAGGGTTTGTCTTATTTTCAGTTTTGTTTGTGATTGTTTTGTGTGCGTCCTAGATCATATCAGTGCATTTGCGCCTTCTTCTTTTCTACTCTCTCGACTTGACCGTCGTGCTCTCCTGATCATTTTCCTTTTGTTTTTCGAGATGGACCCCAGGAGCATCTTCTATCAGGACTTTGCGGATCACTCCTTCACTCCGGCCGGTCCACCTCACTTTTTCCAGGAGGACTTTGCTCTTGATTTTTGTACATATCCGACCAACCCAATCTTTCAGGATTCGGACTTTGACCTTCACCAATCATTTCCACCACCATCTCCTACACATTTCGACAATCCGCTCTTCCTTGAGTATCCTGATCTGGAATGTGATTTCTGTCCACACCCACCGCCCATATTCGACTCACCCGATCCTGAGATTTTGGAGTCACCTTTTATGGTATCCACACTTGAGACTTTGAATCAGATGATGGAGCATATGAATTCGAGGATTACTGATCTTACTAGTTTAAATAAGAACCAGAATGTCGCTCCATGCTTTGAGGACGAGGATTCATTTGAGGACTACCATGAGAGCTTGCAATCGCCCAAAATGCAAAAAAATGAGAAAATTTTAAAAAACACAAAAAGAGATTGGGAGACCTATGATCGAGCCAGACTGTGAGGGAGGTATCACTTGCCAGATCCTTTGACCACACAACCTCTCACACCTCGTCCCACCTTTGACCCCGAGGATGCCGCTGTACAGACTGCTCTTGGCATGCCTCGTGTATATGCTGATTCCGACTTTCTCCCTTGTATGGAGGAAGTCCAAAAATTCAAAAAAATGCTGATTGAACCCGAAGTGGTGGCTACTATTCATGAGATTATCCGTGCCCCACTTCAGCAGGCCATGACCGATTTATCTGATCCTCTTCCCAAGAAAAGAAAGCGGAGGAGCAGATCTGAGCGTCACATCTTGACCATGGCCACTGCCCACGCCATCACACACCGTCCCATTCCTCGGAAGAAGAACACTGCCACACCTTTCATTAGCTGCGCCATCTCTGACCACACATGTGATCACACTCTCCTAGACGGCGGTGCATCGATCAGTATCATACCCTTTTCGCTGGTACAGTCTCTTCACCTAGGGCCTCTCAAGAAGACCAGGATGATCGTACAGTTTGCTGATGGATCAATAAAGAGGCCGAATGGTATCCTTGAAAACGCCGTCATCTCGATTCAGGGCACGAGCTACACTGTTGATTTTGTCGTATTGCCCATGGAGACCTCCACAGGGGAGCATTCTCCAATCATCCTGGGACGACCATTCCTCGCCTCTGCGAGAGTCGTTATTGACTACGGATCAGGAGAGATTCGCTTCCGTCCTGCTGACGAGAGCGAAGCATTGATCACCGCACGTACTGCCGACCAGAGACCTGCACCTAATGTGACTACACCTGTTCTGGCTGACCTCGAGGACCATGACCTTGATGATACTATCAGAGAATTTTGCTGTCTATTGGATTCCACTGAGACCCGAGAATTCTCTCCTGTTGAGGAAGCCTCGGAAAGCATGAACCTCGATGTTCCTTCTTACGTGACTTGGCGATGTGTTGATGACATCCGCGGGACCTACACGATTGACACCATTGAGCGGAGGGCAGATTTAGAGACTATAAAGGACGGACATGCTCTGACTACTTCCACTGATGAGTCCGCTCCTGTCCATATAGATACTGATGAGACTAAGGTCGAATTTGATTTAGTTGCTTTTATTCAGAGATTCGGGCCTTTTGATGAAAAAGATGATCCAGTTGAGATTATGGAGGACGAACAGAGCTCGACTACTTCCACCGATGAGTTCGTGCCTTTTGGTTTTGACCTGGATGACTCCTCGCAGGACGACTCTGAGTACACTACTTCCGATGATGATGAGTTCGTCCCATTTCACTTTGATATCAGCGAGACTCCCAAGGCCGGACCTAGTCGTACTTCTTCCACTACCCCGTCTGTGCCTTCACATCCTAGGGCCACTGAGGACTTACACCCCGTCGACCTTGATCGGATTCCGTCCACTGTGGACCCCGATGTCGACCTGCATCACACCAGATCTATTCCTCAGCGGTCCCGCAAGAAGGTTCGCTTTCTACCTTTTTAATCATGTGTACATCCACCTCTGTTGTACATCCTCTTATGTTCATCTTCGTCCTTCTCCCGTATTGCTCGTCCACCCATTCTCGTGTTTGCCTTGCTTAGGACGTACTTTGTCCTAAGTATAGGAAGGTGGACGAGCCGAGTGCTCTTTTGTCGTTCAGTGTCATCACTCCTGTTGTTGCCTATACTTAGGGCTTCTTTTACCCTAAGTATAGGGGGAGTGATGTGTACATCCTCACAATCTCTTCTTCTATCTTCATTTTTTTTTCTTTTCTTCTTTTCTTCTTTTCATTTTCTATCTTCTTCATCTATCAAAAAGGTGCCGCCCTTGTAGACAGTTTTCCATACTTAGGACGTACTTTGTCCTAAGTATAGGGGGGTGCGCACCCCGAGTTTCTCCATTCTTTTCGATCCTCTCCATTGTCTCCTCTTCTTGTCTATACTTAGATATATATCCCTAAGTATAGGGGGAGACAATCGGAGTACGATCTGTTCATTCCAACCCTTGACCCTCCCTGCTTTGTGTACAGTCTTCTATACTTAGGATTATTTGATCCTAAGTATAGGGGGGACGGTCAACTTCTCATTCGTTTGTTCATCCATTCCTTTATTTATTTATTCTTTAGATTTTCCTATACTTAGTACGAGTTATGTCTTCTCTTTTCTCTCCGATCTATGAGGACATAGCTCAAGCTAAGTATAGGGGGGTCGTATATACTGCGTATATACTTTAGCCATAACTCGTACTTTCGTATTTTTCCTAATAAATATGGCTAATAATTCTTTTAAAAAAAATTAATTTAAAATTCATTTAAAATTTCTTAATAAAAAGATGTGATTATTCCTCAAATTCTTTTTGTATTTACTGATTAATAAATCAGGTGAAAGTATTTTTGCAAAATGTTTGAAAAATAGTTTGAAAATCTTCGTGAACATTTATTGAAAACTATTTTGAAAATGTTTTGTTACATGTTTTCAACCTGTGTGAAATTGTGTGGATTGGAAAATTTCTTTTCTTTGTGTGAAATAAAATGTTTGAAAAATGATTTGCAAATGGTTTGAAAAATGGTTGCAAAAAATGATTTGAAAAACCTATATATACTGTTTTGAAAGCCTTTGCAAATTGATTTTCAAATGTGTGTAAAATGTTTGTAAAAATTATTTTGGACTATAGTTTTCAAAAATTGTGTGTAAACTGTTTTCAAATAAGTTTGAGGAATATACACATCATACCAAAATCCACTATATATGTATATATCTATAAAATTGATCACTTACCCTGTAAATTCTTAAAATCCACTTCTTGTAAAATAAGAAGCACTCCCGTGTACATATTTTTACCTAGCTTTCAGCCAAAATCTTTTTGTTTTCAAAATTCCCAAAAACATTTGCAAAATTAAATCCAAAAACATTTGAAAAATCTTTTTGAAAAATACAAAAAAAAAAATTTGCATCTGCACATGCATGCATCATATTTTTCAAAAACTCATAAAAAGTTCAAAATCTTGAAAATTGCATCACAAAAATATTTTTTGCATTGCATTGCATAGCATTCGCATTTTCGGATTGAGTTTGATAGTTGAACAAGTCTAAGTAAAAATCCAAAGATTGGAGCTTGATTGGACCTTAAATCTACCTAATAACAGGAACCTTATAGGAACTGGGTTTGAGGTACTTCAGGTCTAGGTGACTTAATTCTTTGAGAATCACGGGACTTGGTTCAATGGATTCTTGACTGCCTAAGTAGAGTATTTCGGAGCACACGCACGACTCTTGTTGATAATGACCTAACTTGGACACCTGCACCTTTCACATGGCTCAACTCAGTTGGAGTGGTGAGGGGATTGGATTTGCCGGTATGAGACGCACACAAGTGGAAACACTTGTCCTCATCTAGGGAGGGAAGTGCACCCCAACCCGTCCAGTGATTGGGAAGTCTAAAGACAGGAGGCTGTGGGTTGCGATAAAGCTTCAAAAGAGGGATAGTCTATTGGCTCAAGAGGAAAAACTCCTTATGTAAATGCTGCTGTGAATAGTATTTCAAAAAAAAAAAAGTTCAGGCATGTACAAAAATAAAAAGCCTGCAAAGTATGTACATATGTTGTAAAGTCAATAAGCAAGCTTGAGTTCCAAAGTCATATCATGTGAGCCTGCAGCAGGATGACTTGACTACACTGGTCTTGCATCCAAGGATAGGTAGCTACACTGGCTACCGTCCATTCTTCTCTCCACCCCCTCCTCTTGAGCTGGTTGCCACTTGAACTTAGAAGGGAATACCCCGCTCCTCGAGGATGGAGTTGCTGGATTGGGGAATCATTGGGTTGTCGTACTGGAGAAGTCAGTTTCTTTGTCATTCTAGTTGGGGAGAGCCACCATCACTTACACTGTACAAGTCAGAATCATAGTCGTAAGGGTTTGCGTATGAATTGAGATATTTCTGACCTGGCTATTGAGGAGACTTGGACAGAGTTTGGGATTCTCAAGGACTGTTGAATTTCAAACACGGTTCTCATTAAGGTTCCGCCCGCACTAAAAATCCAAAGGTCCGTCTTGAGCTCCAAACTTTGATTTTGTGAAGACAAGTTTGATAATTTCACTTAATCCACTTTCTTCTTTTTCTTTTCTTTATTTTTCTTTTTCTGCACTTATTGCATAAGTGTTTGCTAGGGACTAGCAAAGGCAAGTATAGGGGGATGATGAATCTACGTTTCATCATCTTTATTCTATCATTTTGGCCTCAAAAACCCTAGTAAATACGTATAAATAGCATTAATTCATGCATTTTAGCATTCATGTGTATGTGTGTAAATATTGTATAAAATGCGGTTTTTAGTGCCAAAATTATAGAATAAAGAAAAGAAAAGAAAAAGAATAAAATATTGTAAATATTTTATGACCCGAAACCCCGAGACCTAGGCATCTTGATGAATAGGTCGACAAGGAATAAAGTAGGGGGGAGATAAGGTCAAAAACACAGTTCAAATACAATTTATTCCATTGATTCTTTATTCATTTTGGGACCTATTTTTGGTTCCACTTTTTATACATCAAATAAAGAAACTTTGTACATGAAAGTTGTAGATAATTTAATAAAGAAAAATACAAAATTGATTTCACAGAAAAATAAGGTACAGATAAAAAGTTATGGTCTGAATAAAAATCCAGAATGCCAACTTCCCAGACCCGTATCTCACAAATAAAAACTCCAAATGCAGCATACTCACCTTTAATTGTATATAGAAGAAAATAAGCTAATTAATGGCGGTGGTTTCGCATTTGGCGGAGCTTCTACGGTTTGAAAGTTGACTTTTGGACCCCTATTGTATACTTGTACATATTAAAAATATTCAATTTATTATTTATTCATTATTTTTATAATTTTATATTTTTATAATGTTGTAAATATTACTTATAATAATTATGTACATTAAAATCAGAATAAAAGCATAAAGAAAACCCAAAGAAAAATACTTGTATATATATTATAATACATAGGTATAATACATGTATCTATACCTATACAAATAACACTTTCATTTTATTAAGTGTATAAAATATATCAGAAAATTAAAATAAAAATATATTTGTGTATATAAAAGTATTTTATAATTTTAGAAAATAAACCCAAAATAAATAAATTAAAAATACCTAAATAAAAATAGAACACTTAAATACATAGATATAGATACCTATAAGGGTATAAATGCAAACTTGTAAAAATGTAGTCCATAAAAATAAATAAAAATCACCATAAATTAATTCATAAAATAATAAACATTTTTATTTTATAATCAAAAATTATAAATCGTTTTCTATTTTAATTTGATTTTACAAATCTTTTTCCCTAGGTTTTTCCTGGTTGGTCCACGTGGACCAACCAGGGGGCTAGGAGAGTTGACCTCGGTCAACTCTCTGCCCAACACCTGGGCTGTGTCAGAACATGATATTTCTTGGACTTCGAGGATTTTTGGAGGTCGTTCCTTTCATCGAATCAGGTCGGCCTCTTCACGAAACTTGTAGCCCTATGACTGATCTATCACGCCTAGCCTTCATCTCGGGGATTGGATCATCATGCCGCCCGTGATCTTGCCTCGAAGGTTGCTCCAGGACCATGTTTCAAAACCAACCTCATTTCCCCCATTCCTCTTTGAACCCGATTTGACCATCCATCTTGCCCTTTGTGCGTGTGCTCTGGACCGGGTCTCGTGACAGGAGACCCTCCAGCCCTCCAGGAGGCGTAGCTAGGCGGTCGAGGCGGTGCTTCCACCACCTCCGGCCACCCGTGGCCGTTGAGGTCCATACCTCGGGTTATACACCCTAGAGGTCGTTTTTCATCCTTATTTTTCTTTGCTTAGTTAGCTAACAGTAGAAGGATTAGTTTCATGCTTTTATCTTGTTTTTCCACCGTGTGCCTCGCCCCCATTTCGCAACTAATCACGTTGCCGGAGCTCTTGAGCTCCGGCTACTTTCACCACCCCGCACTTTCCCCTTTAGCCCAATAAAACCCAGGTTCTGCATAGTTGTTGCTGCCGTGTTTTCTTGCTAATTGCAGGACCCGAGGGAAGCCACGAACCCCATTTATTTTAGCCGAAGCACCCCCCAGGTCGCCGCAGCCTCCTCACCTCGCTGAGGGCCATTCGTGGTCTTCGGCCCGTTCTGCGGTACCTGGGCGGTGGGGGGGAGCGTCAGGAGTAGAACAAGGCCTTCGGTCGAGGATTCGGTGGCCGGAAGCGGACCCAGTACCTCCACGAAACTCGGCACAGCCGAGTTCCTCCTTGGTTCGTCCAGTCGCCCCTCTGGCCGTCGGATCAAGAACGCCTTCCCAGTTTTAGCAGCGCCCGTCCGATCTCGCCCCTTCTCCAGCCATTAGATCGTGGGCCAGGATCTAATCCTGGCCGCTATAACCCAAGGGGTATCGGTCCATCTGAGAGCGCCACGTGTCATTAGTGGGCGGGGCTCTGCCGTTGGATGCACCACTTAGAGCGGGTATTTTGCAAGATTTGTCCCGCGCAATTTTGTATTTAAACTTTAGCGTTCAAACTTTCATCGGCTGTCTTATGATTTTGTAATAATTTCCGAATAGCCCCTTGAACTCTTTTGAATCGCAGAACGATCCTCCCCAGGCGCACGTGCTCACGCACGTGCCCCCTAGGGATTTTTGCGTGGATAGCCTCGTAGGTCTGATCTTTAATCTTCAGTCCAGAAACGATTTTCTCTAGTTTTATATTTTCTGGAAATATTGCAAAGAGGCCCTTGGATTTTCCTAATATTACGCAAATGCTCCTGCAAACATGATTTTTCTTTTTGCTTCTAGTATTTTATGCATGCATCTATAAATCTCTAAAAAATCTATAAAAATTGCATTAAACTCCTGTTGCATCATATTATCACGGCATATTTTTATTTTCCATAATTATTGCATTTTATTATTTATTAAAAATCAAAAATAGCCATTTTCAGCACTGTATGCATTACAAAATACCAAAAAAATATAAAAACCCCCCAGAAAAATCCCAAAAAAATATATTTTGTTCCTTTTAGTGTGTTTTAATTTCAGACCAAAAATCATTAAAAAATACAAAACCAAACTCCTAAAAATCACAAAACTCTAAAAACCTTCATAAAAATTTATAAAATTCATTAAAAATCCAAAAATAGTGTGTTCTTTTCCTGAATTTTCTTTGTTTTATTATCTTTAAGTGAAAATTAATTTGGAGAATTTTTATACTGTTTGCTATTTTATTTCTTCATTTTAAGTTCAGCCTTGCATTTTTGCCACTGTTTGCTTTATTTTATTAATTAAAAATACCAAAAACATTCTAAAAATTACACAAAAATCACAAAAATAGTAAAAAAGTATAAAAAAACCAAAAAGATTTTATTTCCTTATTTTTGAGTATTTTTATCCATTTTTATAAATACTTTAGTTTCCCTTTTATTACATTGTCTTTAATTTCCAATATTGAAAAAGAAAATATAAAAATATAAAATATAAAAAGAAAATATAAAAATCAGTAAATTAAAAATCAAAATACAAAAATATAAAATTAAAAATGAAATAAAAAATATAAAATTAAAAACCCACAAAAAATAGCATTAATAGACAGTTGATCACTTTCACACACAGTTTTGTGCACTTGTGCCCCGTTCTACCTGTCTGCTCCCTGTGTTCGACCTCTACACATACTTGCACCTATACACATCTTGTTGTAGAGTTATAATAAATTTTAACTCCGCACATTTACTTTCATTGCTTGATTTAATTGTTGTGGGTTAATTGTTGTTTGAATATCGGATTTCGTTGGAGGTCAAATCAGCGACTGTTGATTCGCCTTGTGAGTCAACACGACCTCTGCGATTTCTCTGTTCAACAACCACCAAAACAGAATAAAAATCAAAGAAAAATAGTAGTGGCCCTGGCTATTGGATTAGCCTGGTATAGCGACCAGGGTCGGACTCAGGGAGCACGTGATGGCCTAGCAGCCTACGAAGTAGTCTAAAATGAAAATAAACTAAAAGATAAATATTTTTGGTGGATTTTTAGTATTTTTCTAATTTTTTGGATTTTTAAATAATAAAGAAATTAAGAAAACAAGTAACTCAAGCAACTTCAAACAATTATTTAATTACTCAAAAATCACCCAAAAATTCAAACAAAAATGTTTTTATGTTTTTTTATATTTTTCTATCTTTTTGGTTACTTTTTGGTATTTTTCTGATTTTTAGGGAATTTTATAAAAATAAAACAAGGCAAGAAAAGAGTGTTGTTGTCCAGTCAGACTTGGAGGGCCAAAATAAAATGGATAAATGCCCTATCATGGTCTGAAGGTAATTTTCCTATAAAGTATAAAATACAAGGAAAATTTAGGCACTGGGTTTATTGTTTTTGGATTTTTCTTTTAATTATTAGATTTTTTACGGTGTTTTCAAGGTTTTTCAATTTTTATAATTTTTATACGTCCAAAAATGACCAAAATTTGTCAAAAAACTCAAACACAACAAAACAAATAAGATGTAATTTTTTGTAATTTTTAAATTTGTTTTAATATTTTTTTATGGTTTTTAAAGCTAGACAGTAAGAAAAATGATTGTTTTTTAATTTTTAAAAATGATAAAAAGAGTTAAAAATGTCTCCAAAATTTAGAGAAAAGTTTACACCATGGCAGGAGCCATGTATCCAATTTTCATCAAATTTGGAGTAGTTCTGCTATTTTATTAAAAACAAACACAAAGGCACAGTGCACGGGGACCTAACTGCAAATACAACAAAGTTCTGGGCCCCTTGGATAACACGCAAGGAAAGTGTAGGGCCAAAAATGCAAAATTCCCCGAGGCCCACGCACGATACGCGTGACACAGGCCTGGGAGGACCAAAGTGTCATTCCAATTTATAAAAATATAAACACTAATATGCCAAAAACACAGGGCATACAATGCAAATATCCCAATAAAACACGTGGCAAAGCACGTGACCACTACAAACAGGGGCAAAAGTGCAAATCATACAAACAGTAGGGTCCACTATGCACATACACCAAAATAAAATGAACGGACTAAAATATTTACAGGACTAATTTGTAAAAACAGAAAGAGAGGGGCCTAAGGGAAATTACCCCTTATTATAAGCCGAAGGCCGGATGGGCGCCACGTGTGAGATCCAACGGTCGGGGGGGGGGGGGGGGGGTGGCGCACAGCAAAGGGGACCTCGGTGCAGATCGGACGGCTGGGCTCTCCCCACGTGGAAGATCGGGCGGCTGGGATGCGACGTGGGTAAATCTCGCTGATCTGACGGTCGGGATCCACCCTCTGAAGATCGAACGGTTGCTGCTGCTCCTCGAATGGACGGCTCGATGAAGATCTGGAGCTGGAGGGCTGGATCGGATGTCTCTAGAGGGTACATGGAGAACAAGTGGCGGGTGAACTTCGCCGGCCCGTTGCACGCACAGTGACCCTCCTCGCGGGCTGCTAAGGATCGGAGAAGGAACGTTTGGGCCTCCCGCATCTGGTGAGACCCTCCGATGAAGCTGGGGGCGTAGGAGGTGGTCCAGCGACCACGGCGGAGCTGGAGCTGCTGCTCCTGACTGTCCGAGCCCTCAGATGGACTCGCTTTAACCTGCAAGGCACGACAACAAGCTCCTGGGTCGAGGGCAAAGTGCCTCGACCCAGTTAGCGGTGGTGTAGGTGGACGATGCGTCGAGATGAAGGGGGCTCTGGCGAAGCGACGGCGGTGGAGCCCCAATCCCAGTTCCTGTGTGAACTGGGTTGGATGGATGGGTGCAGAAGGTGCGCGGGTGAAAGGCGAAGGTGGTGGACGATTCCGATGATCGAGATGTGGGTGAGGGTGGTCGGAATCAGAGGTCGACGGCGACGGGGTGATTTGGGCGAAAAGCTAAATTAGAGAAACTAAGGAAAAACTGGGACTACCTGATGGACGAGATCGACTGGGGAAGAGCTGGAGAAGCTCCAGGTCCTAGCCTCGAGGGCCGTCGATGCCCGAGGCTCGAGCACCACGTCGGGGTGGCGCACGGTGGCGTGAAGTCATCGGATCGATGGTCCAGCTGCTCCCTCCTCGCTGCAACACGGTCGAACGCAAGCTGTCACTCTCTCGGTGGCTATGGAGGTCCTAGGGTGAAGAGAGCTGATCCAAAGATGCGTCAAATTGCGGCCGGAGCTGGAACTATATACGCCTAGGGGTCCGGTTAAATGGGAGTCGGGCGTGAAGCTCGAAACACGGATCCCAAGGCAAACAACCAGGCGTGGGTCTCGGATGCAAGAGGAAGAAGTAGAGCCCGGTATTTAGCAATTTGGTGATCGGGTCATGACGCAATAAATCCGCGAAGTCGGGTCGGGCGTGCATGACCCGTGGAAAGTGGTCCAAGGGGGGGGAGTTGACCGTGGGGTCAACATCCCACGTGGACCAATCAGAGCAGGCCATGTGTAAAGGATTTGAAAATTCAATTTAAAATAGAAAATGGCCGAATTATTAAAAACTCAAAACATGAAAAGTGTTTCTTTTATTTTAAACTATTTTTTGTGATTTTTAATTATTTTTTTGAAATAAAAATAAGGTATATACAATATAGTACTATATATAGGTATATACACAATATGGATTTTTAATTTTTGATTTTTAATTACTTATTTTTGTACACTTTTATCCCCATTTTATATTTTATTTATTTATAGCATAAAATTAGGAATAAAAAGGTATTTTTATTTTATTTTTATTATTTATTTACAAAGGTAAAATAAATAGGTATATACATTTATATACACGGTATATATACACTATTCTTTTTTATTTTTATTTTTATTTTAATTTTTGTTTTTATAGTTTTTATTTTATTTATTTACAACATGAGATATAGACTATATACAATTTTTATGGGATTTTACTTTATTTATTTATAGGTCTAAATAAATATATGTGTGGTCTTATGTACATGGTGAATATGTACAAGGAAGATTGTTTTTATTTTCTTTTTAATTTTTCTATTTTTATTTTGATTTTGTATTTACAAATATTTACAAATATACACAAGCCCATTTTATTTTATTTTTAGAGGAAATTATTTTTTATTATATTTACAGGTATATGTACACATGAGCTCCCTATCTCTCTCTACTTTGGCTTTTATGCGGTCAGGCCCATGCTGAGCCCTCCCTTGCGATTAGGTTGCTCAATATTTATTCTAAATAATTCCCTCTTTTTCTTTCGATTCTTTATTCTTTTATTTTTGCACAAAAACATGCTAATTATTTAATTTTATACAATGCATACTTTTTGCTAATTATTTGTATTTACAAATATCTACATGCATTTGCAAAGGTTTTTGTAGCTAAAATATAAGAATAAAGAGTGATGAATGAGTATTCATCAGTGCTCTCACCCCTCACCATAGCATTATCTCCGAGCATACCATTTCTCCTGCAGGGTTGAAACACCAACGGACCTCATCTGGAGGTTAAGGAATCAGCAACAGCAGCTCCAGGCATCCACTCTGCTCCAGCACCGTCTCCTTGGTCCTGGACCCTATTGAGCCCACGAGCAGTTGCAGACCATCATCGACGATCTTTCCTCAGAGCTGATCCGGAGGACGTTCCTGCAGCCCGTATTGGCCGATCAAAACTCGCCGATGGCGAGTTCTTCGGCGGTTCTTCCAAGCATCTCCTACACCATCTGATCGAGGCTCCCTCTTGTTCTAATCTCAACCATGCGCCAGCAAGGCAGCCTTGACCGTCAGATCTATATGGGGATCGCTTCAGCGTCATTCATCGTCGAAGGGGTATCCCTTAATCTAAGTCGTCCATCCGCTAGTGGTTCTCCCTCGACCGTTGGATTGCACTTTAGTAAAGGGTAATTTGCACTTAGGCCTTTCCTTGATTTGCATTTGTTTAATTAGTCTTGTGAATATTTGTTGTATTTTATTTACTTTGGGTAATCTGCAGTCGGACCCTTGCATTTTTCAATATTTGCATTTTAGTCCAGCTGAGTTATAGTCATGTGCGATCACATGTGTATTATTGGGTTATTTACATGTCAAACCCTAAACTCTCTAGAGGTTATTGATAGAAATATATGTTTTGAGAATTGCAGTTGTACCCTCTGTGTATTGTTCACATGTCGTGTGCATGTCGTGCGCATGTTTTCTTGGGCTTTTTGTACTTGAGCCCTGTACTTTTTATATGTGTTATGATTTAGCCCAACGTTTTATTTTAATTGCAAGTAGGCCCATGTGAATTTTCTATATTTTATTTATTTTAATAGATACCAAATTAAATCCAAAAATTGGCAAAAAAATTAATGTTGGGACATGTTGACACGTAGTAGTTTCGGTGATTTTAGTGGGTTAATTTTATTGCATTTAATATTTTGAAAAATAAAAAACCGTAAAAAAATGTACTACCTATTTTAGAAAATCCATAAAACTTTGAAAATTTACCTAAAAATTCCACAAAAATTCTTGCTTATGTGTTTTTGTGTGTTTTAACTCGTGTACTATTTTGGCTTGAAAATCCCCTAAAAACACTACAAAATACAAAACCCTTAAAATCTTATGAAAATCATAAAAATTATAGAAAAATTAAACAAATAACATTCCTATTCAGAGTTTATAGGTTTTTACTTGTATTTTCACATAAAATTCATAACCAGGACTTTAGGGTATTTTAATCATTTTTAACTTGCAATATAGTCCTGGTTCTGCACTGTTTACATTTTTGCCTTTGTTTGATTTTTATAAAATCATAAAACATCATAAAATCACCAAAAAATTACCAAAAAGACTTTAAAGTTTTAATATCCCAAAAATATTCTTTTCTTAATTTTCATAGCATTTTTAGTCTTAAATAAAAATTTAAAAATCTTGTTGGTTGCCTTGCTTTCTTACTTGTTGAGTTTGTTTATTTATTTAAAAGTTATAAAAATTTGCAAAATTAAAACCACAAAAAATATGTTTTCAATTTCTGAATTTTGACTACTTCGTAGGTTTACTCGTGCTCCTTGTGTTCGACCATGGTTGATATACCAGGTAAAAATAAATAGCGAAGACCGCTTACATTTTCTTGTGCTTGATTGTTGTATCTCTTGGATTGAGTGGTTTTCTTTCTTCTTGCTGATTTCTCCTTGTGATCCAGATTGCAACGACCCTTGATTATTTACTTTCCTAATCCGAGTTGCTAGGCAGGTCATCAGTGATCACGACGGATCCTAGGTTGTTGTTGGTACCGATCGTACCAAATCCTATTGACTTCCATCAATGGCTCCTGATCGAAAGAAGATGGGGAAAGAACTGTCAGGGGTTGTTCCGACTGGTAGACCACCATTTGAGCGTCTTGAGATGGTGGTAGTTGGTAGTGTTGCAGCTGCTGGACTGGCTCTGCCTGGATGTCGTGAACCTGGCGGTTTGTGGCAGAAGGCTGGGGGGAGCTGCTGCTGTTGGGATCGACCTGTGACCTGAGACGGGGCTATGGAGCCGTATGTGCCTCTTGGAGGCACATAATCTGAGTCTTCAGGTCACTCAGTGTTTGTGCCAACTAGTCGATCTGCATAAGGCCCTGGCACTGCTTCATCTCAATAATCTTGATGTGGTCCAGCTTCTCGTTGATAATCCCCATATCAGTGGCTGAGGACTTAGCCTGTGCTGCTGTTGATGAACTAGAAGGACCAGCATCAACCTGTGCAATCCTCTGATATGAGGTCGCCTATGGGAGGGGCTTCCCCTATGTGTAGATCCTAGTATGGGACATCACTGTGTAATTATCTGCCATCTCCTCGTAGATGGCTCAAACTTGATCATCATCCTTGGAGAAATAGGACACTCCACATGAGGCGTTCACTAGCCCCTACATCTTCGGTGTTAGCACATAAAATAAACTCCGGACTTGGTTGGGCTTGGATATCTCATGATGTGGACACCGGTCGATGAGCTCTCAAAATTAATCCCAAGCAAGCCTCGTGCAACTGCTCGTTTGGGATCATGGTGAAGTTGTTGATCATGGCTCGTACTGCATTGGTACAGCCGAGTGGATAGTACTTGTTCAAGTACTCGGTCCGGAGCTGCTCCCATGTGGTGACATACCTCCCCAAATGCTTCAGCCAATAGGCTGCTCTGTCAACTAATGAGAATAAGAAGGCGATCATCTTCGTGTCCTCATCCATGAATCTGTCGTGGACAGTACTATAGATCATCTCAAACTCTTGGAGATAGAGATGCAGATCCTTGGTGGCTAGCCCATGGAACTAGGGTAGTAGCTGAATAGTCTGGGGTGAATCTTGAAATTGGCCAGGATCTCCGGAAGATGAATCCAACGGTGGGTGAGAGATGCACCAGGATTGTGCAACTGTCTCATCGTTCGTGGCTGTCTGGAGTGATCCTACGGCTCCTTGGGTTGTCCAACTCCTCCTCCAGCTGCTAGTATCTCTCCACCGGCTGGTCTCTGCTGCTCTCCTCTACCGGCTTGCATCTCTGTCAGCTCTCATCGCACCTCTGCCATAAATGCTCCTTGGTCTCTGATCTGGCATTGCATCGTCGCCAAGGAGGCTAAGAGTGTGTTATTGATGGCGGCCTGGTCAAGTACATACGATGTTCCCTGTGGCTGCTCAACAGTGCGTCCCTTACTGTCGGTCATCTCTTCAGTCTCTGCAAATGCAAAAGACCCCAACTCAGGTGTCATCAAATGGAAATATAACTGTGTTGGCCTCTGCTCTAGTACCTCAGGACTAGAAGAAGGGTGGTCGAGGTGGAACAGGGTGGTAGCGAACTCAAGTTCGGAAAGCTAGTCTGGGCTCTCTGAAGCTTCCCTAGATGAATGGAAAGGAGTTCTCGAAAGCGGTGTTGTCAAAGGCAGCCTAAGGGACCTTCTTTCCATCATCGTGATGTGGGGATTTATGAAGATGAGATATGGATGCAAACAAGATGAGATGACAAACTCCTTTTTCACCTACTCCACACTTGAGATAATGATCGTGAAAGATCGGTCATTAATCTAGTCAAATTTTATTTAGGTGACAAATCAAGATATCATAGCGATTAAGCGAGCTGTTGGGAATCCAATGCTCCCAGGAGACTGGCTCGAATCTCGCAAGTAATTTTTCCCGGCCAGTATGGTTGTGGATCGTTTACAGGCTACTTGATCTGCCCAATCTGTTAAGGAAGTCCCGGACCGATTACCGGCTACCCCGTGAAATCCTCACTGGAGAATAATTTGCTACAAGCCCAATAGTCTGAAAGGAGTTTGATGTGGCTCTAGCCTAGTGTGCGGGTCACTGTTTCACTACAGATAAATCAATTAATGAGGGGGTGATTCTCCCCAAAATAAGATTTTTTTAAATGAAGTGTATTTTAGGAACAAGTTTGCATTAGCAGTCTCAATTTTATTTTCTTTTCACTTTTTAGGTATTTTCTGTAATAAAAGCAATGCCTAATGAATTTTTCGATTTTCTTGGTTATTTTGAGTCCAATAAAATAGGGAGAGGAAGTTGAAAAA
Organism: Ottelia alismoides; assembly: GCA_037367405.1. Classification (NCBI taxonomy): domain Eukaryota; kingdom Viridiplantae; phylum Streptophyta; class Magnoliopsida; order Alismatales; family Hydrocharitaceae; genus Ottelia; species Ottelia alismoides. The sequence goes on along the minus strand of JAZKJV010000371.1, from coordinate 15,469 downwards.
GTCGTTGCACGATCAAACACTATGATGCATGAAGAGACAGAAATGTACACCTGGGGTGATCCGCGTAGAAAAGTAAAGACAAAAATAAACTATCTAAATGATGCATGAAGAAATCGGCCTCGGACGAGCAACTTCTATTAATCGTGAAGAACAGATAACTAACTAATCAGAGAGAGATGCATGAGTCCGGTCTCAGATGTCGATCGTTATCCACTACAATGGATCCTGCAGTGCTGTATACGACCTCTAGCGGTGTGTGGCCTCTCAATCGATTATGCTAGATTTTTATTATTGATCGTTAGCTAGGTCCAAATACGTTCTATAGGAATAGATGAGCAATTAGGTGTGGGGCCTTAGCCAATTACATCACAATCAAAAAAAGTTCTAAGTCTAAGGGCTAAAACTTCGTGAATCAAATAGAAATAATAGTGATAAAATCAAAATTGCGAAAAATCTGGTGGGGTCCCCCGAGTACACCGGTACTCGGTGAAATAGACCCCGATGAGTCTAAGTGTCCACTCATGTGTCCAAGAATCTAGTTATTACAATAATCAAATGTTTAAAAAAAATAACTAATCTATGAAATATAACTAATTTCTCCTGCTCCTCTGCTCCTCCTCTAGTGTGGTTTCTTCCAAAAGAAAGCCGAAGCATCCTCGGGCGGTTCCTCGTACAAAAAGTGAAACAAGAAAGTGTCATTAAACAGTTTTATCAAATAGAATCACAAAATGGGCAAAAGTGGAAAATAACTACTAAGACGTGCTTCACAACAACGGTGCCATTCTGATGATTGTGCTTTGTGACTCGGGTTAAGTAAGCAAATAAACAAGGGCCGTTGTAACCCGAATCACCAAGCGTAATCAACTGGAACAAATAAACCACTCAAAATTATTAAACAACCATGAAATATAAGCGATTTTCTATTTTATTTACCTGGTATAGCCACCATGGTCGAACACAAGGAATATGGAAATACTACAAAGTAGTCAAATTTCTAAAAATAAAGCAATTTTTAGTGGTTTTTAATTTTGCAAATTTTTAACTTTAATAAGAAACCAAATCAACAATAATAAGAACAAACAAGCACACCAATCTTTTTGGATTTTAATAAAGCTAAAAAAACTTAGAAAATTAAGACAAAAATATTTTTGGATTTTTGAGGTTTTAAATTGTCTTCGATAATTTTTGGGGAGTTTTTTGATGTTTTCATGGGTTTATAAAAATCAAATAAAGCTAAAAAATACAAACAGTGCATAACCATGTCTAAACTGCAAGTTAAAAATATTTAAAAGGCCCTAAAGTCCTGGATAGCAATTTTATTATAAAATTGATATTAAAAACTACAAACATAAACTGAAATTGCAAATTTTGGATTTTTCTTTGATTTTTTATAATTTTTATAAGGTTTTGGTTGTTTTGTAATTTTTAAGGTTTTTAAAGGGTTTTTCAAACAAAATTAATACAGAAAATAAAACACACAAAAAGGCATACACATGAATTTTTGTGGGATTTTAAAAGTATTTTTAATTTTTTATGAAATTTCTAAGGCAAACAAGGATGTTTTTGAAGGTTTTTTGAATTTAGAAATATTAAATGCAAATAAATCAATCCAATAAAATCAAAGAAACTATTACATACTAACATGAGTCAATGGTAATTTTTATGTATTTTGTTGAATTATTTCACTATTTATTAAGTCCAAAATACAATGTGTAATAAGGCACAATTCACAGGGACCAATTAGCAAATAAAATAAGTTTCTGGGCCAAATAATAACACCTTTTAAAAATCTTGGGTAGTATCTGCAAAAATCCCAATCAAGCACATGCAACACACGTGATCCAAACTCACACGGGTATAGTTGCAAATACTAAAAATATGCCATTCAATTAAGAACATATAAAAATGTGCAGGGCATATAACTCAAATAACCCAAAACTCACATGCACATACATGTGCTACAGACTGAGAGGGAATAAAATGTAAATATTAAAAACAAGAGGTCCAAACTGCAAAATGTACTTAACTACAACTTCACTCTATTGGACTGAAAGTAAATAACAAAACATGCAGGATAAAAAATGCAAAATACCATGACGACATGTGGCACATGCGACGTGCGACTCTGGTGTACGACAATGATCATTCCCAGCCACACATCTGACGGTCTAGGGAATGTCATGGAACGCACGCATCAGATGGTGACAGGTGCTCAGATCCAACGGCTCCAAAAGCTGCTCTGTCAGGTGGTTAGGATCAGATCTGGCATAAGTGGGGTGATCCAACGACGAGAAAAGGTCCTGCAAGAACACTCCCCCTGTGGACTTCAATAGAGTGCTGTAGAAGATCCGACGGCCTGATGAGGAGTCAGGGAGGCGCGACAGGATCGTGAAGATATTCCACGTCCGGTGGAAGGCTCCGATGGAGGAGAGGATGGTCTGATCGGCTTGTCGATGAAGGTCCTCTTGGAAGTACTCCGCCTGAGTAGCTGTGGGTACAAAGTGGCCTCTCTGCGCACGTCAATGCCTGCAAAAGGTCCTATGCTCGAAGATGAGGCTTCGACATGGGTTATTTTAGCATAGAACGGAGGGAAGAGGTGGTGGGTGAAGCTCGACCTCTAGCGAAGGCGAGGGAGGGAGGTCATGACTTAATCTCAATCGGATGGTCGAGACTTAGGGTGATCAGATTGGGCGAGAGGGTGCGGGGTGAGGCGACGGATTGATCTGAGCGGATGAGTGATCGAGATGGGGCTTCGACCAACGGGTCAGAGCAGGGAAACCATGGCGGTGGCGGAATGGATAGATGGAATCAAACAAAGGAATACAGAGGATAACAGTGATACCTGAAGCTACCAATGAGCTTAAAAGCTCCAAGCGAAGATGGAAGGACGGGTCTTGGCCTCAACCACGCTGCGGTGGGCGGGGAGGCTACTCACGGCGGATCTCCGGCGATGCGATGAGCTACGAGTCCACAAGCACCTCTAGGCGATCCTATACGGGTCCTCGAGCGTCTGTCACTCCATTAAAGTTGTCTAAGGAAGAAAGGGGGCACGAGGGATGAGCTACCTGGAAATGGAGGTGGACGAGAGGTTTTATAGGATTCTCCAGGGGTTGAAAGATCGAGAGAGAGTGTGCAACCCTAAGAGGATCTGGGTGATCTAAGGGATCCACGAGAATCTCGGGTATACAAGGATTCTCGAGTTCAAAAATCAAGGTAAGAGGTAGCCAGAGTCGGGAGAGAAAGAGCAAAGAAAATGCTCTAGCGAGAGGCAGGCAACCCGACCCGGCTGGAAGAGACCGTTGACTGAGGTCAACGGTCTGACGTGGGCTAGTAGGAAATTCATAATATACAAAATAATTGAAAATTCAATAAAAAAATAGCAAATGAATTTAAAATAAAATGTCCATAAAATAAAAAATGTTTATTATTTTTCAAAGTATTTTTCTATGATTATAATTATTTTTAAATTAATTTATTATAGTATATACAGTATCTAGTATTATATACAGGTATAATAAACCTATGTAGTATGTACAAATATTTTTATTTTATTATTTTACAAAAATACTTTTATTTTATATTGTAGTTATTTACAACATAATTTTAAGAGCATAAAATAATTTTTATTTTATTTTTATAAATTATTAAGGTGTATAATAAATAGTGGTTTTGATATGTACATGTGTTTTTTATACAAAGGTTTAGTGATTTTATTTTATTTTTCTTTTATTGGTCTGATTTTTATTTTATTTTTACAATAATATAAGAACTATATACAAGGATGTAAAAGAATAAAATAAATTTTTTTTATATAAAAAATGAATCAATTAATAATATGTATAAATATAGGTGATATATACAATACATAGTAGACCATATCTCTCTCTCTACTTATTTTATTTTGCGATCAGGTCAAGTCTTGACCTTCTCTTAGGGTTTGGGTCACTCTATATTTATTATAAATACATCATTCTTTTCTTTTCCTTTATTCTTTTATTTTTGTCAAAAATGCATGCTAAATATGTTACGTTAACATAAGCATGCATAAAGCTAAGTTATTATATTTATATGTATTTATAGGGTATTTTGCCAAGAATAAGAGCTAAAATAAAAGAATAAAGAATGAGAATCATGGATTCATAAATAATCAAGTTTCGCATTCTTGGTCATTGGGATTTGGTATCGGTCATATGCTTTCCAAAAGCATATATCATACCTTCAAATTCTTGTCATGCTTCCAAAGCACGACGACCATGCATGGAATTTAATCGGTCCCAATACCTCATGAGTGAGCTCATATCTTCCGGTTCAGAAGTGAACCTGTATGAAACCTTTGAGAGATCGCATTTACTCATATGCCCTTGTATGCACACCAGTGTGTCGGTGTATAGACCTTGGTTAGGTCATCAACCTATTGGTCTGCCAAATATACATACTCAGACATATGGTAACACATATGTCTCCGACCAAGGATGCGTGCCCATATCGTGGCAGTTTACGATATAGGACTTTGGTTATCTCAATCTCGTTAAGTCAACTCTTTGACCTAACTAATCTGACCTCCGAATCTCTATTCCCATGCAGAGGACCTGCATCAAGAGGTTGGTCATATATCAGCCTAACTGAGGAAGGATTGACATCTCCTACTCAGGCTGGAGCTCATCTCTTAATAATCATTTGACGGTGCTTGATGAGTCCTCGATCTAACTCCTTAGATATTCATCCAAACACCAACCTCTATGATTCTTTTACTGAATCAATAGTTGTATGATTATTAGGATGGCCATGGTACATAACCCTAATTGTACAGAGGGACCTTATAGTGCATTCATTCATTTAACCTCATAAAGGGAGTGAAAAAGAATCAATAACTTTTATTGATAAATCAATCATTACAATAACTTTTATTGTTGGAATGGTTCACCCGGGCTCACATGGCTAACAACTTCAACGAACACATGTATACAAATAGCATATCTAATTCAGATATGACAACAAAATCACATATTATATTAAAATGTGTTTTAAAAACTATTTAGTTCATCATCCAAGAAGACAATATCTCTTGGGTATTTTAACAACTACCTACAATGTGATTAAAAATAACATACATACTCATAAATCAAAACAAAAACTAAACTATATGACAAAATTAAAGTACAATAGATATACCTCAGGAAGAGGATGATGAGATGGGGGAGACACTGACTAGGAGATGGATATGGATGAGGAAGAGCTTATCCACAAGGACGGAGGCTCCTCTTCTCGATGTTTAAGGGGAGGATGGGATTGTAGGATAGAATGAGATGGCAGGGAGATGAGAGGGAAAGTCAGGGTAGGGCAAGAGATGAATGGAAGTGAGGAGATATTACTGATTTTGTCATTCTGTTTAGCAGAATATGTAACTACAATATGCGACCACATTGTGATCAAATAATGAGGCGCCAAATCACCTACCTTAAATTTGTGGTCACATATCTATCTGCACGACCACTAGTTCTAGGAAAGTGTTCACGTTGTCTATAGCGATCACAAACCTGCTACTAGTGATTACAAAGCTATGCTAGTAAAACAACAAATTTCTTGCAGTGAGTCCTACACTTCTGTGACATGTGATGGCTGATCACCTCTCTTCATCGTGACCCTGGCCACTCAATCATGGCCAATCAAACAACCTTGACTTGTCTCCTTCCTTCCGTCTTCAGTGACCGACTACAACTGCTAATATCCCTCTCTTCCTCCATCTCCCATCTTCTCGACATGATCCAACAACAGTCGACTGAGCCACCCTCTCTCTCTCTCTCTTCTCATTTCTACCAAGTCCAGCCCTAAACTCCCTCTCCGAGAAACCCATTAAACACTAACACCCATTTATAAAAACCTTATCCTCCTCTATCATCTTGAATCATCTGCCACTAGTGAGTGTTTTCCCTTCGAGTCTAGGCCACCTCTTTCGGTGACAGAGTAACTGCCCAGCTTCAATGCAATAATGAGGTGCAACACCTCCAATGAGATCCACAAAGTCTAACGTTGTCTTACGGCTCATCCACACTGTATTAAGCTTCAATCCTTATCATCGAGCTTCGAGACAAAGATCTATGTGCTACAGTCATGTCCTTGCTCTAGGAGAACCACTAAGTAATCTCCTATTCTCCCCCTTTCTTCTTCTTCTTCTTCTTCTTCTTCTTCTGCATGCTCCCTCTTCTCTCTTCTCCCTCTCTAAGATCAAGACCCAACTCTATTTACCCCTCTCTTTTAATCAATTGAACCTGCAGATCTCTTTACGTTTATCTATTCAGTTTCCATATAACCCACTTTTTGATTAAGTGACACCACCATCACCTCCATTCCTCACCAACTTCCCTTCTATCTCTCTCAACCTCTTTCATCTTATGTAAGATCACACTGGAGCTTCTACTCCAATCCTTTGATATAAACGAGTTCCAACCACCAACCCCTTCTTATTCTTATGCCTAATGCTAGATAGAATGCCAAAGATTTGAGTCCTGATCTTTCTATAGTTACCAAATAAGATTATGGAGTATGTTCGATGAATCGTCCTTCATCATAAGGTTGACGGCATCAATAGAATCACACCAACTATATGGAATACCTCAACAGTTCCTAGACTTTTAGAGAAACATCTTGATTCACTGAAGTTGCTTTCCTCTTTCGGAAAGCCATATAACAACATCCTTGCAAGGAGGAGGAATAAAGGAGCAAACGCGCAACAGATACCCTGCAATCAAAGGGATTCTTCATCTCAGTGTTTACCCCTAGATGGGTCTTATCCCATCTGATCTAAAACGAAGGGATGTCTTCTCGATCAATCAAATCCCTTGGTTCCCATCTACCTTAATGGAGAAGTAAAGATATGTATCTTTATGAAAGTTCTACGACCAAGATAACGTGCATCCTATACACTCTGATTCAACTAGGCCATGTGTCTTGGTCATTTTACTTCGAAGCCCGTAGAATCCCATAAATGACAAATATCCCTTTCCTCTACACATTTTGCACAACAACCCTAGCAGGTATGGCTGATTGCAATATAATATTTATGCCATATTTTAACGTTTAATTCATTGTTTTATTTGCATAGAGACTCCTCTATTTATGCATATATTTGGACCATTCTTTGTCATTTCTTTTCATAACAAATTTTCCATGATGAACAATGGTTAATTCTCTACATTATGGGAATATGTGTGATATTTTTGTTCATTGTGGATGATTTATTAAATTTATTTTGGTGAAAATTCACATATTTTTCCCATCTATAATAGATGAATTCATAATAAGTCAATACTAGATTTGAAAATTCCTCAAAATCACTTTGTTTAGAAATTAATTGTGCGCTTCATATCTTCAAAAATCATTTATTTACATGTATTATTTTCTTACAATAAATCATAGAGTGTTTAAAGTCATTAAATTTTATTGATTTAAAACTTAATATTTTTAGGAAAATAAATGTTATGGGTTCTCCCTATAAAGAGCTATTTAAGATATTTTTGTTTTTAAAATATTAATGTTACATATTTATGAAATTAATTTACTCTCGATCACTCTATTTGTAAAAAAATCATAAAAATTCATATTGCATCAAAAGTTTTCAAAAATATTATATTAGATTAGTTTTGCATATTTTGACATCGAGAACTAATTCCATTATTTTTTGACTTCCTTTGATTGAAATTTTATGAAAACAATCCTATATTAAGCCTATTTTGAATTGTTGCATATTTTCACATAAAAAGTCTAAAAATACATATATATTTATGATAACCTAGCATTTTATCTTCTGAAGTAATTCTTAAGCTACTCATTTGCTTCCTTTTGTCGGCCATGGACCTTGCTCAAGTTAAATACATAAAGAACCGCATTTACATTCATTGTTTGTTATTTTGTGTGGTTCATTTTTTTTATAAATCTATAAAATGTCTGACTTCGCTAATAGCGACAAATTATATAAGAACAAAATAGATTACCACCTAATTCATATGATCAACCATCACTGATCAAATAACCCACTTGACAAAATCAATCGTCCTTGATCGAATAAACACTTTCCATTATCGACCATATGATCGATTGTATTTGTCAGAAGTTGTTGATTTCTTTTCATATATGTTCACAACTACTATTCTTGAATGGATGTCCCCGCCACTATAAATAGGACCCTAGACCCTTAGTTGAGAACATGCATTCCAAGGCAAAAACCTCTCTCTCTCTCAAAGATGTATTCGAGGCCGTCTCTCTTGCTCTCTATTCCAAGATCACATTTGAGAGCTAGTCGCCTACACATTAGGTTTGCAATTCAATTATTTTTATAGCCTGCTTTTTTTAGCCTCATTATTCTCATTACATACTTATATTTTGAGACTTTATAAATTGTTGTAATATTTTACTTTACGGATGTATTGTAACACTTAATGTTGATCAAAGGTGTACAAAGAACTTGATGTTTGATCAAAGTTGTGGGAAAGATTTTAGTATATGATCCAAAGAACCTATAAAACGATTCAGTTATTGTAGGAAATTACTTGAGATATTGGAAAAGTTGGTTGGGTCAGCTAACATGGAAAATCCTGAGATCTGTAATTCAGGTCGTGGTTTTTACCTGCTAGAGTTTCTATGCTAAAATACTTTCTCTTGTGTTTGGTCTTGTTTGATGCATTGATTTGCTTAAATATGTAGTGTTTATTATCTGACATCTATTTGCTGGTCAGATCATTTTGTTTAGTGACGCAGAATACACAACTTGGTGAATTTATAAAAGGTGGATATGAGTTGCATGAATAAAAGTACTACTTATTTACGTGGATTTTAACATTCAGGTGCTTGCTATTATATACAAAACCAACAAATTATAAAAATAGTTTTTTTTGCTAACAATTTAAGTCTAAATCAAAATTATTATAACCACCTCCATATCAACCCATGATTTTGGATGGTTCCTTATTGAATAATTTGCATTACTTTTTTCGGAGAATATATTTGTACTCCCAGCTTATGTTGATATTTATAAGAAAAGAGCTAAAAACATGTTTTATGATTCCTTTCCGTCAATTAATTTAATAGTTTATCCCGTAGCTTTTAAGGAGACTTCTAATCTTATCCTTCCCCTTTACAGCTACGCCTTTATTTTTTTTGTGAGCAGCAAATCCTAAATAAATGCATTGGAAAAGAGAATGAGAGGAAGGTTGGTACAACCTATACATAAAAAGTAAAACGAATTCTCTTTACACCTCTAGATCAAGTAGCCATCCATCACATCAACAAATATCTTAAATTAAGAAGCAAGTTGATCATATTATAAACGTTTTGGCCACCTATGAGCTTGAAGGTTGCATGGCAAATTAGAATTCTGTTCATCATGTACTTTATGCTAATCCATTTGAATATTTCAAAAGAAATCCATTGTTTATTGTCGTTCTTCAAATGGGAAACCCGTAATTAGGGTTTTTATGACCACATCTAGGTCATGCTAATTACCAGAACATATGAGCATATGTTCATTAAGATGAAAGCATCTTCTAAAAAGGATCAGTGATTATCAACACGATGGCCAATGACCCATACCATTATTGAATCAAACGATGGAGCGACAAAGATCCATAAGTTTTTCGACAGTAGAAAATCAAGACGCAATTATGAAAGACAAGATTGTCTCTTCTTGATTTCAACCTAGCATCTTGAAGCATGTAAAAGCATTATTGAGATATCTTTGAATAATTGCATGCATGTTTCTCCACGGTTTTGTAGTTTATCTGTGCCGAATGAATGATGGGAACGCCCCCATGAAATATTAATTATCAGGGAACACCATATATACCAATCAACATTATTGATCGGTTAGAACCTATGATTAGCATCCGTATTTTTATAATCACAAATGCTAATACTTGCTTATCACTTCTGCCCCTTCCTATTAAACAAGTCCCTGCCATGTCTGAGCAATTTCAGACAGTGAATAGAAACAAAACTGCAGGGGGTAAAAAAAATTAACATTCGGCATTTTTTCTGCACTGCCCTTCTCATGGTACGTCCAAACCGATCCATTGTTTTACCTACAAGAATACCGTGTGCATTGCAGTAATCAAAGATTAAATTTAATCAGACTGCGTGCGGGAAGAACTTATAAAACAGCCATTTTAGTATTCTAATCAGGTCGTTTGTATAATACGCGATATAAACCCTAATACTTTCCTCCCGAGACGTTAACCCAACATTACATGCATACACGTCCAGAAAAAAAAAGTTTTGATTATTGTAAGCTGAAAAGTTCTTTATCCGAAGTCTTGTTTGCTAATAAAATAAAATAAAATTCCAGAACACAAATCAACGGACGTTTTTTAGAACAGCGAAGCAGGGGATATCGGTTGTTTGGCAGCAATTCTCAACCAAACAAAAAATGATAGTTTCTAAGGGAGATATCATAATAATACACAGAGCATATCGGAGATGGAGAAAATCCAAAACAAAATAATAACTTGAGATAAAGCAAGCTAACCCTCACCCCCATCAAACATCTCCAAATCATTTCCTGCAGCCCACACAATTATTTTTCTACCCATGCATGAGCTTCCGAAGTCGAATTTACGTGTTTCTCAACACGCGTAGAATTCCGCAAGCTCGTCCAGTGACTCCGTTGACGGATCGCCGTTCTCGATCATCCATAGAAGGTGTTCGAAGAGCACAACTTCACATCCCACTACCTCCGCGCCTTTGTCCTCTTGGACGAGGACGCGGAGGAGGGGATGGTCGATAAGGTGCTCCCTTACAAGGTAGCGCCTCCTTGATTTCCCCACATAGACCTCCCGCATGCCTGCGGGGATTTGGTCTTCCCCGCTTGCATGCAGGTGCGCGTCGTCCTCCGAGGAGTCGGGGGAGGAGATGAGAGGGGCGGTGGCGCGACGTCCCGAGGCGGATGCGGCGTGCCAGCGCTTGAGCATGCACTTGAGCTTCGCCAATTTGGCTATGGTGCCCTTTGCCATGATCTAAGGTTGTGGGAACTCTACGCAAGGAGAATTTGGGATTGGGAAGCAACTTAGTTTGGTTATATATAAAAGGCCGGTAGAGAGAGCAGACAAGGATGAGGGACCCATGTACAAGGAGGCTGTGAAAATTGCTGTTGTACGCTCCGGAGATTGCCCGTTCAGCTCTACAAAGACGAAAATAATATGCGTTGAGTTTCTTCGAGTTACAGCGGTTGACAATGAGCGATATTCATTACGATATATTTAACTATATAATATAGCGGTAGGCCGTAATGTACTTCTTGTAGAGTCACTTCCCTGTCGTGGTATTGTCATTGCAAAGGCGTATACATCATGGTGAAACGTACATATGTCAGCTGCAGATCAAATGAATATATAATCCATATCAATATGCCACCAAGTTATTCCTTCGCGGGATTTTTACACCCATAATCTTGATTAATTTCGCAATTACAATCATAACCCTGTATAGTTATGAATTACATGAAAAACCTCGAGTAATGGTTAACTCTTACAATACATAACTCGGTGTCATATTCTGTTTGGGATATATGTTAAATTTGACGATTTTCGTTCAAAAAGACAACTATCCTTAAAGCTCATTCATATTTACAATAATATACCATCCATTGGAACAAACCCCCCTGGAAGCCCTCCGCGCCCGCCCCTGCTCGAAGTCTGAGCTGCTCCAGTAAACCACCCCCGCAGCGCCGTCCCCGAGTAGCGCTCCTCCTTGAAGCAGCCCCCCCCCCCCCCGGTTCCTGCTCGAAGCCCCCCGCCTCCTCCCTCGCCTCCTCTCCCCTGTTTGAGAGCCGAAAGACCCCCCCCCCCCCCCCCCACACACACACACACAAACCAATCCGCCTCCCGTGCTCGAAGCCCCTTCCTCCCGAGCCCCATGCCCAGCTCCTTCTCCTCCTCTGTTCGAGCCGCACCCCAGCCCCTGCTCGAAGCCCCCCGAGCCCACGCCCAGCTCCTTCTCCTCTCCTCTTCGAGCCGCCCCATGCTCGAAGACACCCCCCCCTCGGCCCCCGCGCCCAGCTCCTGCGACTCCTCGATCCCCCCCCCCCTTGGGGAGTCCCGCGCCCAGCTCCTCCTCATCCCCTCTTCAAACTCGAAGCCAACCTCCTCCAGCCCAGGTCGAGCGTTGCCCCGTCCGACCCCCTGTCGAGGGAGGAGAGATGAAAGAGGTCGTGCAGTTGGAGGGGAAGCTAGGAGGGAGGGATGATTTTTTACATTCTCTTGGTTAATTCTAGCCGTCCGATCGTGGATTGGTTAGAGTAACTCAAGCATCTGGTTCACTCAATGAATTTAAATAACATAAGGTTATGGGTGTAAGACAGTGCACTTGTTTAGGTCTTCGATGTAATTTGCGATTATACAGGGTTATGATTGTAATTGTGAAATTACTCAAGGTCATGGGTGTAAAAATCCCTTCCTTCATTGAGTAATATTACCCAGAAGCATTCGGTTCTAAAATATTTCTCATGCTCGAAAATATTTCTTGGAATATGCATATATCGACAAATCGTTTGATGTTTGGTGTGTCGCAAGCGGTAAATGATTTGCCCAGCGTGGCAAATTGTTTGTTGTGCTACATGAACGGCAAAAACATTCAGTGGAAAATCTGGATTCCTGACCCCATCCCATCCGTCTATGTGACGGGATAAACGGTTTACCGCACCACAACAAATCATTTGCCGATATATGATCATTCTAGGAAATATTTTCAAGTCGTACTCATTCTGCGTGGTTAATTTTTTTCCCCCACCCCTTTCTGGTAAACGTCCTAATCACGTGTATCTTTGCTTGAAATTGGTAGTTTTTTGTGTAAATTAAAAAAAAGAAATCATATATGCATTGATTCTTAATTTAGTTATTTTGATGTATAAAAGTAAGAGTACGAAACTTTAAATTTTAAGATTTAGATTATATATATGAATTACGGAAGCTTTTATTTAAGATATAAAAAATTGAGATTGGATATATAGTTATTATGTAACAAAAATGACTTTTGTAATTGAGATTTTGCTGCATATATGGAATCTTTTTTTAAATTAGCTGTGTTTCTGATATATGCGTTTGATTGCTAAAAAACACGAATAAGTTTGAAGCTCATCGAAGATAACGTTAACGCTAACTTAAACATGTCATTTTATCGTAAACGGTAGAAGATTCATGGGGTGATGTAAGTAAATCTGATATTTGTATTTGATGCGTTTTTTAAGATACAGGGTCAGTCCCTTACTCCCCCACGGTACTTTTTTTCCGGTATAATGGGGAGATTGAGGGGATATTTGTATTTCATGCATGCAATTTTAGAAAATTGATGACATATATGTATATATGGGGGAAAATGGGGTGCCCTCATATGGGAATTAACTAAGCCCCCCCCACCCCACCTTATTTTCCATATTTTTTATTTTTTTAATAAATCTATAGAAATTTATTATTATATCCCTGGATTGACATTCAAGTTCTCTGCGAAAAAGAATTCTACGGCATCGTCTAGACAGTCATTTTTTAATGGTCACAGAATAGTTAAATTCGCCTCGTCTGGATGAAGACTATAGGAGTGTTTCTCACGAAATTTAAACGACATATATAGGAATATAGATATGAAAATCCCCAAAAGTATTTTTCAAAAAAATAAAAAATAAGGAAAATTATACAGAAGAGCTAAGTTAGTTCCCTCTAGGCAGCCCCATTTTACCCTATTTATATGCATGTAAATATGCCTTGATTCTTTTAAAATAGAAGGGTAATTTGTAGGTTTCGACCTCGTCTTTCGGTGACTGATATCACACAACCATCAGCCAGTATATCAATTAAAACATGACTGAATTAAGGTCGTCACGATCCCATTGGCGGAGGGGAGGCTTTACATAATTACGGGTTTACCCTTGAAGGCCATTGGTCAATGCAGGGAAGACGTGAAGTGGCAAAGCTCGACGTTGCCATCATGCAGCCAATGGTGAAATCTGAAGGCTCTGCTTCTGTTCTGTTCTGCTCTGTTCGTCCATTTAAACTACATAATATAGTCCACTGCAGCCCACAGATCTTTGCATTCAAAATCCATCCTGATTCATTTTTTCTCTGTGGAAAATTGGAACATTGTTAGGTTTTTTATTAATGCAGATTTCGCTGTACAGAAACCCTTAACCAATATCCCATATCAGCCTAATTCGATCGAGTTTTCTTCGAAAGGGTTGGCGATTTCCAAGGATTCTGAATTCGTAAGGGTTAGGATCATGCTCCCATCTCTTTTTACTCCTTTTTTTTGTTTTTCTGAATTGAAATTTTTAGATGCATTTACTTAAAATAATAAGTAGGATATGCGTTTAAGATTCATGTAAATTATACAATCTTAAAATTTAAAAGCCCCCTATATAAATACATGCAAACATACAAATGCATGTGTATGTGTGTATTTATAGGATTACTATCCAATGGACCCGATGCCCATTAAAGTTGGGATGAGCACCCAAATATAGTGGTCTATCCACAAGATTCAATCACAAAAAAATAGCAATCGATTTTAGTGTAGAAATAAAATAAAATCAGAAATTATAACATTTCTAAAAATAGCTTTACGTTTCTGGAAAGTATCGTTTCATTTCCAATGCAAGGTGAGAGGTATGTGATGAATCCACGATTCATCGCCTTTATTCTTTTATTTTAGCATTATTTCCTTAGTCAAATACCTGTAAATATCCATTAATTTCATAAAATTACCATTCTGCATGCATTTGTTAATTATTCATTTTTAACACTTTTTGTATATAAATAAAAGAATAAAGAAGAAAAGAAAAAGAAAAGGATGTGTTCATGCAATAAATACAGACTGACCCAAACCCCGAGAGAAGGTCAAGACTTGACCTGATCGACCAGGAATAAAGTAGGGGGAGCTAAGGTTGTCTGTCAGAAAATCCAAAAATATCTTGTACATATTTTTCATGTATATTTATATAAAACTTACATTATTTTATTGTATATAATTTGACCTCAAATCACTTATTTTTGTAAATAAAAGTTGTGAATAAAATTGTGTTGTAAATAATAAAAATATTTATAAAATAAAAAATGTATATATTGTAAATAATTACACCCAGAAAAAACCGTAAGGCGATAATTGAAACATCAATTCCGGCTCCATACGAGCTCAAATCGAACCAAACTCACTTCCATAATACTATAAATTAAATTATCTTTCAAATGGCTGTGGTTTCGTATTTTTTGGAGTTACGGTTAAAAAGTCGGTTTTCTGGGGTGTATTGTGCAGTTTACCCATATATCTGTGTATATAATTATTAATATTTATTTTTACTTAATGTATATATTATAAATATTATTTTCAATAAAAATAAAAATTAAAAAAAAATAAAAAAATCTTGTATAAAAATTATTTCCTTATTTGCACCCATGTACATTATGTTATATGTATATAATATATGTATGCCACTAAA